>JAACJA010000020.1:985267-1300510 GCA_017140755.1 Calonectria hongkongensis | reverse complement strand
TCCCCCCCCCCCCCCCCCCCCTGTCCCGACGCCGCAGATGGGGGGCAGCAGCAGCGCTTCAAAGTCTTGTTTTAATTTTTCTTGCCTTTCGCTTGTTCTGTTTTGGAGACGTCCCGGGTTCCATCCTGCAACTTCTATTGAGCGGATACCCGCCAGGGGTGTGTGTGTCCGATGAACTCGGACCAGGGAGGGGCGTTGCTTGTTTACTCTCTCCCAGGTACACTCTTGGAGCTCAGGCAATTCCGTCGTCAGCTTTGGGCACCTCGCATGACCAAATCTCTAATTGACCGCAATTCAATGAATCATCCATTTTCGTTTGGGCAGCTGTTACCCTGCTGGCCAACCCGGAGAGGTGCAGATTACCATGTCCACAACTGTCAACAAACAATCAGCGACTGGAACAGTTCCCCCCCGCCGGTTGACACGAGATGAAGGTATTTTCATACGTATAAACTTTTTTCTCTTGTTTCTTTTCATTTATTTCAGGGGTTTAAACTCCGAAGGGGGCCCGCCACTGCGGTCAATGATCTTCCTCTAGACCAGATCCACCTTTATATCTTGGCCCTTGTGGGCGGGCGTCGAGGAAAAAAAAAAGGCCGTGAAGCACGCCTTCTTGGGGAGGAAGGGGGGACCACAAACGCCGTCGGCATGGACTTCTGGAAAACCTTAGCCAAGGCTGAGACTGCAGCTGCGGTTAATTCTAGCTCGTGACCGCTTGCATGCGGGGGGTTGCACGCCATCGGGATTTAAAAACAGAAAAACCTGGAGAAGTGCGGATGTTGCGTTGTGGGGATAGATAAGAGGCATCACGAGGGGGGGGAGGCGGGAGTCATAGTCGTTGATAAGGAGATTACTAACCCGACATCGGGAGACAAGCCGATGCCTGCTTTTCTGGGGGACGTGAATGTATCGTGCGAGCGTTGTCTTGCTCGTTGCCCGTGCTTCTCTTAGTTTCTGGCAATATCAATCACTAACGGGTTTTCGTAATTTTTGTAATCATGCTTGGCAATGTACAGATTTGGAACTCTCATGATAGTGGTGATTAGCTCAGATGCTTTTGCTCCGAAGCCAAGGATGGCTAAGAAGCTGTGCAGCTGTCTTCCTATCTTCTGGACGCCATTGAAGCATCCCTCTCACAAACTCCAAGAAAACAATCTTGCTTTCGCCTTCAAGGCATTGCACCGAGTTCTCTAGGCTTTTACCTCGAGGCAATTCAATGCCAGCCTTCCATTGTCCTATTTTGGCCCGTAGTTAGCCACCAAGCGGGAGCCAGTTGAGTGAGCTATAGCGATATCTCTACGCACCATCTTTCGTAAAAAACTCTTTGCTTCGCTTTCCTTTTTGAACAAGGTCTAAAGGAGGTGGTCCTAGCATACCAATCAACTCTGCAAGATGAGTACGAGTGGTGTACCGCCCATCCTGTTCATTCCCATAAAATAGATGACTACCCTCAAGGAGATCCCATATCTACCCTGTAGTGAGTAAAACGATGCGATATGGGAGATAGGTCCATGGATAATGCATACCATGACTCCGACATTCCAAATATCCACTGGGTAACTCCATTGCGTCTCCAACATAACTTCAGGTGATCGATACACGTCCGGCTGTGCGTCATGGCTCCTTTTTTCATGACCTCGAACTGCCTCACCAAAGTCGCTGAGCATCACGTCACCGAATTTGCTGGGCAAACCAAATCGCCTTGAAGCGTAGATAGTAGCAGCGCCATCAATAAACTTCCTAGCTGATGGAGCTTCAAGTTCCGCTTTTGTGAATGCCTCCAAGACAGATTCGTCGACCAACTCGTGTAATATGTTGTCGGCTTTGATGTCTGCGAAAATTAGCAAAGATATAAAAGACCAAGTATTAGGCTACGTGAAAAAAAAAAGACAAAAGTAATAACAGAAGGGAGAAGGAGAGTTCAATGAAACTACCGTGTTACCTGTATGGACAAGATGGCATTTTGAATGTAAATAATCGAGAACAAGGAACAACTGGGACAACCCGGCCTTCAAAAGTTCTTCTGTGAACTTATGCGAAGGATTTCTTGGTAGCATGTCTTTCCAGCTATCCCACATCGGCTTTTGTACTAAACAAAGATGATTTCCTGCATTTCCCTCTATCTCAAACATGTCCAACGCTGTTCGGACATGTCTATAGCCAGGGTGCGAGGCATCGGCCTCGTTGACACGTTTGCATATCTCAAACTCTTTCTCGCCCAGGCCCTTACTGAAGATTTTTAATGTGACGTATTTTCGTTCGCTAAGAAAAGTTAGACCTGAATTTCTTCTGGACAAAATCGGCTACATACTGGAGGCTGCGGGCCAGCCACACAGTTGAGGTGGTCCCAAAGCCTAACTTTCCGATAACCTGGTACTTGGAAGCGTAAATGTCACCTATATTTACCCCATAGTAGTTTCTAGCCTTGAACTCCTCCAGTTGCTCTTCTTCAAAGATGACGGATTTGCTGACAATTGGGAAACCGGTCGTAGGAAACTGGATGGGCAATGAGGCGCGCCAAATCGAAGGTCGGAGCAATTTCAAGAGCGAATTCATCTCCAGTCGAATTGAGGCAATGCGTTCCGATACATCGACATAGCCAAAATGTGAGAAAGAAAGCGAAGTGGAAATTAGAGCATAGAGGATTTTGTTTGTCTAGACGCGTTCAGGTAACGTGACTCGTTGGCAACGGCTGCCTAGAAAATGCTTCGGTAGGTCTGACAATTATTTGCATTAAAGACCAGGACTTGATTCGAAGGAAATGTCTTTTTGCACCAATTTATGATATAACCCAATTTTATGATATGCTAGTAAGATGACTATTTACTCTTTGGCGATTCACTGTTGGCTAAAACAAGGTCTGCACACTCCGATTTATTGGCTAACTTCACAATAGCCGCATCAGCTTTCTCGCCCCGGCGAACGCCTTCTTGCAAATGTTCACGGGCGTCCTGGTGAAGCCTATATATCAGGTGATGAACTATATCGGATTTTAAAACCGCAAGCTCCAATATCTTCGAATCTATAGCCACCCATATAGAGAAGATGAAGGCCAAGAGAAGAATTGTTGCGGGCGCAATGATCAAAGGTCAGCGGATCGTGATGTAGACGGCCCATTCCTTTTTTTCGCTAGGTACTTTGTCTCCGCTCGACTCGCGCATTTGATAGGACATGAACTGTGCTGCCCGCTCGAAGCTTTTGGTGATGTTGGTCGAACTCTCCAGGGCACGGCTAATAGAGCCTACCGTATCATTATCCAGCGATGCCATCATAATCACTACAGACTTTTGTGAAATGTGGAAAACGCGCTGCTCTTACTGAGGAGTTTGCGTGCCGTCGTTCAAAAGCCGCAATTACAAATCGCTTTTGTCCAACACATCACGCTCGTTTCCAGTCCCTCCAATAGTAGTAACAAGCGAGTTTCGGAAATATTCATTGACGTACTCCACCCACTCACCAAAATCATCAAAGCAATCGATATCAGACGTGAGATACGCTTCCTTCGTTTTCCACAGCCTGGACCAGGAGAAAGCCCACCCTCGGGCATTCTTCCTATGTCGGTTTGGAACCATGCGAGCAGGGACTAGAAGTTCAGCCCAACACCTACTACTTCCGGCAAGAAATCGACTGTTCAGTCCCCCGAGGCTTCACTGGCAGAAACCTTTGCGAGAAACCACACCGTTGGGCCGCCAACGGACCCAAAGCGAAGTGTCCCATCCAACGTCACTCCAACTGCTTCAAAACGGCAAAAGACGGAGCCGAGTGACCAGTATCCGATTGCGGATGGTACGAAGCAGGATGGAGACTCGTTTTTGGAGAGTATGGGAGTTAACTACCGATCTTGAAATATGAATACCATGGGGGGGTCGATATTTCTAATGAGTATTTCTATTCGTACGCATACATTTTGCTATTTGCACACACAAAGCACCCAGCTAGGATCTTTCTAAGGACTTTTCTTCTTTAATAAATAAATAATATTTTTTTTAATTATTATAATATACATTATTTACTATAAATAATTTATTTAAATAATTTTAGTATTTATATTAATAATAAAATTATATATTTGATGTGTACGAGTAGGATTACTCTTTCTAATTCATGAACTGGGTTCTGGCGAGAATCCACACATCTATGGGACCGCTCAATGGAGTTACTTTTCCTTGTATTTTTTCCTTCTGCCGCCGACAAGAGAAATATGGAAGGAGTAATCAGGTTTCATGGGATGCTATTAATAAACATTTGAGCAGAGAGCATTCCTATTTAGGTGGCAATTCGTCGGCATTTTTAAGTTCTTTTCTTGGGATCACAGATGATGGAAAAATGATCGGGCTCGATTTGGAGGAAAAGATACCACGGCTGGAAAGGGCATTTATTTCCCGGATAATCATTTGATCGTTTACGACATGCGAGTTGTGATAGTCCAGATTTAGTCATAAAAGTTTCGTTTGGTTCAACCTTTTCTTTTATTCCAATCCAGGAGATAACTGACCTTGGCTCTACTTCTATGGAGAGGCTTACCACTTTGCGTGACCTTGGTGTCTAGATATCGACCATTAAGCCCATTGTGGCAGCTAGACTAATTAATCCACCAACTAAAGAGGTTAGAGGTTTGAATCTACCTTAGCACATCGCCTATTCATTTTAAAGCTAAACCCTAGCATAATAATAACAACTCTTTATAGTACTTAATTCTTTTTTTTAAATAATTAATTAATAAATTGTATTATTTATTAATAAATAATATTTTTATATATTTATAAATTATTCATTATTTAATTATTATTAATTATAATATCTTAATCTCTAAGCCCTAATTCCTACTTTCTCTTTCTCTCTTAACTTTTTTAATTCCCTCCTCCTCTCTCAACTCCTTCTCTCAACTCCTTTCCCAGACGTCGTCAGCCGCCAACTACCACATCGAATCTTGCCGGCATCCAACACACAGGGCGAAGGTAATGGCCACGTTGCCCCCAACCTCCAGACCGCAGACCCATCTGCCACCGATCTCTCTGCCGCCGACCTTTCTGCTGCCGACCGCTCTGTCGCCAACCTCTCTGTTGCCGACCTTCCAGCCCCCGGTCTTGGTGCTTCCGACCTCCCCGATCCGTCTGTCAATCTGTCGGAAACTCGTTACTGGTCGAGACTGGGCCCCCGAACTTCAAGTCTGGAGGCAAAGACGATTTTCCAGAATCTCGAAGCGGTGAGTAGCAGCCTTGTCGGATGACGTTGGATGGTATTGACCTTGCTGTAGCTTTCCGTTCAGCAGAGTAACCACGGCTAGATGCTGGCTCGAATTTTTGACATGCTGCAGTACGTGCTATAATCAGAATTAAACTGTTGGTTTCTAACTCTAGTTTTAGACATATATCCTCTGGGCGTCGTGCATCCCTGAGCAGCGATGGCGGCTCCGCAAGCCGACGCTCCTCTATTGCCAAGGCTTTGTCTGCCGGAGACGAAGCTGCGGAGGAAGAGGAAACTGACCCTGCTGTTGTTGTATATAATTACCTGTTTAACAAGGTGACAGAAGCTACATAAATTTTCTGCGACGACGAAGGGAAGTGCTGGGAAATGGTGGGATGCGCAGTCACTGATATTCTTAGCCCTTGCCCACTTAGGCAGCAAATGAGAGCACAGCAGTGACAACAAGACATCCACAATGTGGTGTGGAACCGCCTTACCATGGTACGCTCTCGAGATGGAAACGCGGGATGGGGAGCAAGACACGGCATTGGGTCCCGCTACGGTGGCCAAAATAAGGGTGGCTTGCGACGAAATAGAAGTAAAAGAACTGCTTCTCAGCACTAGCAGCCCTACCTCATCTGACTCATCGTCTCACCCACCCCCATCTACATACTTCTTACGGATGTGCGATTTCTCAACGTGGCCACATTTTGCGACAGCCATTGTGAATATATCTAATGCGGTTCTTTATGCGACCGCATTCAGTAATTTGCACAATTACTCGGGCCATCGCTGACTATATATGCCGTCCCATCTCCTGACTAGATGCAGGGCCACGCTAGAAGATTCCGAGGTGACTACAGTCCCGATGAATAACAAATACCGTACACAATGTTGGAAGGTAGGATTATAAGACACAATATGAAAAGTAATTCATGGCTTCGGCATCTGGGTATCTTAATAAGCTAAACTCTAACCAAGCTAATTGACCAGCAATACAATCCCTTTGGTGAAGTGTTAGGAGGAGATCTAGATTAGTAGATATGGTGATGTTAATGAAGACGGACCTACCCTGTTGCTTAGGGTTTAATCTCCATTCGCAGAATTGAAAGAGTGAAACGGATGATTGATCCACGCTAGTTCTGCGTATTCCTCAGTGACCTGTCGAACCTGTCGATGATCTCCCCCATCCGCGTCTTGGAATCCACAACGGACAGTGGGGCCCCGAGCCCGGGAGGAGCTCTATCAGAAGGATCATACTTGAGATACTCATCAAGGCTGGGGCTGCGACCCGAAGGCACCGCAGAAAAGGGACTCAAGTGGCCCGAGTTGCTTGGATGAGATGTGTTAGAATGGGGAATGCATCTGCGGCCCATCGTTACACGATGATATTAGGAAGGCTATGGCCAAGGATGGACGTACAGAGTCGGCTTGCTGACATCTCTTGATTGATTTGCCATAGCGTTGGGGTGTTGGTGTTGTCTTAGCGGTGGGGATGATGGATGGAACGGCGGTTCGAGAGATTCTGTACCATCGTAAAAGTAGAAGGACAAGATGAAGCCTGGAAGTCTCGTTGCACGATAATCGAAGCGATCCCGTCGCTATTTAAACGTTGGGGGCGATTCGTGTCCTTGCAATAGCCTCATCGTGATGAATATATGTACCAGTATCCTTCGGGGACCGAGTGCCACCCACTGCGGTATAATGAGGCCACCCTGGCAACGAATGTGGACGAATGCGGATGATCCTCCGCAGAAGAGTGACTGTTATGGAAATTTAGACGATGTGTAAGTATATATCTCTGGGCTCAAGGTGAGTGCTGCTTGTGAGTCGTACGTAACATGCCTCGCAGGTGCTGTGTGGCGCCCACACCCTGCATTAGTCGGAGCCTGGTTCCTAAACTGGCGAACGCAGAAAAAAAGGCGGACTCCGCCTTTTCTGTATTTTTATATTTAGCAGTCAGCTTTCAACTTCCCACGTGGGGGCTCTGTCGCTGGAGGGATCGCCCCGCCTTTTCTCCTCTGTCATGAGCCCGTTTCGCCGGTGCATGAGCGGACTCAACAATGTCATTTACACGTACGAGGTTTGGTTGAGGTCACCACCTTGATGTAGGGTATGAACCGAAGTGACCCTCTGCAACCTGTCCAAGAAAGAGGGTGAGTGACACCTCGCGTCCCGACGTTATGTACAGACGCTTTCCCCTTGTCGGTCAGTTCCCGAGTGGTCGCCTTACCGACAGGTTCGTGCTGGTTTTTGAGCCGTTGCAAAACCGGCTACGTTAACCGCCTTTACTAATCCCTTGCTGCATTATCCTGCTATTGGAGCAAAAGCCCAAGGTTGATGTTCGTGTGTCAGCGCGGGTAAAATGGTCGGTGAAGTTTGGTATCCCGAAGGCCGGTTGCGCGCGGGATTGTTATTCTCTCACTCACATTGAGTCAAGCAATTCTGATTCGCCCCAAAGAGGTTTTTTATTTTCATTTTTTTAATTGGTGCTGGGAAGGCCGGATGCAAGTTGCACGCTGCCGTCTGACACACACCCTGACCAAGATGATGCTCATTGGGTCAACCAAACTTGCCCGCCTCTTCTCATGACGACTCCCCCCGCACTGGTCATTGACCTTCAGCTGCCCAGATATTTACTGTCAAGTCTCCCGGACAGCCAGTAGTGTTCCTAATGTTGAACTCACCGTATTTCCGCCTATCCCCATGCATGAGCTTGCGTGGAGGTTCGAGCACACTCTGCAACTGAGTTGAAAAGGAAGTCACGGGGATTTATATGAGTCCGCGGTGCATACGAGTCACATTTCTTGTGAGTAAACGTTTATGACACGGGTTAGATATTACTATAAGTTAGATATGGACCCGTAAAATGATGATGTGATCCCGTGTTATGACAATCTTCACTGGCTGAGATTGAGTACTTCCATACCTAAAGCTGATGCTCATTAAAATGCAAATGCCACATTTGCATGAATAACATACTTGCCAATTAAATTTGTCATCGGCAGGCCCGAAAACCACGCTGGGTGGCTTGGCAATTGTTCCATTCAGAAGCAGGATATGGATGGAGTCCAATGAGATTGGGGTTGCTTGCTCACACGGCGATGATCACTTGGCTAGACCGGATAATTACACTATTCCCAAGTAGGCAGGAAGGACTCGGAGTCCTTTTTGCCATTTTTGGTCACTGCATACCGACAAAGTAGACCGCCCAGTCATTGATCTGAGTTACGAGCTAATGCTGAGCCTCGGATTGGCTTGACTAACCTAGACCCCATCTTCATCAGCTCGAAACAGCCTCAAGATGGCTGCCGCAACTTCCAGGCCATCGTGTTCTAAATGTGCAGTTTCAGCAGCGCTATCCGCATGCTCCAAGTCCTGAATCCCGCCGCTATCTATCCGCATTTGTATTTGACGCCGCACCATGTCCTCATCAAACGCCAGGTGCGCCTGGGTTGTGAGAAGCCTGTCGGGAATGTACAATCCCTGGACGGATGTGTGATCACTGCAGCCCCAGACGTGCACTCGGGTATCGGCAGAGAGTAGACCCTCAGCTGTCTCTGGGGTGGGCGCCTTCAGAACCTGGTCTTGGTGCATCTGGTGCAGATAGATGGTCGTGTCGCGTGTGCGAAAGAGGCGCTGGCCAGTAGATGTCAGCGTGATGGGGCAGTGGCCCAGCTCCCAGTCACGGGTTGGAGATGGCCCGACAGTACCACCCAAGAGACGTGCAAGAAGCTGATGGCCGAAGCATACGCCAGTAAACCGAAAATCAGGTCTTCTCACCCAGAGATCTGTGGCATTTATTAGTTATTAGGCACCTTGACTCAAACTGTGCGCACATCACCTTTGAGAAGTCTCAATAAATCGAGAATCCACGGGTCATTGCCGTGGGCATCGTACATGCTTCCTGTGATGAGGAGTCCATCGTATTCATCAAATTCCTCTGGCTTGGGCATGCGCCCGCCTTTCTCTGTGACTACAAACTCTTGTTCGGTCTCGACGCCGAGAGGTGGATGATGATTGCTGCCAGCCTTGCTAAAGTGGCGATGTAGGATTTGGCCAAATGAGCCTTTCTCGTACTGGGTGTCGGGGTGAGGCCTGTCGGTCTCCAAGACGAAGACTTTTACAATTGGAGCGTCGATGGTTGGTTTGAAGTGCTGGGCCATGGTGGTGTTGCGTGTGCACTGAACTAGATGTAGGACCGCGGAATAAATACAAAGACATGTAAATTATAATTATATGAGATTTGAGAGAGCTTTTCTTTCCCTCTAGCTCTAGTTTTGAGGCGCTTCTCGACTTAATGGCCTCTTCACCCATCGCCAGCATTCCAGTTTTACCGCCAAGGCGACTCCACCGACGATTTCTCTTGGCCCTTGTCTTGACGTCAGCGAAGAAAAAATTGTCTGGGCGCCGCGTCGTGAAGCTGACAAGTCTACGGGAGAGCTGGGGAAGCCAAGAAGTCATGACGGCAGCGGGTCTGAGCGATGTGGGTTTATGACTTAATTGATACTGCGCTCGTCAATTGGCGACTCAAGATCGGAGAAGAGTTGCAGAAAGGGAGTCTATGTATGAAAGTGATAATTTCGCATTAATGCACATTTTCCCCCTAATAACTGTTGGCCAAGTACTGAATTGATAAATGGTATTTATGAGTCTAACTTATTGATGATGCCAACTACACCATGCCCAGAGCCCGTCCATAAACAAATAACAAATAATCACAACATATGTAGCTCGCTTTCTATAAACATGCCAGGCAATGAATTATGCACCCCTCCAATTTTTATTTATTTAACCTGCTCGGCACCCCAGTAGTATGTGTTAATCTCGAGGCCGACGTAGTCGTCAGAGTACTTTCTCGTCTCCTCGCCATCGGCGGCGGCACCGGCGCACACGAGCAGCGGCATAAAGTGCTCGCCGCCGTGGGGAGGGTGCATGAGATCAGCGTAGGGGAACTTGCGCCAGTCCTGGAGGGCTCTGCATCGCTCGCCGAGGTCCTTCTTCTTGGCGGCGTCGGTCAGGGCGCTGTTCCAGATGTCAGACACGGCGCGCACCTCGGCGATTTGGCTGGGGTTGCCGGCGCGGAGGAGGCCGAAGATGCGCATGTTGTGCATGGAGGCGAAGCCGGAGCCGATGATGGCGACGTTGGAGGCGCGCAGCTTGGCGAGGGCCTTGCCCATGCGGATGTGCTGCGCAGGGTCTTCGGACTCGAGGACCGACATTTGAACCACGGGGATGTCGGCCTTGGGGTTCACGAGCAGCAGGGGGACGAAGACGCCGTGGTCCCAGCCACGCTCATCGTCGAGCTCAGGGTCGAGACCCTCTGCGATCAGGGCCTCTTTCAGCTCGCGGGCCACCTCTGGGGAGCCGGGGGCTGGGTACTTGAGGGCGTACGACTCGCGAGGGAAGCCGTAGTAGTCATAGTAGAGGTTGTGCTTGGAGCCCGACGAAATGGTGGGCTTGTCAGTCGACCAATGAGCCGTGACGAGGACGATGGCGCGCGGCTGCTCGGGGGTGCCGAGCTTGAGCAGCTTGGGGACTCTGGTCTTGAGAGACTCGGTGATGGACTTGTGGCCAGGGTCTCCGAGGATAGGCATGGGGCCTTTTTTTGGGGACAATGTTAGATATGATGGCGGTTCGGAAATTCGGAATCGTGCAAGAGGCTTAAATTGAGGGAAATGGGATGGGATGGCTTACCTCCACCGTGGGAGAGAGCAATGACAGGGCCGACAGTTGCCATTTTGGTTGTTGTCTGGATAGTTCTGAGGAGTTGGGTTTGGCGTGTAAGTCGAGGTAGACGCGGGGGTCTAGTGGTGTTGGCGTTGGTGGTGGTGGTGAGAGAGACTGTGGATGGCAGTAGAGATGCAATAGCGAGACGTCGTCGACTGGTGGCGGCGGCCAAGCTGAACATGAAAGGAATTAATGTATTCGCGGGTGTATTATCGACTGAGAGATCTTGTAGTCAAAGACTCCCTGTAGTGAATGGCTGGCGATGTCTTCTCAAGCTGGAAACCAGGGTGGGATGGCCAAGCTATTTATCCAAAAAGCCCAATGCGTCGGGATTCTCTCCCCTCAGGGTTCGCCTCTGGGCCCCTCCCCCGCTGTAGCAGGCCCGTGTTCTGGAGCTTAATGCGATGGCGATGCCGCGCGCCACTTGCCGCCCTTCTTACTCCTTTGGGCTCGCGAATTTCCGACTTTCCGATGCCACTTGCCGGTCACTGCGCATTGTCGAGCCGCCTATTGGCTGGCTTCGCAATTGGGCTGGCTGATTTGGTCATACCCGCGCGCGAAGCCCCGCACTCATTAATAATCTTTTCGTATATCCAATAGGGAGCCACAATTTCATCTCAGCCTGCAGCCAGGTCTCACTGTTCATTGTTATCAAGATAAAGAGATAAGATAACAAGATAGCCGATATGAATGCATTCATTGCGTGCACAACAGCACTAGTTTCTATGAGATGCCCTCTAACTCCCGTCGTCAAAAATAGTTCAGCTCAGCCAACTTGAGCAGCTATTTGCAAATCGTCTATCATATAACCATAAACTAAGTAGATTTGAACATTACAGAACAAAAGAAATTCTTTCAACCCTCCCTCCAGCTTTGCGTCAGCCTAAGATTAGGATAATTAATGTGCCTTGTGGTTATATATCGCCCATCCTTGTCTTTAAAATCTGCCGTAATATGAAGTGGCGCATTAGGGTCAGTTCCCCCAGTGTGCCAGGCCTTGTTCCCACTATCAACCACTATTAGGTTTCTGCATCATAAACACCATCACAGTAACACGCATGAGCCCAAAGCTCGGTCCACTTACTTCTTTTTCCCAGTGCATCGGACTATCGCTGTAAAAACATTGCTTCGAGGAAGACTTTTGCTTGCCTTCATGACTTCTTTTACTGTAAACTCCGACCACTCATTCGGGTTAGTGAAACCAACATCAACTGTTCTGGTGATGGGCATCTTGTCAAAAATGTAAAAATGGAAAAAGCGAGCGGGATTTGTTAAGCATTCTGGAACTGAACTGAATAGCCTCAGTAGGATATCTGGCTCAAATATATCCTGTCTGCAATCTTACGAACAAAGCCGCGGAGCCTCGAACATGACCGCCGATATTTGGCATAGCTGCGTTCTAAAAACAATTGCTTGTACAAAGACATTCTTGTTTCCATTATTGGCGGGGAAAAGCGTCGTGGTGAGATCAAAGGCAGCATTGTGCATCAAAGACAAACAAAGAAAAAAAGATAGCGAAGTGGTGGGAGCTCGCGAAAAAGAGATTCTGTCGATATTTAATTGAGAATAAATGTCGATGGCTGCTATTTGGAGTGGGGCTTGGGCGGAGCCCGAAGACCAGTTCAGAATATGCATCCTTATAAATATAGGGTCCTCCCGATCGTACACATTAATTTTGCTATTTTGATACATAAAAAATAACTTAATTATTTATATAAAACATAAAATAAAATAAACTTATTAAAATAAAGAAGTTATTAATATTTATTTTCTTATATTTCTTGAAATAAAGTGTCTTAGAAATTCTTAGCTAAACAGCTTTGTATGTGCAAAGAGCAAAATATGTGTATACGAATAGAAGTACTTTAAATATAATAGCCAAATGACAGAAATCCATCGTCATGACTCACGTGGTATTCATGCAAACGTTGAAAGCAAGCACTCAATCGCTTGTTGTGTGAGAGTGCTTACCTCGCAAATTTAAACACCAATAGACCAGTTGTCCCACTCAAATTGTAATCTAAGTGGAAATTGTACTAAAATCTCGTGATAATAACAGGTAGAGTGTCGCCCCTACGTCCTGTCGAGCACAGCGCGATATCTTACTTGACCCAGCCGAAGCCTTTCCATCGCAGCTGTGATTCCTTGGCTGTCAAGTGGGAAAACCTCAATAGTAGGCCGAACGCCATGGAGGGCCGCAAATGTAAGCATGTCGCGATGCATTTGGCGCGGCGCTGGTAGACTCCCTTGTATTTGGACGGCATTCATGACCAGGTCCATGTAAGGAAGCCTCATTTCGTTGGGGTCAACCGTCATCGCGCTGATAGTACCACCCCTTCGAACCCATGGCATGACCACTTTCCAATCAGGCTGCTTGGAAGATGTAACAAGCAAACATTGAACTGTCTCCTCGGTCCTCAGTTCAGCCAAGGTATTGGCGTTATAAAATTCGTGTGCTCCGTAGCTCAACGCTTCGTCCCGCTTGCTAGGGGAATGCGAAAATACCACGACGTTGCAGCCCATCTTTGCAGCAAACTGAATGGCCAAGTGCCCCAAGCCTCCTATGCCTAGGATTCCTACGCGATCGGTCGGGCGAACGTTTGCGCGTTGCATGGCTGAGTAAACTGCAGCACCAGCACACATGAGCGGTGCAGCGTGGGCTGATTCAATAGTCTCTGGGATTCGAAACAGCGCTGATTCATCCCAAGTAGCATGAGAAGCGAAAGACCCTTGATCTAAATGAGTAAAGCCATAGAGCTGCCTTTGGTCGCAGTAGAGGTTCTGTCCACTACAACATGCCCAGCACGTGCCGCAACTTCCATGACAATAACCCCACCCGACGCGATCACCACTAGACCACAGATTAATATTTGGAATGTGGCGTTGAAAAAACTTCGAAAACATACATTTTTATGTATTTCACGCCAGATCCCACATCAGTCGCAATTCCAACCCCTTCGTGGCCAAGCACCATGTCCTGCAATTTGTAATGTTCATCAGTTCCGCAGACACCAGAATGTGTAATCTGCACAAGCACTTCATTTGCAAGGAGAGGGCGGCTTTCCCTTCTAGACTCTTGAATATGCCCTGATGTAGAGCCTCTGTATACCACGATGTCGGCAATTGTCATTTTGAATAATTTTGTCGCGTACTTCTAGAGATTGATAAAACGATAGAGAGTGATAGTCTTGAGAGACTTGGGACGCGACACTTGTGAGACTTTATAAACAGATCGGCTGAGGATTGTTGTGTTGCAAATGACGTCGCAACAGTCTCCGCATGTACGTTCTGAGTCGGGCAGCGGAACAATTGAGAAATTGGGCCTATGCACGCCACAATGACTAAATGGTTGAATATAAGTGGAATTTGATCGCTTCATCTAGATCATCGTGAGTGTTGTTTTAGAATATGGTGTAACTAAGTGTATAATTTGTGGGTAACCGATGTTGCTATTGATATGTGAAATCTGTGACTTGCCAGCAAACTGACCAATAGGGCCGTAACTTCTACTAGAATCATTTGTATCGGGTTGATATGACTGCAATATTGCGCAGAAATTTACTTTGTTTCCTTGCTAGTATGCTCTTTGTGGCAATCGTTGCTCTTAATATGACCAATCACGGCCTTCGATTCTGAGATGCGGTCAACAAGCAAGCGACATGCCAACGAATTTGGATCAGTGAATCATCACCCCCCTGCAGTATTTCAATGGAATTTTGGAATGGGAAGTCAGATTTGTTTACCGGCGTTGAAAAAGGACGTTATTTATATAAAGATAGCCCGTCCCTCTCCCCAGGCAATTTTCCTCCAATACCACCAAGCATTCGCCCATCCCATCCATCTACGCTACAATTTCATCGATACCAAAAATGCACACTCAAGAGGAAAGCAAGAACCTGGAAGTGGTTTCCAAGTACTTTTCTGAGTACTGGGGCAAGGCCAACCCAAATATTGTTGATGAGCTCTGCGCCGACGAGTTTGTCATCAACTACCCTATGCATGGCCCTCGACATGGCAAAGAGGCTGCCAAGAAGATGCTTTCTGAATTCAAGGAAGTAAGACGGCTCTTCTAAACATTCTCGGGATATGGCTGACACGCTCGTTTATCATTAGGCTTTTCCGGATGTGTCCTTTCATGCGTATCAGCACCCGTTGATCGCTAGCGGGCCATATGTAGTCGGCCGATGGATCGGCGGAGGCACACACACGGGTGTGGCATTTAACGACCTGGCAGTGGGAGCTCTGGACAGACCTAATACGGGGAAAAAGATGTACTTTTCGGGCATAACCATTTTCACACTTCGCGATGGCAAGATTGTGGATGAGACTGGCGAGGAGGGTGCGTTGACTGCACTGCAGAATCTAGGCTTGGTTGCACAGCCCAACTCTGGAAAGGAGATGAAATATCTTCATGAGAACTAGTATATTTCGTACCGACGAAGCGAATGAAAAGAATTCGAATATTGGTTTTGCTAAAATTACCCGCTCTCCTGAATCCCATATAATGCACCCGTCCATTTCCCCATGGTTTGCCACTCTGCCTCCCAACTCTTGCAACCTCGTTCCCAAGTTCCCATGGTCAGTAGTTGTTTGAGCCTGGTACATGATTAATAAGATCAAGCAAGATGGCGTCCGGATTTCGTACCACATGAAACGGTTGGTGAAAACAGATGGGATGGCAAAACGAACGGGAAGAAGACGGCGAAAGAATGGTGTGTAGTCG
This sequence comes from Calonectria hongkongensis, assembly GCA_017140755.1. Taxonomy (NCBI): domain Eukaryota; kingdom Fungi; phylum Ascomycota; class Sordariomycetes; order Hypocreales; family Nectriaceae; genus Calonectria; species Calonectria hongkongensis. Next base: position 1,284,870 of record JAACJA010000020.1, on the reverse strand, counting down.
GAGATCAGACAGCGGACGCAACGGTGGCGACAACGAGTGAGCGATGCAATGTGGAGAGAGAGAGAGAATAAAGAAGGCTTCGTTCACAAACAGGGCATTAGGATCAGGACTTCTCATCGACTAAAAGTTCAGCTGTACCCTGCACAACGAGCAATTCTTCGAGTTTCTGGCCCAATATGACATAAGAATTTGGAATTTAGACTCTCGTAGTCGGGGACAACCGGCTCAACGTCATTGAAACGAGTTGAGGAAGGAACCCAACGCGGTCCCACTCTTGGTAAAATGCGCTCAGCGTGAACCAAAGGTTCTCTGGTTTTTTTTCTTCTCTCCATGTTGCATCGCTCGCTATCACTCGCTATCGCCCCCCATCGCTCGCTATCGTCCCCCAATATCACTCACTCATCATCGATCACAACATTAGCTACGTTTATTTATACTACTTCATTCATACTGACTCCCTCTTCTCTCCCCTCCCCTCAGAACAACATGGCTTCCATAGCGTCCGGTCAGGTGTCGGCTGGCTGTGCGCTGGTCACTGTTGTTTGTACGGTCTCTAACGCCGTAGGCGTTACAGATGCCGTAAAGGCCTGGTTGGCAAGGCGAAGGGCGGGATCTGTAAGTTTTCAAAACTTCCTATCTATTCACCGATTTGGGCTAACATCGAATCAACCTTCAGATACCGAGGCTGCGACCCAGGCCGAGACTGCGGCTATTGCCAAGGTCAAGGTGCTGGAGAAACAGACCGCAGCGCTGAAGACCCAGCTCGATGACCTGGTTGAACAGGTCACAGAGTTGAACAAGTCAGCGAATTATCTGTTGGAGGGAGACGTCAGTAAGTTGAAGTCCCATCAGCGTTCTACTGCATGGTTTTTTGTTTTTTTTTTCACCCAGCGTGTTTTCTTTCTTGTCTTTCTTTCTTTCTTTCTTTTCCAATGGTAACTGCATTGCAGCGCGAGTCTCGAGGATGGGCTCTATAAATATTATCCTGGGTGGGCGGGTATGGGTTTCCCAGCAGCGCTCGTGACCTCACTGTGGTTGTTGGGTCTATTAGCCTCTTTGAGGTGAAGCCAACACGAGCACCAGTCTCTAATTCCCTCTTCATTTCGTTCGTTCGCGATTCTCTCGTCCTTCTATTCACCGACCTCTCAACATCCTCCACATGTTCTCTCACCGCCTTGTTCGTCCGTTGATCGATCCGTCGCTATCCACTCGTCGTTCCGCTCGCCGTTCTGCTCGCCCACCAATGACGCTCGCTCGCAGATTACCGCCACCATCACTCACTACGCGCTACATATTTGTCGCATCCTTATCATCTGTCCGACCCTGCTAGCCTTAATCGACCATAGATCTCCGATGGCTTTCCGCGAGGGCTCCAACAGCCAGGCTGATCCTGGGTATCACCAACTTGTTCGGCTTCTCGCAAGCAATACAATCACGTCTGAGCTCGCCCAGTTCAACTCTGAGCCCGACCTCAACACGAACTCCGATTCAAGCAACTCTGCCCACCATGATCGTGCCTCTAGCTACCATCATGGTGCGAATTTAGACCAACATTGCACCAGATCGGGCTCACCGACATGCAGAACACACGACCCGTCGAACAACCTGACCAAGAACCTCCCCACATGACCTTGGACGATGGAGTAAAAAGGTTGCAGAGAATGGCAGTAGATATGACAAATTAGACGGAGCGAATCATTCAAGTACTATATTGCGGCACCAACAAGCTTTTTTCTGACAATACACCGCAATTTTGTCCTGTGCACTGTCTACTCGCCTTCCATTTCGGACATCTGGTCACTATTTTGTTCGCCATCCACTGGCTCTGTTCTTTGCCTTCTGATCATTACGATGTATTTTTGTACTCCTTTTGGCGACATACTATCTCGTAGTACGCACCGTTGTTCGATGCTGTACCTACGTGTCGTCCATTTCATCTTCCCCCCGTCTGCTCCATATCTGAGTACTGTGTCCTTGCCATCACCATACCCAACTGTGCCACGACTATCCTATATCATGCTGGACTTGGTATGGCCCTATTCCCTCTCCATGGAAACTTAAACGACGCAAAAGACAATGAAGTTTGGAAGTATTACCTTGGAAGCCAATCATTGACTGGTATCCATCTATCCCTTGTTTCAAAGGACCTTCTCGCAAGAAAAGGGAACAGTAGACATTGACATGAGGCTAGGAACAGTGAGATGCGTACAGCGAGGCTCATACCCGAAGTTTGGCAGCGGCCAAGACTAGATACCCAAAAGGGCGTCAACCCGTATAATCATCATGTGATTGATACCATAGAGGCAACAAAGGCTATGTCGACTTCTCAAGGTAATAGCTCACAAGGTAAAGGTATCGGAGTTTACACAGTGAACAAGCTAGCATCGCCACCCAGCAAACCACCTTGTTGGCCCTCAGCAAGATATATAACACCGGCGTGTTTGCTTTATCACCTATGGTCAACTTCATCCCGCAAGTGTCATTTCGCCAAAGAAAAGTCACCTCCCTCGACGCGGATCCAAGATCATACTACAGCCGAAATCGTTACACACCCTCCAGTCTCGACATAACCACTCATTATCTCTCCCATCCACTTTTATTTTCTTCGCATCCTCTCTCTCTCTTTCTCTCGATATCAGCAACATTGTTACTTGTGCCTACCTGACCATCTTTGCTGAATCGTCTACCGAGCCGGTCAACAATATTATTCAACTACCAACAATGGCCATGCTTCGCAATAAGCTGTCAAGCTTCTTGAACAGGATAAAAAGACAACCATTGCCGCCAAAATTTGTTCCGAAGAAAAAGGAGAAGGAATGCGCCATTCTTCAGCTGCCCTCTGAGTTGATCCTCCTTATAATGGATCACCTCTCGGTTCACAGTCAGTTTGTCTTTTCTCAAACCTGCCAGTCCGCGCGAGCAACTCTTAGCAAACTTAGATGGCCATCGAAATGCCTATCTCGAAGCCAGTTTCTTGAATTTCTGGCCAGCATCACTCATGATAACCCAGACTATTGGGTATGCGACCAGTGCACTGGACTTCACCCATCGGACCATGCTAAACCGTTTCGAAAGGATTGTTCCCAGGAAAGGGAAAAAAGCTATTACCGTATGAACTGTTATTCCATAACCAGCTCTCAGGTGCAGCTTGCCTTGAAGTATGCACGGATGGGAAACATCAGGGCGACATACGAAACAAGTGTTCAGCAAATTTTGGCGCCCAACAATCACCCGCGCATATTCACTAATGCTGAAAATGATGAAATTGAGATCAAATACTCTACTTACCCGAAAATTGTGAAGGGGAGATTTTTGATCCAATCGACTTCATCTTTCAGTCAAGATGGTGGCAGGCTATTGCCTAAATCTATGACATGGAAGGGTGTATGTCATCATCAGAAAATACTGGCTGAATCGCGCAACGGCCTCAGCAACCAAATCTTCAGTCCCACACCAGGTTTGACTCTAGTTTCAGAGGACCCTACGTATGCTCTGAGCGAGGCGACATACGCAGCATTCACAATCAGGGATGGCATGGAAGTGCGGGGCTGCTGCCCCTTGTGCGCTACAGACTTCTCTATCCAGGTGTCTGGCAACAGAGCTGTCTTGAAATCCTGGAAAGATCTGGGTCCCGAAGGCTCGCCACTGAATCCAGTTTGGAAGGTTCACGCACGTTCAGACAGACCCTGGGAGAAGAGCCTCGAAAATGTTGAGCCTGGCCGAGCTCGTGCATTATATGAAAGTGAAGACGGACCTAGTCTCATTTAAATATTTCGCAAGCCGGGTGGAAATACTCATTTCAGCGTTTGATGGACACGTATGTGATATTTTCTCCTGCTGTTTTCGACTCGAGGGGGAACGAGCTGCGCCTAAGTTTTTTTTTGTAATTTTGTGGAACTCTGGCAACTTGTTTTTGGTCTGCATTGTGAGCCTTATTCGGTGTATTGATTTAGCCTTTCTGAATAGCTAGACTTGTGTACAGGTAAAAAGAAAACACTCGTCCATCCGGCCAGACCGTGATAAGCAGTATTTGCACGCTTCTAGCTAACTACAGCACCAATATTACTCTTATATAAGGCTTCTGGAGTTCAAGGGGGATAGGTGTTAGGGGATTTAGAATTAGGAATGAACATGATGAATTTTGGTCCAAAACGAGAATTTTCATTTGTGCTATGCATGCGCGCACAAATAATTTTATGCTACATCTTTCACAACTCCTTTGATCCAGCCACCTGGAAGAACAGGCGCAGGCAGGCGTATCTGACTTGTACTATCAATTCAATATTCAAACGAGGTGATCCACGTAACGAAAAGTGCAATGTAAGTGCATGCTTCAAAGGCGCATCTAGTTCTCTTGAAGAGAAACGGTGGGTCTGACGCACTCTGGACGATAAAAACTTAGCAAATTCATTAATTAAATGTTGTGGAGCTGATCATCGTGTTGGGACTAACCTCCTGGAGGAAATGATCTGCCATAAGCCAGTTTACAAGGAGGTCCAATTCCGAGATGATTGGATAGAATCATGCATATGGTGGAGTCCTCCAATAGGCGAGCGCTCCACAGCATTTGTGAATTTCTTTCCAATACTTTTGTGGCAGGGACATTTCATCCACACTTTGGTTTTGACCCCGAAAAAGCAAGGCGGCTAATGTCACCGGATACAGGCCGCTGGATTTTTCCAATGATCGCTGCTTAGAGCGTGCCACTTGGCTCCAGTCCTCCCATGCCATTGCTCTTCTAGAGTCGAGCTAGTGAGGCCAGCATGAGACACGTCAGCGATCGAACTATTTCACGAGATTGTCCTGAAATATAAATACAACACTGATCTGGCAGATGCTTTAAATTTGCGCGAATCAATCAATCTTGCCACCTGAACCAGCGCACGAATCCCCGCCGCAAGGCAGACAGCACTTCAACTGTGCGGTGCTTGCCAACTCAGGCCTACGAGTCTCCCCTCAGTTACCGCCCACGAGGAAGAAGCCGGTTTTTAGCATCTACAACGTCGCATCGCCCTTATTTTTATAAAATTGGCCTTTTCCTAAATCGTCATCCATTAATTATCGCCAAATCGCTCGCATTGAGTCCGGGATGCACATCTGAGAAATTTGCCTTCGGATCAACAATCTCCACCGCCTTTTCAAATTTCCACGCTACAAGGCCAAAAATGGGACCATTAGTCAACCAGCCATGCTTTAAAAAACACCAAGACAAGGGCGATTTCTGATGCATAGAAGACCTCGAACATAATGATTTGAATCGAATTGATTCTCAATTCAACACAGGAACCATTAATCGACCTCTATTTTTTATGCTTACGCTTTGATGTTATGATTCTGTCCTTGAAATAATGGGAAGACACCAATATTCCCAACGCTCTGGGAGGTCGTTCGGCCAGGTGCTGGTTGATATTTTTCTTGGTGCGGCAGCAGCCGCCAGGCTTGTTGGGAAACTCACAGGCCATCAAAGGTATTGCGACCAGATTTGGAATTGAGACTTGACTAATATGATGCTTAGATCCGGTAGAGACCGAACTCGAGAGGCATCTGGAAATCTTACATATTATTCCAAAAACGACCAAGATGGGAGACAAAGATCCCAACTGGCACCCAGTACTTATAGCAATCGCCGAGGCAGACAGGAAAGGAGAAGCCGATCCCGATCTGAACGTCAAAGCGAGTACAATCCGCCCAGAGAACAGCGTGTTCAAGAACGATCACCAACTCGAACTCGGCAAAGCAGACATAGGTCTTCAGTGAGAGACTCATCAGTTTCGCGTAAAGAAAAGAAACGCGACGGGCACAGACCACAAGCCCGGGCTCAACCAATCCCCGTATCATCCGGTGCTCTTCCTGCCGATGGACCATTTCCAAGAGAACGGATCCAAGCCGAGATAGCCCCTACTGTCGCAAGGGATGCTGATTCTCACCCGAGACACCACCGAAAGCATAGCCGCTCTCGAGTCGACGCTCGAGAAAGTCTATCTCGCCTTGATACTACAAATAGCAAGAAGAAATCTTCATCTCGGACTCGTAGGAGCGAGACCCCGGCTGAAGATGCCTCTTCACGTGGCCAGCGTCATGAAGATAGGATGCAGTATCAGGTTCGAGAGGCACCGTTCTCCCCAGCCAGATCCACAGAGAGGAGGCGCGAGAGGCGTTCAGCCAAAGACTTGTCAGCATCTGCCGCAAGCTCTCCCGCCATCGAACCAGCTATTAAACATAGGCCTCGATCTCGACCCCAAGAATTTCCTAGTACTCCTCCCATAACCTCTGCACAGCGGCGTCTTTTTATGGAGCGACCAAGACCCCGATCCAAGGAACCCCCAAAATCCGCCGAAACATTATCCAGAAATAAAAGCTTAGACAGAGAACCAACCGGAGCTCAAGAAATGCCAAGGCTGCCTAAAGCTATCTTCACAAACGGACTGTCTCACAGAGTACATGAATCAACCGCCTCCTCTCCAAGAACCCCAAGTGGAGTTGATACTGGAATCAACACCCCATCAATTCCAGCATCTCCTAGAGATATCTCTGGATCCCAAAGGAGTAGAGAATCTCGAGAAGCACGGTACACGGCGATGAATCCTGCCCTGGCCGAGCAGCACCATAGACGCTCGACGGAATCAACCCCAAGACCCAGTCGATCCGATCTCTATGAGCCACTAATTCCGCCTAAGCCGCCCCGGGAATGCGTCATCTGCATGGAGTTCAAACCACCAAGTGACTTCCCAGACTCACGAGTCACTCCTGCGTGCAAACACGTCCCGCGGGCCTGTTTAAGCTGTCTCCGGAGACAGATAAAAAAGAATATGAAATCAAATATGTGGAGTGATGTTCGTTGCCCAGAATGTAGCAAAACAATGGGATATCTTGATGTTCAGCGTTTAGCTGATCCTGAGACCTTTGCACGGTTTGTTGCCATGGAGATATTGTAAGAATCGTGCTAATCGGCATCAGATATGACCGACTATCTGTCCAAAGTGCGCTCGACGCAGAACCCAATGTAGTCCAATGTATAAACAGATGCGGCTATGCGCAATACCATGCTTCAGGGAGTGCGCAGCCGATAGTAACCTGCGGCCAATGCGGTGCACGCTCTTGTTTTACTCATCGCGTCAGATGGCATCACGGCCTGACTTGCGAAGAGTATGATAGATATCTTGCCGACCCTGCAAATTTCAGGTCCCGGATCGAAATCGAAGAGCAAAAATCTCATGGTCGTAGAAATCGACGAGAAGTAGGGCGCCGCAGCATAGGGACAAAGTCACGCGCCGGGTTTCGCGAATGAGACTCCGCCAGCTCTAGTAGGAGAAGGAGTCAAGATAATGCCAAGAATCGCCAAAACTAGAACGCCACATCCCATAACCCAGGGCGACGGAAACAAGATGACAACTCCAAAAAAAAAAAAAGAAGTGGCCTTGAAGAAGAAGAAAACCGAAGAAACCAGCCGGGACACGGTTAAGAAAATTTCGAAACCGTGTCCCGGCTGTAAGCGGCCCATCTAGAAAGATGATGGTTGCCAACACATGACTCAGATAACATCGGTTGATACTAGCGACTTGGGAGTGCTTTTCTTTTGTGCAAAAATATCTATGAATGAACGTTCTCAATTTTACCTTCAATGAAACTAGCTCTAGTAAGCCATAATAAAAATCAATTCTTAGTTCAAGCGCTACATAGGGAATGGCCAAGTCAGGCGCCGTATCTAACTAGTTGGCGGCATCACTTCCGAATACGTGCGCATTTTCTTCGCCATAGCCGGGCTAGTCATCAATGCTATCCCGCTTTTTCATGGTGGGCTGCTCGATTCCAGAAGCTGCGCGTCGACGCTGAAGATTGGATGGTCGCTTTCCTGCGCCATTGACACCTAGCTCTGCATCGGGGAGATTCTTCCCGCGGATCTCGAAGAAGTTAAAAAAGAACCTGTACGATACGTCGCAGCTGACCTCATTGACTTGTTTGCTAATGCACTAAAAAGACTATATGCGGATGGTCTGGTGGTGCCTAAGACGCAAGCATGCAGGAATTTGTTTGCGTTGCACAGCACAGCCTTCATCTTTCCGCTCCGCTCTGCATCATTTCACAACAAGAAAATCCGTCTTCTGGACTGCACACCATTCGTCTCTGTTACTCTCGCCTGGCTCTTGAAAGAACAAGGAAAAGGTCACACACCACGAAGTCCCAAGCTCTGACCTTCTGCGCCGCAGGGCTGGCTTTCGCAAGTCTCGTCCTATCAGCCTGCCAAGTGCCAATTACCTCCATGTCTCAACACAATAGTGTCGATAAGGTGCCGGCCACAACAATGTCGTCTATGCCCTAGTTCCCAAGGAGCAGCAGGCTTTCTACGTCGAATACCTCGACGTCTCCCCAACCACCATCGAGACGTATGGCATCCCCCCTTGACACCATTCATACTAACCTGTACCTAGTGATCGCACTTTTTTCATTTACCTCGTCGGCTACCTTCTTGTTTACTATGAAAATGACTACATTTCTGAAGGGTCGTAATTGGCCGTAACCTGCCCGAAATCAATAAGTGTAGCTCTAGTGCGAGAGGTCATAGAGTTGACTACAGCCCGGTTACCAAAAAGAATTCGTTTAGTATGGTAGGATAACTTTGGATGGCTTGGAAGTGTTCTGTGCGGCCTGTAGGCCGAAGGGTTGTAGGTGGTAGCGAAAGTCGCTCAACCAGATAACTCAAGACAAGACATTACGTCATCGCCGTCGGCATTAAGGTCTGGAACATCAATGAAAGCTTCACAAAAATAATCAAAATTGCATGTCCAATTACCAGAGAAAATGATAGAATTAAGAATTTCCGCAACTTAGGCTGTCTCTACCACATTCTCAGTTATAGTGATAAAATATATCATTTCATCTACCCAAGTTTTAATCCCTATTACCTCACTCCTCAACAATTACAAACCTAAACAAAGAAACAATTGATTTAGCAAGCTTTTATATCCTAAAGGATGTAACTTCAGGTCCCCGCGAATATTGAAGTTGAGGCTGTCTTGCCGTTCCGGCCCCAAAGGAACTTGATACGCCACAAACGTGTATGTCTCTTTAGGAGAGGCAACGACTACCATATGCGAACATGCAAATGACACTTAGATAACATCAGTTGATACTAGCGCCTTGGGAGTGAATTTCTTTTTTCTCAACGTGAAAAATCAAACGCAGTCGCTCATTAAATCTTTCATATTAATGTGGTGCCTTTTTATACAGAGCATTCGGTACGGATAAACAAATTGTGATCATGGTTGCAAAACAATTTGCAAAGTTGATCTGACACCAAAAATAATTTTTATCTCAGCGTCATGAAAATGGTCCATGAGCTGACAATTTGGCACGAAAGGAATTCCCTCTTCTGCGATACGGTCAGATTTGGATCAGTAGAGGTACTTGCGTTTCTCCTCGAAATCAAACACCCCCGAGCCCCTTCTTTGAATGATTTATTCATCCTGGCCGTTGTTGCCCGCAAGATACCAATGATGAGATATCTTCTGGATCGAGGTGTGGCGGTGAACAGTGCGCAGGACATTGATGGATATACAGCCATTTTTCGAGCTGCCAAGGCCGACAACGTAGATGTTCTGACGTTTCTCGTGGAGAATGGCGCCGACGTTGAGGCTCGGGATTCCAATGGCTGGAGCCCCCTGGGCTGGGCCTGGCGCGTGGGGAGAGTGGCATGGGACGCGTCAAAGGTGCTCATAGAGAGCGGAGCAGACATTAATGCCAAGGAAGTTGGCGGACACTCTTCAGTTTTGCATCAGGCCGCGGCTCTGAGGGACGCATCTACTGTTCAATTTTACCTAGAAAACGGAGCCGACCCTTTTCTTAAGTTCTATGAGGGGAAAACGCCACTCCACATGGCCGCTCTGAAAGGTCACGCCTGTGTCATCGATTACATCTTGAAGCATGCGGGCTCTGAACGAATATCAGTTCGGGACGATCGCTTTGCCTCGACGCCACTTCACATTGCAGTCACAGCCGGCCATGTTGATGCAGCCCGATCTCTCATCAATTGGTCGGACACCGCCGCGCTAAACTATGCAGACGGAAACGGTAGGACAGCCGGGTTTCTCGCCGCTCGATTCAATCAGCTCGACATCCTGGACATGCTCCTGGAGGCGAATGCTGATCCGAACATCAAAGACCGCTGGGGCGCTTCGCCTGTTTTTGTAGCTGTCAGGAATGATAAAATGGACACGGCCAAACGTTTAGTGGAACTGCTTGGCGCAGATAGCTTCAACCAACGAGATGACTTTGGCCACGGCATCGTCTGGTGGGCCACGCGAGGCGGTAGCTCTCATATGCTGAGCTTCCTGACAAGATACGCGCGCGAGCCTGAATCCGGTGTCGAAATTGAGGCTTCTGAGTCTTTCGCCGAGGAGAGGATGATCCGGCACAACCTCTGGCGTTGCTGGTGCGGCATCTGCACGCGTAGCCTTGGAGGCTTGCCAAATGGATACCAGTGCACATGCTGCTTCGGCGGCATAAGCTTTGCAATTTGCAAGGATTTCTTTGATGAGGGACGCGTCACATGTGAAACAGGGCATCGGGAAGAGAAATGGGTTCCACTCACAGATTGCGGGTGCCCAGAATACGATCGACGTTGAGGAAAAGCATTTTCTCGAGGTTGACTTGGATATGACAGCGCCAGAAAATACCATGTGCGAGCTATTTTACTTCATAAAATTGAAATTCTCTTTCTGGAAACGTTCTCCGGCAAAATTGTTTGATGAAAAGAACCATAGTTAGAACAAGCTTGAGGAATAAAAAGTGTACGCCCCGAGTGACTCTCACTCACTCGAGCCCCTGTTTCTACTTCTACCAAAATTCCATGTAATATTTAGACTTATTCACTAGTGGCCCACATCCAACCCCATACATTCCAGACATTCCCGCTTTGTGACGCGGCGAGTTTCTCTTCTGCGCGCTCTATAGTCACATTATCTACTTTGTCGATTAGTTCAAGTATAGGACGAGCTAAGCGCTGGGGGAAAAGATCTGTAACAGTTTTCCTTGGAAGAAAATCCGGATTTGCTCCCATGACAAGCATTTCTAATAAGACCTGAGCCACAAATTCCAGCTTTTCAGCCCTGCATTGACTATCGAGGTCGGTCCTCGGAGCCTTCTCCTCAGCATAGGGCTCATTTAGAATCGCAAACTTCTGTATTACGTCGCAGAAATTGATCCAAATGTTTAGTAATTCAGTAGTTGTTTGTTGGCTTTCATAGCTGCTCCGAATGAATGCTGTCAATGTTTTGGAAAGGACTCTGAAAGATCCCAAGGGTAGCTGAATAGACATGGCCGTGAACATGATGCCACTCCAGGCAATCGTAATCTCGCACATTAGCTCGCTGTCCAAATTATCACTCCTGCTTAAGATTAATTCAACTAAGCGGTGCCTGTGTTCAAAGTGAGCTGGAGATAAGCGTGAACTGGACTCGATTTGCAATTCCCTTTCATATGCGTGAACAAATTCCAACCATGGGGTGTGATATTTTATAGGTTCGTGAGGATTGTATCCATTTTCAAGGAGCAAGCGGACTGTATCAAACATGTCAGGCTCCCCCATGGTATTCTCCGGGCATATAGTAAGAGAACAGTTGAGCAAAGGCTGTTTGACTTCTAATAAGAGCTGATTGGGGCGTAGCTTCTCCTTGACATAGAGACATAAACCTTTCTGAATGGCGAACTCCAGGAAGGATGAGCATGGGGCGACACCTCCTTGAGAAATTTCGCAGTCTTGATCATAACAATTTTTGTACCAAGGTATTCTTTGACCTGTGGTGACTGCATAGAATCTGAGGACAGAATTTAAATCGTCGAGGAGTTGTGTTTGGGGCATTTCCAACTCCAATTCTGCCTGACGGGCGTAGTAAAATGTATCCATCAAGAGCTTCGGTAGCAATCCACCATGATCCATGTCTTCGCGCTCCAGAGGTATGTATTTAATAAGTGCCACGAAACATGACAGAATAGATGCTGTTGGATTACGGTTACTGTTGAATGCGAAGAAGTCATACATGGTTTTAGTCTTCAGAAAGTCTCTCACCGTGCGGTGAAGAAAGTCGACTTGGTGAGACATGTAGCGAGAGTCTCCAGGTGCTTCACAAACTTCCAGCAATCCTTTGCATCTTCCATTAAGGCGTCTCTTCATCTGGTCGTGCCTGCGATCAATTTCCGCCCCAGACATCTGCTGGCTCGACATGTGCAGTACAAAGTTATCATCCTCGAAGGACTCGTCTAAGAATGAGTAAATCATCAACGGCATGGGATCCAACGACGCCATTGCCACCTGAAAGGTTTGGACCATTTGCGAATGATATATAGAGTCAACAGAGGTCAGAATATGCTTGAAGAAGTCCTCCAGGTCAGCAGGCAGCCTGCGTATCCGTTGGTAAAGAGTTGAGACCGAGTCTCCATTGGTGAGACCTTCAGATAAAGATCGGACAACCAAATATATCCATAGAAATACACCTTGGGCTTTATTTGTAACTTCTTCAATCATTCCATTGACTTGGTCGGTTTCATAGGACAGAAGTTTCCATGACGGATGTTCGCTGAGTTTGCGAAAAACATAATGCCGAATGTCATCATGGGTTAGGTCTTGAAGGTATAGCTTTCTGTGAGCATCTGCGCCGTATGCATCTTCGAAGATATTCCATGGGCGACTCGAGAGGCAAAGCTTCATGACGCGGGAGGTGGCTAAGCGATTGAAAATTTGAACGATTTCCGCGTGGTCTCCATCATATTCATCCAGTCCATCTACAAAAAAGCAAAACTTGACCCCAAGACTATCGCATTCTCCAACCTTTGTCAAAGCCTCTCGAAGCTGTGGCAAGGTCCAGGGCTCTATTTCCGTGTCTCCCCTCTTAGCAGCCTCCCAACGAGATGGGCAGACCTTTTCAGCAATCTGAGGGCACTGTTTAAATAAGTCGTAAAGGAGTGACCGAAACAAACCCTCTTGGCTTTTTTGCATTGGATTCCCTGATATCCAAAAGAAATGGCTGGAAATGACCACGGGATTATTTTTCGCCCAGATCTCAAGTTGGCGCTTTGTGGTTTCATGGCCACAGAGAAATTTCATGAGTGTAGACTTTCCGGATCCGGGTTTACCAGAAATCCAGTATATCCCTTCCAGTGAGCTAAGCCACTTTGAAAAACAGATGTTCATCCCGCGCCTTTTAGACATTGTGCGAGGTTTGAAGATCCATTCGAATGTGTTTGCGTAAGCTTCGGCGACATTCCCATGACGAACTGCCATAGATTTGTAGTGAAGAGTGCGCAGAAAGGCTTGCTCAATTGCTATTGTCTTCGCTGACTTCACCAGAGACTTTAATGTTTCGGCGAGGTACTTGAAATTGTTTGTTGACTGATGATTCTCCTCTGTGGGAATGGTCTCTTGTTCGGCCAAAGATCGGTTTGCCCCATCTTCGATCTTCCTCAAAGAAGCAGAAATGTCTTCCAATTTTCTATTATGCGCAAACTCAAGCTGCAAATTTGTATTCTTAAGCTCTTGAAGACTTTCAATAACGCTTGATTGTCGATCACTAGTGAAATTAGTACGAAATCATGAATTAAACCTGATCTCAACTCGTGGTTTGGATCACCTACTTGATTATAGCTGATAGTAAAAAGTTCAGATCATCTCGATGTTTATCAAGCAACTTTTCAATGGCCTCGATTTTCTTCTTCCCATAAACGGCCTTCAGCGCTTGGCGGAAGCTGCTGATCCGCTTGTGCCGAGGGTCATTCACAATTACCTTTCCCAGGGCTTGTTGGAGGTCTTCGGCGGTATTTTGGCACGAAAGCGCCAGCTTTTTGAGAGTTTGCTCCTGGTCGCTTCTCTGTGAATCATCCCAGCTAGATATTGATGATGCATTATGTAGTCGCGTGTTTAAGTCAACAACCTTATCACGGGTCTGAATGAGACCCAGTTTATTCTGTCCGTCGCCTACATCGTGCATATATTCCGGAAATTTAGTATGATCCTGGAATAAGAACGAACTGATGGCAGAAAGCCGTGATCTCACACTAGAGGAAGTGTTTGGAGCGCGTGGTAAAGTTGCACCAATGCTCGGCACATCACCTTGGTACGCTGCCTTTAATACCTCATCTTTATTCACGTATGATTTGGTTGCGTCATCTAACGATTTGGATAGTGTTGCGGAACTATCCTGTTGGCACTCATTTGCTCTTTGACCTGGGGAATCATCATTTGGCTCGTCAGTTGTCCGATTTTCTGTTGAGTCTATTGCGGATGTCTTCCGCTTGTCATTTCCAATGCCCGAGGTAAGTTTTGACATCAGTTGAGCTCTTTCGGCTAGAACTTTATGATCCTTGGTGATGCCATCTTTAGAATAATAAATTTCGAGAGTCCCCGACACTAATTTTTGACCAAATTCGACAAACTCTACAACCGTAGCAGCAAGTCTCAGAACGGTGAACGGATCTGCCGGCATAGCGGATTTGGTGATATTTAAATCATGGAGAAGCGCCTTTGAAGTTTAAGAGAGCTATTCAGGAAATGAAAGACAAGGCTAGTTTGAAGACGACTAATCCTTGCGAGATAGAATTAAATATTGCTAATTGGGATGGGTGCCTAAGCATGAGGATAATGTATGCAGGGCAGTGCTGAAGCACAGCCACTGGGAAATTCGCAGCAGCCCTATCTAGACTAGCGTGCTACTGGGTGATGTAGCTGTCAGGTCTTGGAGAATGGGATGGTTCCATATACATTGTTCTGAAGTGATACTTCATAAGTCTGAAGTAAAGGGAATCAAATGGAAAGGAAAAGGGAAACAAAGAAAATAGGAAATATTATAAAGTTACTAAATAATATAAGATGAATTTTACTATCTAATTGAGAGAGGTTGCAAGTTTATTATGTCGTTTGTGTCATACTATCTAAAAAGTGCCTAAAAGCTCAATAAATGTGACCGCCTCAACGAAACATCTCCGACAGTTGTGCAATAATATGTCATTGAGTAACCAAATTGAAACCCTTGGTTTTTTTTTTCTTGCGCCGCGGTTCAACATATCAAAGTGATACCGCGTTGGAGAGTCAAGGGTATCAAGCCATGTCCCAGGGTGCAAATCCAGCGTCAAGGCTTAGTGGTGGCTTGGCTGCACAGCCTCAGACCGATTGTGAGATAAGATAGGACCGTTGAACTGAGACCCAGTGGTTCTTGACACAGGAACAAGTCAAGAAACATACTGCCAGACCACCTCAGCTTCGCCAGCTGCAGCATCACCAATTGCTCCAAAGATTCCGATAGGAATATCTAGATCGTACGAATTCCCGCACGTGTCGCATGAGTTCGTTACAGTGATTGTGGTCTCACCCTTTGAACTCTGCACGTGGATCTGGCGACCACAGTCGCTGATAGTGAAAAACCTACTGGCAACGGCGACGCCTTGTCCTGCTACAACGCCAGCGGCAGCGCATTCGTTGCTATCATGATCTCCCTGCATGTAAAACGCAGCAATCCCAGTGTGGGCGGCACTTGCTGCTGACGTAGTGGTCGATATTGTTATACTTGACTCGGTAGAGGTGGCTGATCTAGTGGTGGAGGATTCAATGGTGGATGACGTAGTATCCGTAGTAGGTGATTCGGTAGTAGTTGATTCGGTGGCCGAATTACTTGACTGGGTAACTGAAGGTTGCGTGGAGGTAGATTCTGTTATTGTACTTATTGCAGTTGGCGACTCGACAGATGAAGTAGTAATCACCACTGGGGACTGGGTGACGGATAAGGTGCTCAATGTGGCATCAGAGCTTGAATCACCAATTAGAGATGATCTTGTGGTGGATGGTTGGCTGGACGGAAACAGTGTCCCAGAAGCCGAGGCTGGCTTGCAAAGCGCGCCAGTATTTACTCCGCTAACCGCTAGGCCCACAAGGGCCAGGAAACAAGGTTTCCGTGTCATTGAGCTGGATGTTCCGGTTCTCAGCTTGCAGGAAAATGGAATACCGATCAACCAACAATGCAAACGACTGTTGCATGATTGAATAAAAGTTGCTCCCTGAACCAAATTCTTTTCAGGGGGTGGGGGAGTTGGCTTGTGGCGCCCGCGCTATTGCTTTGTGGCGTCGCGCTATTGTTGATAGAACGACGAGACAATAACAATCCAGAGAGAGATTCCACGCTAAAATGTCCATTCAAATTTCTCAAGCCAAACAACAGTTGCTAGTACGACCATACAGCCCGTCTGTCTTGCCACCTTTCAGCGTCTTGGAGATGCTTCCCCCTTGACACGTGGCCGTTTACTTTTAGTAGATGAGGCTATTTTCGAGTAACGGACTGTTTTAGCCTGCTAGAGATGTAGCACGTGTTTTTTCTCTTGCACTCATTCCCCCAGATTTCAGACAACAGTCACAATCCAATTTGGTCTTATCATCTGTTTGCAGTGCAATTGTTTCCCTGCAATCCAGCTCTTAACGTTATTATATTATATATTGGATTGGAGAAGTATTAGTATGAAATCATTCAATAAATTACGCAGCTATATGTCAATAATCTACATAGGTATTAGAAGTTCCTAAGATAATCCCCAACAAAACTACTACCAAGCTTCTGCACATTCTCTGTTAGCGCACCAGCCCCGAGAGAATTAGCGAGATTCCTGGCCGAGACAGAAATATTGCTCATCATAGTAGTAACCAGGAATCGGTGCTTTGGAAATTACAATGTTAGCATGGCTTAAAAGTCTCTCGAGATTGTCACGCTTACCTGATAGATCTTGTTACCCTTGTCATGCAGAATGATCCAACGGGTCTGACCCTCGCCCTTCTGCTGGCCATACTGGAATAGATTGGTGATTGTGACGACCCAGTCGTCTGAGAAATCAACATTAATGTACGGCCACGAATACAATGGTATAAGAACTCACTTCCATCCTTCATGGCCCCAGGGATATTGCCGACGTAATCAGGGCTGGAAGAATCCCTATAAAATCGATCCTGGACATAAAGGAGAACATTCGCGTTTCCCTTTGAAGTGTTCGTGGCCTTTACGATGAAGTAGGTTTCCATCCTTGACCGCATCATTTGTGACCAGGAGATCTGAAAGCTATCGCCATCTGACCCTGGCGGCGTGTAGGCTTCAAAGCGAATGACATCGTTAACCTCGGGAAAGGACATGGTGACTTGTAGAATGCAAAGGTAGTTAGGCAGATGTGATACTGGGGCAAAAGTAGATGTTATGAATGGGATATTATTATGGCGTATATTATTTTGTCGACAAATATTTGGTTCTTTATATATTATTTTCTCACTCCAACCCTAGCTTAAATAATTACCCATACTATTCCTCTTTTTCGTGAAAAATAGTGTGACGTCAGTAAAAGAAACTGTCAAGGCCCCATCAAGTGCAGCAGGATGGTGAGACAAACAGTTCTAGATTGCGAATTTAGCTCTAGCCTTCCAATATTTCATGCAAGATGCGCAGGCCACTTTACTGCAATGAGTTGTCGGCACGTCACGTTCTCAGCTACACCTATTTTATGCCAGGCTGAGCCGGAAGAAAAGCGGACTATACAGCTAGCCACAGACCGGTGTAGGCGAGCTACTCATCGGACTTGTGTCGTTGGAGACGAAATCAATGTCTGGGCGGCACAACGCCCCACTCTACAGAGTCAACAGCCAGCCACAGTCAGCCTAGAACCGCATCAAGACCGCCTACGGAGCCCAACACCACCTGCTAGGCATGCCAAACGGATACAGGGCCACTAAATATACTAGTTTGTTAGCTGCAGAATTGTGTTGCAGCCAAGTTTACCAGCCGAATAGATAGTCTTATTGATGCGTTGTCGGTTAGCGGATTACATGGTCACGTGGGATTCGTGGCGGTGGTCTGGATCGGCTGGGGTCCAAAAATCGGCTGTTTTATTTCTAGGCCAGGTCTTTGTAAGTCTCGAACTTCTGAGGAGCCCGTCAAAGAAAGATGCCAGCTGTGGCAAAAGTGAAGTGGCACCCCACTGAGGCGTCGTACAATGCGAGTTCCGTGGCTGAGGCGCCCTAATTTACGCCATTATGGTCTATTGGGGGTTTCTTCTCTCCATTAAAGCTGATGGTCGCTGCCACCACAGCACTTCGTCCCTCCGATCACCAAGCCACTTGAATTTAGCAATCAATAGTTTGATTTTGCCTACCACGTAACTGCTAAGATATCCAACTCACCTCCTATGTTGCGTCTTTATTACATCGGATCTCGCCATCCATTCAAGGGTTGCCCGACAAGGTGACACAGCTAATTCGATCGATGAGCCGATGGACTTGCAATTAGTAAAATGTAAGCATGATATTTACGATCACTGTGAAGAATATCAACTTGAGCTAGTTTTCTATGGTATTCTTCAATCCCCATTACTTTTGTCGATGGAGGTGGGTGGAATAGATCTGGGGCTAATAAAAATGACAGCTCAAGTTTCTATGCAAATAAAAAGCTATTACTGTGTTGGTCGCGGTAGGCCAGTGAGACTATCTACAAAGTGTGACAGAGCAGACTGCGCATTTTTCTCCAGGACCAATTTGTTCAATGACGTGCCTAAATATTCCGAGTGCATGACTAGAACAGACTTTTCGCTTGGCTGGCCTTGATCAGCTTGCCCGAATTCCCTACAACCGATGTCACCTTGCTAATGCGATCCCTGATATAAGGAATGCCCACTTGGTATGAGCTCTTCTGATCTGCATTAGTGATGTACTGCTGGAGATTCAGGTCCAGAATAGCCTTGGATTGTGCATCAAAATCTTTGATCGTGTCATTAAATAACTTGAGTGCATCTTCTGCCAGAACATCCTCGACAATGCGGGGCGCAATCTTGGGAACAGTGCTCATAAGGTCACTAAATGTTCCGGTGCTTCCCTTAGGGATTTTGTCATCGAGAAATTTGAACACCTCCACCATAACTTGCATCTCGAAACTGAGTCGTTGAACCTCAGCTGCCGCATCCCGTGAAATGACACTACAATGAAATGGTCAGATTGAAAATGATCAAAATTGTTTAATGGAGAATACCTACCGAACCGGACGGTTGGGGTTGAGCAGAAAATTAGGGGCAACCATTGTTACACGTTGAGATTTCTGCTTTGACGAAAGTGTACTTGCTGATTGTTGGCAGACGATCTGAGGAGTATAATTTGAAAGGCGAATAAATGATTGTTAAGAAAATGATGAATGATGTGACTTGGGGAATTTCGTTCTTAGACTCCAATGGAATATACTGGGTTTAAATAGATGAAATGTATTATCAATTTCTTGTATCCACGTTCATTTCAAACAGTGGAGTTTCTCCTCGGTTTCCACTATTCGAGCCCAGACTGTGGTCTCTCTAACCATAACAAGTCGTGATGAGGTTGTTCAACTTCAGCTAGCCACAGTGCATTCTGCGTGCAGCTCTGGAGTTGCGGTCAGTGTGTCTCAGAACAGTGAAATTCTCGTTAGATGATCCACTTTAAAGCAATAGTCACATCGAACTTTTTCGGGGAGGCTATATGTGGCTTGCTGAGGGCTAGCTCAGCCAGACGCTATCCGTGTGGCATGATCTAGGCCTTCTTAACCCGGCACTAATGTTATAATGCAGAAATGTCATGGACAACTGGGACATTTATACATAAAATTCGAGGTTCAATTAGATTGCATGCATATGATAGAGTCACGGTGCTTATGGCCTAAAGCGCTAAAATATGGAAGGTTAATAAGACCCTGGTTCCCTGATAGCCGCGATTTGTATGCTCGCCGAGACCAACGTCCCGAAAAGTAGTAGCACACAGAATATTTTATGTCTTTATTACTTCACTTTTCTTTCCTATTATCAATATTACGGTATAATAATACTTGATGAGCCAAACTGCATAAATAATAGTTCTTTCATTGCATAGCATATTTATTTTATGCCTCCTATTTACTTCGACTTCGAACATCCCTCGATGATTGATCGCTTTTATCGTACTTAAGACGTAGCTATCTGTTCGGTAACAGGTATAGGGAACCACATCATAAATTTGGGATACTTGTTCTACTTACCATTTATTTCTAGTCAATTCTACCAATATAACAAAACATTGAACATAGATGCTCAAGGCCACAACTTCGACTCTGTCAAGTTGGCGCTCAAGGCTTGCAAATTTCTTTCCTGACTAACAATAAATGACCTTCAATCCCGGTTGCAGGTTAAATAGTTTTCATTTTTTTCATGGGGAAACAAGATTCAACAGTTCTTACTTTCTACCAGGATCTATCTATGATTGTGTTCGAGGATTATCAAGAAACAGTCCAAGCTTCCGAGATTTTGTGACAGTTTTTGGCAGATCTATATGTGCTATTTGTGGATAGAACCTTTCGGTAGTGTCACAAGCCCTGAATTAGTTTTATCAATCAAGTCTTATAAATTAAGTGTGTATCTGAGTATCCAACCTGTACTGTTGCCGTAGTTGCGTTGGAAAATCTTCAAAGAGGTCTATCCTACAGGCATGATGGGAGGCGCTTCCTACTGGGATGGTCCGCTCGCTACCCACTGCCACATAAGGAAATAGATACTATATTTCCAATGAATAATCTTGGAGCATGCAGTGTATTTTTCTTGTTTTCTATTTGACTATAAGGCCTCATATCTAAGATGCAGCTTCATCCCCAGCCATATTCCTCGTCAAGTCCACCAACGAATCACGCACGAGAACAAGAAATTTTTCATGTTACATTGAGCAAACATGGCGAATCTTAGGAAAGCTCGAAAATAAATAAAACGGAGGAAATTTTTGTTGTGTGGAAGGTGAAGGTTCTGAGAGACTTTTTGCGCGAATTACCCTGTTGCGTGGAATGGGCCATGAATTCGCCAAGATGGAACGCTAAATATCGCAGTTGCGCACTTTGATGTAATATTTTTCTTGGGGAATTAATATAGTAAGAAACATGGGTTTTATCTTTATGCTTAGTCTATCCTTATTGTGATGTGGGGAAACTTGGTCCGTATTGCCAATTTGAACCTCAATCTGGACGCGTCCAACCCACACAGTGGAATTTCACATCACAATGTCACATTCCGCACCACCCGAGCAACCCTATGAGCGATGGATTAACGAGCAAGAAGAATGTTTATCTCTAGAAAAGGCTTAGAATCAAATGGGCACGTGCATGTCGAGGTTGAGCACGGCAGCCTTAGCGGGTTTCGTAGTGCGGGGAGTAGCCGAGCTGAGTCCAAGGGACGGCAAACGGTGCCGAGACTGCAGCTTTGATGCAGCCTCACCCGTTGGCGAGCCTCCACTAGACTCGCTTCTCCGTAATTCGGCACCCTGCAAAGCGGTCGAAAAAGGAAATACTCAAAGTTTCTAACTAGTAACGGCAAGCTGCGGTGCTGAGGATGGTGCCACGCGGTACGCCATTGGGCTCAGGCGCGCGACATGGGCATGTTAGCCATCGGTGCGGCTGGAGTGGACGCCACTAGTCTCGGGACACCGGCATTTAGCTGGATGCCTTTTGATAAAGGTTTTTCGAATTTGGGCTTCTCAAGTAACTAAAGATGCCCTAATTGCCCTCATAAACTTGCCTTTTTTTTTCTCGCCGTTTTGGCACTGGCTCCCCTGGTTAAGAAAATAATCAACAACAATGGCGGTGCCTGAGCAGCAACCAGCACACTATCCTCCAGCCGCAGGGATGGGGGTAGTCCGAATGGGAGGCCAAACCTTTACTATTATTTCGGCATTTTGTCTCGTGACAATTCCAGTCTTGTTGTTGGATGCAATACTGATTGGCATCACCGCCAAATACGCAGAACCCGGCTCACTCAAGTCTCTTCGCACGGCAATCCTGGTCGACATTGATGCAGCCAGGTTTGCAGCCATCTCGTCATGGTCCAGCACCATCGCCTCAATTATTAGCCCTTTTCTCGTAATTCTCGCGTCCTACCCGTCATCTCGAAGTATCCTGCAAAGTATGCGCGCCGGAGTATTTAATCGCCTGCCCACCCCTTACCAGCTAGCGACAATGCTCGAAATACGAACGGGGTCAACCTTTGGGTCGCTATGGCGGTTGATTAAGTACTGGACTTCATATAGAACCAGGAGGTCTTCCATGGCTAGTTCCCTGCAAGTTTTAATAAACGCAGTGCTGCTTGGTCTGGTATTGAGGTCCGTCCATATTTTTAAACAATGAGTCTGAAATGAGTGGCAGCGCTGACGCAATCCGGAACATTGCAGTATTCTTGTATTCATTACAGATACCTGGCTCCATATAGCCATTACCTCCGAAAATGTCTTTCACTATTCGCCGAGCTTTGGGGTGAACCTTGGTTTCTCGCTTCTTCCCCGCTGTCTAGAAAACAACAACTCGTTCTACGCGCAGTTTGACCACTACAAGAACGAAAAGGCAGGACAAACCACCGAAGCTTGCACTCTGAACCCTGCGGCAACAAATATATTTCTTCTCGAAAGCCCAATGAACCCCATACGGGTCCTCAATAACCTATCGACTCTTAGTGTGGTCAAACGCCACTCGCAGGACGGGCGTACCTACCAGTATCTGGCACCGGCCGATACTTACGACAATCTGAGACAAGACTATACTGCTTTTACGTACGGCATGAGCTCGAAATGTTCACCTCGGAGCAAAACATGCAATCTTGGGGTGGGAGAGATAGGTGCCGCGACGCCTTTCAACTGTACCGCAAGCGGATTTTCCGGCGACATCCAAAGATATATACAACTGATGTACTATTCCGATGCGGATCTGTCTTCCTCCACCACGTATGGGGATAGTGGTTTCCCGAATCCGTTCTATTTTATTGGCGCGGCCGACCTACGCAACCAATGGCCTGCTCCGACCAACGACTCTGAAATCGTCACCCAGGAACATGGTGATCGATGTATAATGATGAACTGTTCAACCAGCGTCTACGACATCACCTACAGCGTTTCTAATGGGTCCGTTTCCGAATTTGTTCCTGTGATGAGCAATATCAGCGTGACAAACGCTCTCCAGAGCTCCATAGGCTACACTTTCGCAGCAGACGACGTTTTGCAGGAAGCATTCAGCTTCGCTGGGTTTGCAGACAGTGCCCAAGCGATGCTGGATGTGTGGGCGCCTGAATACGACCGAGCAGCCATGTCCATGAGCGTCACGGCCTTGCAGACTGCCTATGCGATTCAAGCACAGTACCGTGACCCAGTTATCGCCGCTCGTATTCCACTGGCGCCGTTTGTCTGCCTCCTGCTCGCCAATTTTCTCTATGCAGTTTTCGGCACTCTGTTAGCTCTTCTGGCAGCAATGGCTGGGCGAGATCCGGAAACGCAAGAGGTGGTGGAACGAATCACGGCAGTTGGATTAATTGCGAATTACTTCGAAAGGCCAGAACAATCGAGAGCTCCTGTGGAGAAGCCAGAGATGATGTTTGATGAACTTGCACACGGTCAGGAGCGAAGAGTGACTGTGGAACGAGCGGATGAGGGAGGATATAAATTTATGACGAGAGAGTAATTCAGAAAAAGAAGAAAGTGTAATATGATTAATGACTGTGATGATCTAAGTTGCAATCTAATTTTTTCGACTGTTTACAGATGATCTAGTTCGGAATATTAGGCTTTGAGAAGAGAGTACTGTTGCAATACAAACTTTTGCCTGATGTGTGTTATTATTGAACAAAGGAAAACGAGTTAGCCTGATTCTCACGTCGATGAAATGGACCACCCTAGGGCCGCTTAGACAATTTGCCCAAGACTTTGCGAAGGAGCCCCCAAACCCTGCCACCACTCGTCTTTTTCTTGTGATCCCCATAAGCATCGAGCCATGGGTGCTCCAAGAGCTCCATGGTGGGAACTCGTTTCTCCGGATCAATCTTCATAAGTAGGCGAAGAAACGAAATGAACTTTTTGCGATCCGCTCTGGAAAGACCTGCCATGTATGAATCAGAGTTGAGACTTATATCCGGGGTATATCGGCCCCTAATATAACCATCGTCGTCAAAAATCTCCTTCACAAACCCAGGATCGCCACGTATGAGGAGAGACTCTGGGAATGGCCCAAACAGCGCAATCATTTCGCACAGGTGCGCCACTGACGTGTAGTGTTCGTGCTCATCCTCTGGATCGAAACGACCGGTGAACATGCGCACTCCGCGGAAAACCTCTAGAATGATGGCGCCGAGATTCCACAAATCTGTAGTCTTGTTCCATGGCGCGCTGATCATGACCTCGGGAGAGCGGAGAGCGACGGGCTGTATCACATTGTGCAGATGTCGCTCAGCCCAGCTAGCAACACCCCAGTCCCCCAGAACAAGCTCAAATCCTGCAAAGTTGTCATCTTTAGTGAAATAGTGGTTTTTGAGAGGAACCGAGATAATCGGTGTGTATGGCCTGCTCTTTCTGTCTTGGACAGGCAGAGAAAGGTTTTTAAGATACCCCGATTCGATCAAGGCCGGTGTTCTGAACTTGACAAAAATATTGTCGGGTTTGATGTCTAAACCGAGTTAGATTTTCTTGTTTTTTCTTTCACAATTTACGGCAGTGGCCAAGGTGTGTGATATGAACTTACCGGTGTGAATGACTCCGCTGTCGTGAGCGTAATCCAAGGCCAGGAGGATCTGAATTGTGAACCTCCGCATGATTTCGTTCGGTATCTTTCTCTCGCAAATGTCAAAGTTGGAGGAGAAGCTATGCAGGGTTTCTCCCATGACCTCAAAAACAAGACAGACATGAACCCCGTTGGGGCCCTTGTGCTCAAAGTCATTTACGAGATGGCAGATCTGATTGTATCCTGGATGCCTTTTATCTCGGGCGCGCAAATGCTTCAAGATCTCTCTCTCGAAAAGTGGCTGGTCGGTATGGTAGCATTCTGCGCTTAGAACCTTGAGTGCGTAGTACTTGCTGCGGTTTTGCTCGTTGGCTTCTTCCCTGTTGGATCCTTGGGGTCAGTGAGGGGAATGGGGGGATTTAATTAGGTCTGCTTACGAAAATGAAAGGTCCTTGACAAGCCAAACGGTGGAATATTGGCCATAGCCAATCTTGCTCATGACCTCATACTTTTTATTGTAAATATCCCCAATATAGACAGGATGAAAGCCACCCGGTCGATAGATATTTCTTCCCTCTTCAATATCTGCATTAGAGTCGCCAGTCGCCAATAATTGATACCTGCTGTTATCAATCCGCTGCGAGCTGCCATGGCCTCTTGATTCAAGATGCTGTTGGGCGGAGGAATCTGGCACCTCATCCATAGCCGGGAAGTAAGAATCACCATCAACAGGGACGCTTCTCGAATTTGCCTTGTCAGCTGACATGGTTAATTGAGATAGTGGGTTATCAGGGTCAAGGACTCAGTGTAGTAGAGTTGAAAAGCGTATTCAAAAGAATAAATTTAGCAAATAGAAGAAGATGAAAGCGGTCAATGGATCGTGTGTCATTTTTATGCATGGTCCCGTTGGGTTGTGACAAAGGTCTGCAGACAAAGAAAGACTTGGACTGTTCTGAGATCCAGCTAACAAAGAGAAAGAAAATCACAATTGAAATCGATCAAATTAATGTTTATTAATAGATGTGTACAAAGGCTGGAATAATTGCAGTGAGTAATACTTCCAGTGTGCCCATTTTTGCTTTAGTCATCGTGTGTAACAGACCTTACCTGGTACGGTGTACCAGCAGCTCATCGAATGATTGGGTAAGAACTGTCATAGAAACTCAAGTAAATTTATTGATATGCTAGCTAGTTTGGGGAATTAAAAAGAGGCCATATTTTGTAGCTCTCATAGACAAAGAAGATGGTAATAAAGTAACATATCCAAAGCTAGACACACCAACCTCTAAGCAAATACGGCAACCTTGTCCTTGCCAGAGCCTACGGCCTTGATTCGGTATCCGATTTCCAGCGGGCTTCCTTCGGTCACCATGAAGTGACTGCTGTCCTCCGCCTCGCCGTATCGAGATCCAAGGATGTTGTAGATGTTGGTGCTAACGAGCGCCAAAGCGTCCTTCTCGCTGATTCGGCCACCGCCGTTCTTACGGACAGTACCGGCTGCGAATCCCAGATCACGGAGCTCCCAGTCCTCCTTGAGACCAATTGCAGTCACAACACCTGCGTCAATAAGCACGTCAATGGTGGTGCCATTAGTCAGCGGCGCACCGGTCAAAACTCGGCGAGTGTCCCAGTCATCGCCAATGGACTGGAGAGGTGTGAGAATGACACCCACGGATGCTGCAGAAAGCTCTTCGGCAAGGAGATAGGCCTCTGCGCCTCCGATGATGGCCAGCTTGATTCTGGCAGCCTCGCGACCAGCAACCTGAGAGGATGCCAATACGCCTTCGACCTCGGACTTGATCTTCAGAGCAGTAGCAATTCCGTCAGCACTGTTGATGGTGAGGGCAAGTACCAGCTCTCCGTTCAACACCTTCTTTAGGTAGGCTTCCTCGGAGTAAGGGTTTGTGACAGGCTCCTTGGGGGCGGCAGCAGCAATGAGTTTCGAGCGGAGGGTGCCGAACGCGGCGGAATAGCTGGTGTCTCCCCTTACATGCACATCGAGTGTGTAGTGCACGGCCAGATCGGAAGCGAAAACGGCGCCCTTCTCGAGGCTGTTCGATGCTGATGTTAAGAAACCCACACTGGTTCCATGGTGGGTTGCTCCTCCAGAGTAGGTGGGTGCTGATACGGCTCGAGTTACACCGTATTTTGATGCAACATGAAGTTTCTTGGTGTCAAGCATTAAACCATCAACAGCTCGAGAAAATGTCTTGCTGTTTTCACCGTTGTCGGTTGAAGATTCCGCATCAATTGCGTTCAATCCAAGAGTGCCAGCAACGCCAGTAAAAGCATTGACAAGGTAGCCGTTTTTCAGATCCACCTTCTTGGCATCGGATGAGGCGGCCTTGAACTCTGCCTCGCAAGTTCCAATACAAGCCACCTTGCCCTTGGATAGAACCACGTTGAAAGACTTAGCTTGAGACTCGTACTTGTCTTGGCCAGACAGCAGAACCTTGGTGACTCCGGTGAAGAAGGCATCTCCGACCATAATGGGCTCCTTCACATCCTCAGCAAGCGACTTGTCAGGTGTAATAGGGGTTTCATTAGGCTTGGCCAACTCCACAGGCTCCTCAAACTGGGGAGTGCCATCGATCCAAACCTGGACGGGGGCAGATCCAACACTAAGAGGATCGCTGTCCCAAACGACAACGTCAGCATCGAATCCAGGCTTGATCTTGCCCAGCCTATCTCCAAACCCCAGTAGCTCAGCAGATGCAGAAGTAACGCCAGAAAGAGCAGCGTGGTAGGGCAGACCGTAGTGGTATGCCTTGGCGGCCTCGAACAGCACGTGCTGGGCATTGATGACAGGGTTGTCGCTGACATAGACGGTAGTAAGGTTGTTCTCGTGGAGAATCTTGCCAGCGTACTCGGAACCAATGTAAGCCTCGGTCTTGTACCACATGTTATCGGCAAAGAGAGCAGAAGCGGGCGCGCGACCACCCCAGGTTCTCTTGAGGATCTCTGGAACAAGGTATGTTTGGTGAGCATGGTGGAAAGCTCGAACAGGGAACTTGAACTCATTCGTATGGTCGACCATGGCCTCGAGGTCGGGAACAGTGTAACAGTGCACATTGATGTGGACCTTACCACGAAGAGCAGCACCCAGCGTCTCCAGAGAAATTGGCTGTGGCAGATACTCATCAAGGGTCTCAACACCAAGAGTCTCGGCCTTGTGGCACCAATCATCTTGCTTCTGGATCAGCTCGCGCGCCTCCTCGAAAGCGCGTCGGAAAGCGTAGCTTTCACCCATACGACTGAAGGGAAGCTTGCCAACACCTCCATGCACGCGCTTGGCATTCTCACCACATGCCATCTTCATGTACCTCCAATTGCGATCGGGGTCGGCAAGAAGGTCCTGGGCGCTGATCTCCTTTCGACCATCAGGCTTACCAACGGCATGCTTGATCACATAGGCCTCTCCGCCAATGTTGTTACCAGAGCCGGGGAGTACGAGAGAAGTTGTCACGCCGCCGGATTTGATGATGCGAATTTGTTTATCGAAAGGGTAGAAGGAGTCAATTGCGCGAGCCCACGGCGTGATGTTGTCGGACATTTCATTGCCGTCGGAGTTGCCGTCGAGAGAGGGCAGCGGGTACACTCCGGTATGGCTGTGCATGTCGATAATACCAGCGGTCAATTGGCGACCGTGGGCATCGTAAATGACGGCATCGTCGCCAACCGACTCGATGGGGATGTTGGCTTCGACCTTCTTGATGAGGCCATGCTCGAGGAAAACGTCTCCAGAAATCCATTGCCAGCCCTTTCCGGCGTGCGCATCCTCCTCGCTGGTGCCCTCGACAGGCTCGCCAACCCAGATTGTGGCATTCTTGATCAGGGTGGGCTTGCCGCCGTTGATGTATCGAGCGTTCTTGTCGCGGCCCAAGCCGATGGGGTCTTGGGGCTTAGTGCGAAGCTTTTTGCACGTCGCCAGGTCCTCGTTGAGCTTCGTTATCGACAACTTGGAGGTGGCGGCGGGTCTGAGCTGCCTCCATTGGGCATAGGCAATGAACGCGAGGCACGCCAGAGCAAAGAGCTTAACGTTTCGCGATCGGCGCCGGCCTCGGAAGTGGCTGCTCCGGGAGAATGTGGGAGCGGGCGCGGCGGCGCTGTACGAGGGGAGCCCGGCCTTTTCGTCCATTGCTGCGAGGGAGCAAAACAATGAGACGACGGGAGATGGGATGTGATGGTGGGTGAGTGAGTCGAGTCGAGGAGCGGGGGAAGAGGAAGGGCGTCCGGGAGGAGAGGCAGAGAGATAAGAGCTTCCCGCCATTGTCTCAAAAGCTCAGGTCCCATGACAATCGAGCGCCATGGCAATCGCGCCCCGCTATGGCGACGGCCGGCGGCAGGGGTTAGGTGGGGTCTGGCGCAGGTTACCCGCCCGACGTGTGGCTCGCTGGATACAATCAGGGGCCTTTAGTGGTGAGGCGGCCTATCATGCCCACTGAATGACCCACCGGCACGCCGCTAAGTTCGGAAGCTGGGGATGGACGGCACGCCAGAGCTGCATGGTTGTGTGTGCATGCGTGCTCTGGTACCTCGGATCAGCTTTGAATGGTGATGCAATTGTCCAAAACCTCCATGGACTGATCGAAATCCGCTTCAATTGCAAGCAATGGCATCCCAGGTTGATATCGAGCTTGATTTTCCCCATCTTCAGCCCTCTCTCTCGTTGAAGCATTTTGCCAACGACAACGCCCATTCCTCCCTGTCTCCAAGCTGCGACATCGCCCACACTCATCACCCATCACCACTGTACGTCTCACATCGTCTTCTCAATTCCACAGCTGAGACGCCAAACACAAAGTCGATCGGTGGTTGCCCCAAACAGGTTCATTCAAAATCCGTAGCGAATCGAAAGAAACCACAACACCAGCCCAAGTTGCCTACCAATAGACGACTCGCATCTTTCTTTGTAAGATGCGGGGAGCCTCTGACCCCGCCTCAGCTCACGTCACTTTCAAGCCACGGCCAGCAACGAGCATCATCTTACTTCCCCAAGAACCTAGCTATATCATACTCTTAAAAGTTCTGCAATTGAATTCGATTTTTGACTTCCATCCATCTCATCTCATCTCATCTTGTCTCAGACAGTTTTGTTACTCAAACCTTACCCAGCCACGCAATCATGTCTTCTTCCGACGCTCCCTATGAGCTCATCTACTGGCCTACATTCCCAGGACGAGGCGAACCTGTCCGCCTCATGTTCGAAGAAACTGGAGTCCCATACATTAACCACTCCGCAAACCCTAAAGAAGTCGTACCCAAGGTCTTGGGCTACATAGCTGCCGACAACGTCGGCGACGACACCAACCCACCTGTCTTAGCCCCGCCGATTCTCAAGCATGGCCAGCTCGTCATTCACCAACTTCCTAATATCCTTCTGTACCTAGCTCCGAAACTGGGCCTCGCCCCAAAGGAAGGCGACGGAATTTACTTCCTCAATCAAATCGTCCTCACCCTTTTAGATGGCTTCGTAACCGAGCTGCACGATACTCACCACCCCGTCGCTATAAGCTTGTACTATGAGGACCAGAAGCCCGAGGCGAAGAGGCGATCCAAGCACTACATTGAAGAACGGATCCCCAAGTATCTCTCTTACATTCAGAGATTGATCAAGTCCAAGCCAAGCGGCCAAGGCCCTTGGCTGTATGGCGGTGATCTCACTTATGCTGATTTGGTCTTCTTCCAGGTGAGTTCAGAGCCCCGACCCCCCAATAACCAATTCATAGAGTCCGTATCTAACAGCCTTAAATAGTGCTTCGACGGAACAAAGTTTGCCTTCCCTAAATCCTTTGAGAAGCTACAAAAGACTGGCAAATACGACGACGTATTCAAATTGTATGAGGCTGTCAAGGAGCGGCCCAACATCAGCAAGTACCTACAGAGCGATCGTCGCGCTGCCTACTCTAATGGAGTTTGGCGCCACTACCCCGAGCTGGAGGAGGATATCAAGTTGTAAGCATGGGGAACTCAATGTCAACACCTCATCGTATGTTTTTCCATCCCCATCACAGGTGCTGGCCTTGCTTAGAGCGCAAGGATTGAAAAAAAAAAAAACTAAAAGATTTTATTGAAGCAAACTAAATGGGGTGGAAATAAAGGCTCTGTTAGGCTAAACTTCATATATTCCTTCCTTAGAAAAACGCCGATAAATTCTATGAATTCAGCCACATCCTTGCAATTCTGTATGCGAGCTCATGCCCTTTGATGTCGAAGTAATACGCCCACGGGCTTATCGTGACATGAATTATTCGACATTCCACATCATACGCTATCGAACTCTCTCGATTCCTCGCCACTCGGCTCTGCGAGATGATTTCTTGAGCGCCGATCGCCAAGGAATAGCTCCCGATGATGGCCACAGGTGGGATGAGCTCCGTCCACATTAGTCCAAATGATGGGCGGTTGAAATGACGTGAGACACGGTTGCAAACCATGATGATCACAGCGAGACATATGGCAAAGTATCCCATCGAGACACAAGAGCTCAACACAATGACGTTCTCATCCCCAAAACTGAACCCTGGCTCAGAAAAGAACCAGTGCTTTGAGCATATTTCTTTCGCCGAACAGGGCGATGTCCCCGGTGCGGCTCCCACCATATGCTCAATGCAGTCATATCTCTTGCTTGAATTCTGAACGTGTTGGCTCAGCTCCTCATAGACGCCGTTGAGAAAATAAGCCTCGAGAGAGGCTGCCCACTGGACGATGATAACAAGGACCAAGGCTACCTCCAATCTCCTTTTCCACGGCGAACCAACGCGGAATTTGCAGGAGAAAGGGTGCATTCGAAGAGCTGTCAAGTAACGGCAGTTCGTGTACCAAGCCAGCATCGAGACCGGGGTGTACCTTTCGCGATCTGAAGCCAGCTTTCCAAAGGCAATCCACCAAAAAACAAAAACAAAAGAATCGTAAACGAGAAATATCCAATCAATCACACCCATGCCATTGCACTTTTTGCTCTTGCCTTGGAACAGGAATTTTAGTGCGTTCCATGCCAAGCCCAGATTTAACATATTAATATATGAAATGGCCAAAACTCCCATCAAGGGAAGCGCCGAGGGTCGCGGGTCTGATGGAACAACCTTGTACCCATCAAAACATTTTGCGAGGCTGCACCAGTCATATTCAAGATAGCCATCTTCCAGAGAGTATGTTGATTTCCTTATGAAATATTTCGATATGTTATTAGAGGAGGGAACTATGAATTCGGGATTATTCAGGATTGTGCAGTTGGCTTTGGGTGCGTCAGAGTTGGCGCAGGACTCGAAATTGGTATTCTTGTACAGGGCAAATTCCGAAGGATTGATAGGTTTAACGTCGCTTCCTTCCTTTACAGCGATGACGCATAACACCAGCAGCGTGATTTGAATTGCGCATACCAAAAACGCGAATATCAGCAGCGCTACCAGCAATAACCTGCGATATTTCCCAGTGTAGCCCAAGCACTCGTGTTCTTTCGACTCTTTCGCAATTCTCGTGACAGTTGCCTCTTCTTTTGGTGCGGTATTGTTTTCACAATCGGTCATGATAAAGATAAAAAAAAAATAAGTAATCGGAGGTCGTAATTTATTTGTGAATGGCACCAATACAGTCGATCAAAGGTGCGGACAGTGAATTTAGTTGGGGCACCAGCAGACATTTAAACTTGATATAACCACGCGCTTTCTTCAATCATTTATCAGAATTTCATTCATCAAATAACAAATACTAATTTCAAATAATGAGAGTATCAATTAGGCCCAAAGCATCGGTCTTAAGAACTTGAAGATCCTCTGCCCATCGTCAAGAATGGCAAAATGCTAAGGGGTACCGGGATTGGGGCAGATATGACGCGAACTGGAACACTAACCAGACTATGGGAACCCTCCAATCTCGCTGAAATGGATAAATCGCTCCCTTTTCGGTATTGCACTTTGATTAGTATGATCCAGTCTACCTAGGGTCTAAATAGTCGGTGACGAAATTTGGGAAATACACGTAATAGCACTGAACTACTTTCAAACTGTCTGAGGTACAGACCAATGGCTGGACTTGAAGGTTGAGGGCCTCAATATCGGGCCCGACAAAGGAATCCGCTCTCCGACCCTCCGGTATGAAACTTGTGTGGAATGGACTTTGGTGCTTGTCTCGGCGCCACAAGTCAATCAATTGACAGCATCCATGGGAAGGATTGTCGGATTCCCAACAGTTAAAGCAGAATACTGCCCCCCGACTATTATTTATTCATCAAGAAGACAGGGTAAGACAATTAATGGAAGGCGATTGCAGCTTGTTTGTCTGAAACTGAACTTTTGTAAGCAGTATTTTGTGCAGATCGCTAATAGAGTCTTCTGGTATGAATAAAGATAGTTATTTCAAGATGGTAAATCATGTCTAACAATAGATGAAAAATTTCCTTCATCAATTGGCATCGTTTGAATGCAAATTTCCAAATTTCTAGTTAATTCCGGTGCTGTAATTTATTAGGTGGTAGGTTTACTACATCATAGATGCCAGTTCCTGATCACGAGTGGGTCCATGCTAGTTAAAATAACCCTCACAGCTCCACAACCCTAACCCTAACCCGCATGGTGGTCAAGGCTTTTATGAGGCCCTTGGAACGTGGATTTCACATGTGAAATTCAAAACCCCGCAACTCTACTATCACTCGTGACCATCGCGCTGATTTCCTTTTTAAATCGGCAAGTTCCAAAATCGGCACTATTTACCAAATGGCTAATTAAGAAAGTGCTGCAATGACATCAACCACCATTTCGACAGAGTCTTATCAATTCTAATATTCTCGTTCGATACGCCTAGGTTGTCTTGTAATTGGATACAAGTCGCTCACCCGGTTAAATGCCAGTGCCGCGCGTCCCGGTCTTAAGGATGATGGGATAGCATGTCAGCTCCGGAGCGCGCGACTGTTACCAATTCTGATCATGGAGTGTAAGTGATGAGTACCTGGATCCGGCGTGTAACACAGCATTTGGCTCCCAGATTGTGCGTAATAGATATGGCTTGCTTGAATTGAAAAGATAAAATGGAGTTGGATCCATTCTGTTCCAGTCATTTTGTCGGTAATCTTGACACTTCTGCAATTGTTCACGCATCACTATTTTTACGGGTTATCAAAGACAATGGGGTCCATCCAACAATTTGCCGTCATCACATTCAGCACTCGAACGCCTCGAGTCGGGCCAAAAGTTGCCGCTGTAGTCAAAGATATTATCACGAACGATGCGGATGCCAAAAAAGGGCGTACAAGTATCCTCTGTTGAAGTTGCCGATTTCAACCTTCCCGTATACGACGAAGTAGTTATACCTGCTATGGTGCCTGCGCAAGCGTCCTTCGCCAATGCTCATAGCATCGCGTGGAACAATGAAATTGCAAAATACGCTGGATATATTCTTGTCATCCCCGAGTACAACTTCGGCGTGGCTGGAAGTACCAAAAATGCAGTCGATTATTTATACAGCGAGTGGCTGGGCAAGCCAGCTGCCATTGTTAGCTATGGGATTACAGGAGGTAGAACAGCGAGCAGTTCACTAGAGGGCACTTTGAAGGGTATGAAACTAAAGGTTGCTGCGACAAAGCCTCAGATCTCTTTCCGTGGAGGTGTCGGGGCCGATTTGACTCTTGCAATGACTAAGGGCGAATTGGGCGAAGACACAAAGGATGACATTCGAGCCCAATCCGCTACGATCCTCAAAGCCTTCACCGAAGTGCGAGAGCTGGCTGCAGGTTCCGTGAGTGCTTAGAATGATGCAGAGGAGGGGCTTGGATTCAGCGCGTGCATTGTGATAAATGCGCAGTCAGCACTCGTTGCTGCTGTTGGAAGAACATTTTACATCAAGTTACAAAGTTAATGAGTCAGAACCTTTTGTGTTGATAGTTTGCGACAACACAGGGTGATCCTGTGCAGCGTTGGGATGAAAGTTGGCGCTAGATGGTGATCGTTGCATCACAGAGTCGGAGATCAGAACTTAATTTTCCAAACTACAGAGTAACATCACTGAAATTGAACCGTTGCAACGGAGATAATTTAACCAAATATTTATTTCAAGAGGCCGCATCAACAGGCCAATAACAACACGTCTATGTGCGCCAACCCATCTATGACTATTTCGATGATAACAGGAGCGGTCAAAAGCTAGTCTAACGTACAAAGCCAAACAATGCGGTCTGAGTCATCGTCCCTTCATAATTTCAACATGCTTCTTTTCTGTCTAACAAGGTTCCCTCTCTTAAGCGTGGGTGCCAGTGCCAATGCAGTAAGGGATGGGGTACTCCGTGCTGTTGCAAAGACGGATAACACCCTTGACCCACTCAAGGTCGCCATAGGACTGGCTGGTGTAGGTGTCGGATGTGAAGCTGGAGTTGTCGGGGCTGTCGGTGCAGCCGGACAAGACGTTGCCCTGCACACGGCGGACGTAGGGCTGGCTGACAATGACACCGTACTGGCCTTCGGGGACGGCAAAAGACTGAGTCAGGGTGGTGGTTGTGGTCCAGGTGTTGGTGTAGGTGAGGGAAAGGGACATAGAAAGAAGGTCCTTGACGAGGGTAAGGCTCTGAGAGACACCAACGGAAACAGAGTTGGCAATAGAGTATCCGGCGGAGACGGAAACGGTGCCAGAACCGCCCTGGCTGCTAACAACAGGGGAGATGGCAACGTCCCAGTTCAGGAACTCCTGGTCAGAGATGACCTGGATCTCGGAGCTCTCCTCGCAGCCACGGCGGACAAGCTGGGTAACCTCGGTGTCGTCAACACCAAAGACAGATGGGGCAGCAGAGCGAGACTCAAGGCGGTCGAACTCAGCGGCCTTCATGACCTCGCTGGTGCCATCATGCTTGAGGACGATGACATCGTCAGCAGCAAGGACGTTGGGGGAGGGGGCTGCGGCGGCAGTGGAGACAAGGCCGAGAACAGCAGCAACGGTGGGCAGCAACATGATGACGAATTAAAAATGAACGATTGTAAAACTCAAAAGCTTTGAAAGAGTGACTTGTCAAAAATGAGTGACTGATAGAATTAATGAATGATTGTGGTGAAGGCGATGACCGATTGTGTTGGATTGATGCTGCACTTGATCTGGGGATGGCTTCGGGCTTTTAAGGAAAGTCGCCATATGCCAACAACGATACGGGTAGCCCTTTTCCATCTTTCCATTTTCCTTCCTTGCCATCCAAGGAACCCTTACCATGGCATAAGTCGCAGTTGTTTTAGAAGGCCAAAAATGGATACGGGAATGCAAAGCCCTCATTGGTGGAGGAACTGCCCGATCTTGGCAGAGGGTCTGCGTCGGACCCGCCGATGTAACAAACAAGCGGAACCCGCAGGCCCCGGACAGGATATAGGGCGTACTCGAGTTTCCCGATTCTGAAGTGACCGGTATTCTACTGATCTGCCGTGTACTTTTGCGCTAAATCCACCTTTTCGTCCCGTGTAGGGGACGAAAGTTTGGGCTGGTGAAAACCCCGCGTGGCCCGGATGTCCCGATTGATGAGAGGAGCGTCCAAGCACGCCTCGCTCGTACGCGGATTCGCCCAGAGGCTGTCAACCTGAATCTCTAGCATCCCCATTTCCCGTATGCATCCTTAAAGTTTAAATCTAGCAATCACACGACACTACAACGGGCATTCGTCATCGGGCTATCGCGATCCGACCAGGCCCAGAGAGGCACAGCACCTGCCAGCCCCGCCAAAGCCCGATTTCCTAGCGCCACATCACTTCCAAATGGAAGGTGTCGCATTGATGAGAGGGCTGAAATATCCACACTTGCTGCAAGGCACAAGGGGCGAAACCTGGGTCACAGGGTATCTCCACAGCCTTATTTGGCCCCTAAGCGTCGGTGACCGCGTTGAGATGACACACGGACCCCACCACTTACAACACCACACCATGTCAGTGGAATGAGCGTGTTGGTCCTAGGGTCTGTTTCACCTTCATCTACGCAGCTCAATGCATAACGGACGAGACGAAAAATGGACATGGATACAGCCCTGTGGCCAAGGAGCACGGGATAATATTCCACTGGCTGGTATATAATGGGCCAAGATAATAGCTCAAGTTTACGAGATGGAATTCAGCTTATATACAGCATCCAGACATCCACTCTTTAGCAAAAAATCATCTGCAACATCAAGCAACTTACACTCATTTATTTACCTTTGCATTTTTTAGAAAACAGACACTCTTTTATCCTCTGTCACAATGCTTGTCTCCGTCCCCAAGGTCGTTTCCGCCGCCTTCCTCTTTTTCTCTCTGGCGTGAGTGTCCTCCTTCATTCACTTGTCCATTCATCTTCTTACACTTAGACAGTGCTGCCGATCTCCACGACAGCTGCACCTGCCACAATGGCGACAGCTACATCTGGCGTATAACCACCAAGGCCTGCACAGTCTACAATGACGCTGGCTACGAGGTATGACATCATTGCCTGTTTCACCAGTACCCTCTCGTTTACTAACAAACCTCCGTAGTGGGGTGGTGCTACCTATAATTCTACCTCCGGCCGAGTAAGTGACTCCCACCAAGTTAGAATGAGACTTGTTTCCTGACAGCCATAACAGTGCACCCAGAACTCCAGCACGGATAAGATTGCTGGTGATCAGTGGGAGGAGGCTTGCAAGCAGATTGCCAAGTCTGGATACGATTGCACTGATGGCGTTGGAACATGCTATGCTAACCCCGATGATGTTATCGGCTGGTGCTA
Organism: Calonectria hongkongensis; assembly: GCA_017140755.1. Lineage (NCBI taxonomy): Eukaryota > Fungi > Ascomycota > Sordariomycetes > Hypocreales > Nectriaceae > Calonectria > Calonectria hongkongensis. Next base: position 1,247,653 of record JAACJA010000020.1, on the reverse strand, counting down.
AGCGGCTGGGAATTTGTTTACAATAGACGCATGATAAACCTGTTTGAGTATTTAGACCACAAATAGACAAATAATGCCATGGATTGATGTTGAGAAGAAGAAACAACCGATTTAACCCATTGTTCTCCTTGCGCACAGAAAAGACGTTTCGATGACATACGTGTATCCTCAACCCCATTGTCTCCATCAGGACCAAGTGCTGTACCGTTGCAATCGGTAAGATTGAGTTTTCGCTTGTCCGAACCTAAAACATTGCCCACCTGGTGGTCTACGCGGCTGTTTGAGGCTCCATTTTATGGGCCTCGCAATTGGTTCGCTTTGACCTCAACTTGGCTCGCTCACCCTACACTCCACCAATTCCTCACTTAACCTTCCCTTTTTTCAATCATGCTTAAATGGTGTAGTCTTGATAAATAAATTTATGAAGAATAAAAATAGGAAGATTTATTAGATCATTGTTTCCTTTTTTTTTTTTTTTTTGTTCTATAGAAAGCCGGGTGGAAATATTGTATCATAATTCCTGATATTGAAAACTTTCTGAAGAAGCTATCATTACGGTTCTTTCTTTCACACACGACTAAAAAGTGCACTACTCATCGACAATGACGATAGAAAAGAAACTTAGGCCCACCTAATATTTTAACACCCGCGACCACGGAACAAGATTTGACATAATATTGTTTAGGAGATGTGAAAAAACTATGAATAGCTGAAGCAGTCCCATGTTGAACTTTTTTTCAGGATGAACTCATCCACATTGACAAGTTCGAGCCTCACCGTTCGCATGTAACGCTATACTTGCCTATCTTATAGCCATCAGGAAAATGCGAGGGGCTACTTTGACTTTGGGTGTTGTCCCCTGAATGGATACGAGTCCAGGAACGCATGCCCCGCTATTTTTATCCAGCCCTGTTGCCAAATCGGACATGATCTCCGAACTATCTCGCTATCGCATGTTCGCGAAATTTTGGCGGCTCCGATGAAAATAGCGGAGGATAAACTACACGAGAAGATCGGCAGTCAAATATATGTATCCTCGGTACCAAGTTTACGGTGCGTTTAATCAAGATTTCAGTGGAGTATTTTGGGACAGTAGGTAAGTGATGGCAAGCGGGAAGCATGCATAATTTGTGCATATGATCTCGTACATCATTATTGGGCGTTTATGAATATTGTTAGCGCAATGATATTAAGTCTTGGGAATGTCTACACGATATATACTGAAGAGGCCGCCAGTACTGCCGCCCCACAGCCAATGGAGAGAACCCTATGCTTCTGTCCTATCTATTATGAAAATTAGTGATTGCATCGCTGGTCGCATAGCTCCGTATATCCCTATTAATAAGTGTCAGTTCCAAACTCTAAACCGATTTTGACGGATGGATTACGTACAATGAGCTTGCCTGGTCGACCCGCACAATCGCTTGATAGAGGAAAGCGTCGCTGGATTGACCAAAGTAACGAGTCTGGACCGCGGTTGAAGACTGTTGGAACCTTGGGCGTTTTATCCCGGAAGAGCATAAGTTCATCTGTTGACGCGTACAGTCAGCATAATAACCCAAGTTGAAGACACGGGGGGTATTCACCTTCGAATAGGGTCACGACTTCAGCGATGGTGGAACCTCTCATACCGAAACCGATTCCGGTCACGTCCCATTTAGTTCCTTTCAAGTACCGAGCAAAGTCCTCCTGGGGCCATTCAGGCCCAGCCCAAACAACTATTGTCGTACGGTTAGCTTGTTCTCGGGGACAACTGAAAATTAGTAATTTTCTTTCACAAGAAAGACGTACTGCGAAGGTTGTAGCCCGCGGCTAAAGTGGCGTTCACGTCTTTTCGCAAAGCTGCATCGACCTTTGCAGGATCCCAACCCTCCTCGATGACGTAGGGGTGGTACGGTGGGAGACCGCTTCAGGCAGGAGAGTTAGTGCCTTGTATCTCTTGTGTCATTGCGGGATTAATCTCTTCAATAACTTACGTATAGAAAACGTTAAGTTCACCACAACCTGGAAGCTTGGGGCCCTTGTCTTTGGTAGGCGAGGCGGTGATAGCGGACACGCCAAAAGCGGCTAGACAAAGAAGTTTTGAAATTGACAGCATTTTGTTGGCTTGTAAAATCGACTTAACGAAAGCTGACTTCACAAGACTTTTCAACATGTTTGAAAGATGCGCGCGTCCAGTATCTATAGTCTACGCACGGTCAGATCAGTCAAGGTGGCTTCCTGTATGGCTGAATTTAGCGGTGGACTCAAGGCCTCAGCTGATGGCCTAGCGTGGAGATGGATAGGTTGCCAAGATCGCCGGTCATGCATCTTGCACAAATGCCGTAGACCCAGGTCTTGGCATTGGGCGGCCAAATTCCGCCTGTTTTACATGTACCAATGACGAGTGGTATTCTCATGGGTCAATTGAGGGATTTCCTTTGAAGTACGCCAACTGATGTCTGCTCACCAATCCATCCGAGACAACAGCTCCATTGGGGTGGGGACAGCTGGATGTCGGTGAATGATGGGAGCTGCGGGTTGGCAATAGTTCGCGAACTAGTGATTAACTTAATCCATCAACCTTAATCTTGCCTTTTTGGCCTGAATCATGACGCATCGGCGCCAGTGACGACTTGTCGCATGTTGGGAAAAATAGCCCCATATAGGAGCAGTGAATTTGGGATCAAAGCGAAGTTTGGAAATGACGGATCCCCATTTAAAGACGTTTTATTGGATAAAAATGAATACATTTGGACTGTCGCCTGGCGCGTTCGGTGATTAAAGTTGATTTCTTGTCTTAACTGAAGGCGTTGAGGATTCGCGGGCTCTTGGTGTCACACAACTGTCAATAAGAGGCCTCCTAGATCTGCAAAATGCGAAGAAATCTTGACAAGGCCACATAATCACCTGATTGATACTGAAAATAATTTCTTACCATTTCGGCGTCGGAGAATGGGATGAATTACAACGACCATAGGTATATTACAAGACATGCATAGAGCTGGCCACATCCGAATGACGTGGAGGTAGAGCGACTTAGAAATTGGTTGACGATGAATTTAGTATAAAAATGCTTCTAAATAACTAGAACTCAGATGACTTTGATGAGCTTGGGTTAAGTAGCTTTTATACTGATATTTCGTGGCATTCACCAGAGCACTACAACCCCACCGAGGCCATTTATAGCTGTTATGCAAGCCGAACCACTTTCTTAGGCCGATGAATCGCACTGAAGATATAATTTACCTATTTGAGAGAAATTGAAAGATTAATAGAGGCTAAAACTAATGCTGATTACTGATAAATTAGGTATGCTGTGATCTAATTGATCGGCACAGTCGTCCCGGAGAAGCCAAAATTTAATCGGAATGAGGATTACGAATGTGGCGTGCAAACTCTCTGTTTGACCAATACCAGACCAAATCCGGGAAGCTCTGCCTAGGCCAAGAGATCACATGCATTCGAGTTAACAGATGAATTCAATGTCCACGCCGCTTCTAGAATAGCTAATCCATTAAAGTTTCTAATACTGAAAAGATCTTTCTCACCCCGCGTTCTCTCCCTCCAAAATATGTCGGCAGCTCAATATTTGATACAAAACAAAGAAGAGTTTCATTAGTGATTGGTCTTGAGTAGAAGCAACGAGCTGTTGGCTTTGCCGACTTAAACGTAAGCCATGAAATTGGCCCGCCCAGGGCCAACAGTAACACTAGTAAGCAGCCCGCACACACCTCGAGAAAGCCTGCCATTATAACTTGAGGCAGGTTTCAGGATGGGTCATTGCTGCCATCGCTGCGATTGCTGTCATTAGCCGACTTTACCTCCGTATTAGAATCCAAAATAAGAGACTAATGCACGGAGATATTATTATTTGCATGGCCTGGTTGGCCGCCGCCGCAACAAATAGCATTTTTACCGCTATGGCACGCCTCGGCGGGCTGGATCAAAATGTCCTCTCTACGTTGCAAGGCTATCGAGGGAGCCCTCAAAATGGCCTCAAAGTCACACAGGTCAGAAAGAAATAATTCCCTACAACTTAAAGATCTGAGTGTCAGGTATAGAAAAGAATTTGGCTGACAGTGAATGATGTTTAGCTACTTTGGTATGGTCATGTAGCAATTTGGTCTACATTTTATTTATGCAAGGCCGCGCTCTTGGCAGTCTACCTAAAAATATTTCCAGAATTCATGGTAAAACGCAGAATATTCCTCTGGCTGACCATAGGATACAATGGCGCGGCTTACACTACAAGTGTTATTACACTATTCACTATTTGTGGAGAAAGGCAAGTATACCTGTCCAGGTTTTCTTGCACGGGCTTATTACTCATGGTCAGCAGAACAGTCCAGGATATTCCAGCATGCGCCCAATTCCATGGAAGGATAGTATACTTCAATTCTTGGACTCTGCATATATTGGGCGATCTTCTAGGTGAGATGAGGATGGTTTCACATCGCGTTTCCTCCATGGACTAACCCAGGCCTGGCAGTTTTTGCATTACCTTGGTTCATTGTCCCCAGCATGCGGTTAAAAAGATCGGTGAAAATCGGGCTTTGCTGTACATTTTTGCTCAGTTTCATCAACATATCAATATGCATCACCCGTCTGATAATTATTCTGGTTGCCGAAACCAAAGAGGTAGTGCCTCTAAGCTTAATGGGTGAGAGCACCAAGCCTTTTCGAAGCTACGATTAGATGCTCATGGAAAAAGACACTAATATTACGCGCATGATCTAGTTTTGTGGTATGCCCTGGAATGTAACACCGGGGTTGTTATTGCGTGCTTGCCGGCTTTGAGGCCGTACTTGACGGATCGAGACCCAAAGGTTCCCAGATCCAGCCAGGATTCTAGGGCACATGTTATGACGGGACCTACGATAGAACCTGAGGATGTAGGATTGCAGGAGTCGATACAAGCCATTGCGTACGGAAAACATGAGTTAGCAACAGAGACTGAAGACTTGCATCACGACAACAAGACTTCAAATGCTGCTGCCTTGTCACGGGTGGAGTCATCTACGGGATTGATACCGGAAGTGAAAGGGGGATCGTCCTCATGGACTTAAATCGGGACGCTGACAGCGATATCGGGACGAGAAACCTCAGGATAGGCAGACGAGCCTCACACATAACTTGAATGCTAATCTCACCTCGGGTGTGCCTTTGTTTCATTTGCTAGTATGTGCCTCTACTGCACGTATTCATAGCCTCGTAGTGCCAGGCCCATCGCATGTAGCGTTAGATGCAGACCATAGTATGTGCTTCTAGGTGGGCCAGTGCCACTCGTATGAGGACTGAGTGATCAAACCAAGCGGCATTATGAATATTTTGGAGCAGCATGCGTGCACGAATAGGATTATGGATGAAGAAGCTACGTTAGGGGAGCAAGACCTAGAATGTATTCCTCCGGTGCAATAGAGCACGGAGCTAGAAAGTCAAACCGTATCGAAATGGAGTTTCGCGCCAATGAACCACGCCCAGCGACATGCCGTTGTCATGCATTATGAGCTTGATTGGATTGTTAATTTCTTTCGGGAGCTGTACCCGGATGATCATGAAACATGCAAGGCACACTCCCCCCCAATGAGCGAAATTGGATGGATGATAAAATCCTGTGAGATGAGGCAACGCGGTTGACTGCGCAAGCGTTTTACTAAAAAGCCATGACACTACCCTTGATCAATTTTCTAGAAGATCTCAAAGAGGCACGGAAATTCCGCAAATCAAGACGCTCTTGGCCGAATTCAGCAGCCCGAGAAAAACAAGCCTTGGTTGTCAGCCCTGCTTCAGCGGGGGCCCTTGCCAATCCCACATTAAAATGCTCCTAGCTTTGTGATAAGCTTGCGCATCCTGTATGCACACGCGGGGCTCTTACCTCGATCCAGTAAGCTGTGCGCAAAATTCATTCTTGAGGGTGGAGCTTTGAGGCAGGATTTTCTTTGTCGCATGCGCCCCTGGTTCGATTTCAGAGGTCTGACGCGTCGGGCTACTTTGTTGGGCGGCTAAGGATGATTGAGGGTCGACTACTACAGAGTAGGTCGTGTTGTTGTTAACCTTCTCGTGAAGTTTCAAGTCAACTCTTGGCATGATATTATGTTGATCTAGATGACTACGTGTGCTGAAGAGTATTTGCGTTCTTGGTGCAGAATGAGATTACAATGGTCTGTTTGTAGCAATTCTTCTACCAGAGCCCAGAGTTCAGCTTGATCAGAAACCTTTGGGGGCCAAATAGACAAGCCAGACCTGTGGGTCACAATCACTGACAATCCCGGATTCTGCCTTGTTATTTCACTAATCAATGGTGTGCATTGCGCTGTTAGCTGGAATTTGGTCCAGGGTCATGATCCCACGGCGATCTCTCCATGTTCGGGCATGATTCAACTCCGTGTTTGCAGATTGACCTCCTGCTTTTGTATGGTGCGTTGGCCACGTGGTTTAGGTCTGCTCGCTACCCTCCGTGGATTAGCATTTGCGTTCTGGATATTGATTTTGCATTGCTCTGATTTCAAAACCGTTTTTTGGCAGCCCAGCCTTCAGACTTGGTCTAAACTTGGCCCGCCATTCAAGGGGAGAATAGAGACATTATTTTACCATTGCGCCGGGAAACAAAACATGGGGTTATCCCTTTCGTGGCCGGGTCTCGGGTCGACCTTGGCTCTGCTCCTTCAATTTGTTCAGGTATCAATTCAGCAACACGACCCTATTGATGATTTCTGTAGGAGATGGGGCCACCAAGCAGCCGTTGTCGACGACAAGCTTTATATCGATGGTGGATTGATGACCTACAGCAATGATGATTCTCATGAGAACAATACCAGTACGTAAATTTGACGCGTTTGTTCCTAGTGTCAGATATTTGGAACATAGGGATTGTATCTCTCGACAAAAGTCTATTATGCTGATATATTGTGTTACCAGATACCTACCTTATTTATCATGACCTCTCCGGTGTCGCTTCCTCTGGAATGCCCCAACCGTATGCGAATCTTAGCAAGAACTCAAGCATCCCTAGTGTCAATGGCGGTATCTTCTGGCCTGATACGATTAACAAGCGCATTTACCTCTACGGAGGCGAATTTTATGATGAGACCCCGTGGGACTTCAACCTCTATGCCTATGATATTCTCAACGACTACTGGAATAACTACGGTTCCTCTGATAAAATACAGGGGCTTAGCTATGGTGCTGGGGTATCCATTTCAAGTCGCGGCGAGGGCTACTACTATGGGGGATGGATGAGTAGCAATGCTAACCCGGACTGGGATGGGTATGCACTTCCGACCTCCTATATGTTGGTATATGATATGGACTCCAATAGTTGGAGTAACAATACCGGACCTGACGATGTGGGACGTGCTGAAGGAGTGATGTTGTACATCCCCGCAAGCGATGGGGGCATGCTCATTTACTTTGGAGGAGTACGTGGAGCGGCCAATGGAACCTGGGAAGGGCAACCTATGGATGAGATTATCGTCTATGATATTCTAAGTGGGAAAAGCTATACACAAAATGCCACTGGGGATGTTCCTGAATCACGGCGCCGATTTTGTGCTGGCGTGACATGGCCCGATGATCAATCCTCTTACAACATGTTCGTATTCTCTATTATTTTTCATATTGGGGGGCTTTACTGACATAACTATAGTTATTTGTATGGCGGGCTTGGCGAGAAAAATGGTAGTGCTGGCTTTGATGAAGCTTATGTCTTGACCCTGCCTACATTCACCTGGATCAAAATCTATCCTACTGATAACTCCACAACCGACTATCCACATCACAGCTCATCCTGCAATGTCGTTAATGAAGCGCAGATGCTTATCCATGGTGGCTTCTTCCCATTGACCAACGACTGCGATACACCGGATCAGTGGGGGATGCATAATCTGGACATGGGCAAACAGAATTCGGATGACTCGTTCTGGGCTTTGTGGAAACCAAGCAAAACGAAATATGTTCTTCCCACCGAAATTATTTCTGTGGTTGGCGGTAAATCAACCGGCGGCGCAACTAAAACATCGCCAGAAGATGGGTGGGACAACAACGATCTCAAAGTTCTGATGACCCGCACAGCGTCAAATGCTGCGAGAACCGCCACGCGGGATGTTGGAGATTCTTCAACAGCAACTTCCACTTCTACATCAACAGCAGAAGACAGTAGCTCTAGCAAAAAGGTTTCTGGAGGTACTATTGCCGGTGCTGTGATTGGGGCTCTTGCTGGTCTTGGTCTCATAGGCACTGCAGTGTGGTTCCTCCTCCGACGGAGACGAGGCGCAGGTAAAGATAAAGATTCTAATTCCAATGTCTCCGATGTCCCTTTGCAGGATCAACAGAACCAGCCGGGGCCGCTGCCACCAAAAACTTATGAGTTTGGCCACCCGCAACAACAAAATGTGTACCCGGGAGGACCTTGGAGTCCTGCGTCGTCCCATGCCACTACAACGAGCCCCCCTCCGCCATTTCAAGCTTCGACATCGCCTGCCCAACTTGGGAACACCTACGTTCAAGCACCAATGCCAGTTGAGCTTGGCTCTGGAAATCAAGGGTCGTACGTCCCACCAGTTGAGATTGCGGCTGGTGATAATCATCAATGGGTTCACCGTGCACCTACGGCAGAGACCAACCTGTCTCCTATCGAAAATTCAGGTGGCCAGAACTATCCATCCCCTTATCCATACTCGCCAATGGAGACACGCTATGAGTTGGGTCACAACCAATAGTACAACCAGAAAGAGCACTCCCAAGGAGCATCTGCATACTGGAAGGACTTACCATTCATGGAACGAGCCACGTTCGATATGTCATCCTCTATCGAGGGTGCTTTGTATTAGCTAGTTAGTTTATGGCGCATTTAGTTCTAAGATAAATGCACATTTGATAATCGGAAGCGATGGAGTACACGAGGAGCGTTTCAAGTGTAAGATTAGTTGGTTTTGTTGATACTGCATATATTCCTAAGCGTTTATCTTCATTTTGCATACCGCTCTTATTTTGCATTGATCCAAGTTTGTGTTCGCCATACAACAGCGGGAAGTCTTGGAAGAAATAGCGAATTGGAAGGCACTGTGAATTTGGTACTAGTTAATGATGGCCTTCATGGACTGGGAGATTAATTAGGTAACTCCTGATGCAATAGAAACGCTAGAATGGGCAACGAGCGCGACAGAGGATGTCCCACATGGGATATATCGTAGAGACCATGCCGACTAAAAGCGGAGATGTGTTCACAGTTATGAACAAGGAAGCTTTGGGCCGCTATGATTGATCGTATTCTGATTTTCGGGTACGGTAGCAGATGCTGCAGTAAGCAGGAGCGCGGCGCAAGATTGCGTTGGTGGTATCAGCCATGGGTGATGCTGCAACGGGGCCCGCAAAAGGCGCCGATTTCCGCGTTTCGCCTTAAGAAGGAACCAGAGCTAAGGCCATGCCCACAATTCTCTGCTCAGCGAAGTGGGTGTTTGAGCTATTCCACTAGAAAAGCATACGTACGCCCCCCCTAAAAAAAGTACAATTCCGGTCCACATTGTTCTGCCTCTCTCAGGCATCCCGGACTCGTCTAACTAGAATGAGTAAAGACCAGGATTTTATGTATTGCCACAAAATCCCCGCAGAATCCATCTTCTAGCACACCACAAGCCCTACCATGAGTCTCGATAACTCAATTAACAAGGTTCTTGCATGGAGCCTCATTTTAACAGAACCCCGTATAAGCATGATTTGGGTGAGCCGCTTACATGTCTTACACAGTATTCAACGTGGGTAGTAAGAATCCTTTTCTCGGCGATCACAACCATGTCTGTACCTGATTTCCGTAGATATGAGTGCCTTAAATGACAAGATCCGCTCATGTTGTTCTCAGCAGCACTCCTAGCCCAGATCGCCCATCGTTCACACTCAAAAGTTTATTCTATCGTTTTAATCCATGTTGTTTAAGTCTTTGGCCATCGCGGCGGTCGTCGCCTTCGGTCACGTCGACGCATTATGGCCGGTCCCCCAAAACATCTCCACTGGAGACAAAGTACTTTTCATCAGCGAGGATGTCGAGATTACATACAATGGAGAATCGGTATGTCTCCCACAACCGGTGTTACTTGAGTTTATGAAAGCGCAATATTAATCGCCCATTAAACAAAACAGATGAAGTACATCTCCGGATACTCGCCTAGCTCGGGATCAAACTTTAGTAGCAAGGAGATTGTGCAAGCCGGCATTTCGCGAGCTTTCGAGGCCATCTTCAAGGATAACTTTGTCCCTTGGAGGCTTCGTGAGCGCAATTCGGATTTCGAACCTAGTGCGAATGCGTCCAAGACCTGGGCCGATTCTATCCAAATCATCCAGACTGAGAAGGATGGTGGAGCTGTGTTCAAACCCCTTGATGGAGAAGTCGATGAGTCGTATAATCTTACCATCTCTGAGGATGGAAAGACGGTTATCAAGGCCAAAACCTCCACAGGCTGTCTCTACGCCCTTGAGTCTTTTCTCCAACTCTTCTTTGAGCATACCTCTGGAACATTTTGGTACACCCCACATGCCCCTGTTTCAATTCAGGATGAACCCAAATTTCCGCACCGCGGCCTCCTATTGGACGTTGCCCGAACATGGTTTGAGGTTGATGATATTAAGCACGTCATCGAAGCCATGGCATGGAACAAGATGAACCGTCTTCACCTTCACATCACAGATTCCCAGTCGTGGCCGCTTGAGATTCCTTCGTTGCCCAAATTGGCTGAGAAGGGTGCTTATCGCAAAGGATTGTCGTACTCGCCGGTAGACATCCAGGCCATCTATGAATATGGCATTTACCGCGGTGTTGAAGTTATTATGGAGATCGATATGCCTGGTCACATTGGTGTTGTCGAACTTGCATATGAGAACCTCACTGTCGCCTATGACGAGAAACCCTACCAGTGGTGGTGTAACGAACCGCCATGCGGTGCATTCCGGATGAACAGCAGTGACGTCTATAGCTTCCTGGACACCCTTTTTGAGGACCTATTGCCCCGAATTAACCCCTACACGGCCTACTTTCATACCGGCGGAGATGAGCTCAATGCAAACGACTCGATGCTGGATCCAGGTATTCGGTCTAACGATACCGATGTCTTGACTCCTTTATTGCAGACATTCGTCAACTATACACACAAAAAAGTTCGCAACGCTGGTCTTACCCCATTGGTGTGGGAGGAAATGATTACGGACTGGAATATGACCCTCGGTGATGATGTTATTGTCCAGTCATGGCTGGGTGGAAGCGCCGTTCCGGATTTGGCCGAGGCTGGTTATAAGGTTATTGACAGCAACTACAACTTCTGGGTAAGCAAGAAACTGAAACATGCACTTGCCCCTTTCGCTACCTAGAATTGACACGCTAACAATACGGCATAATAGTATCTCGATTGTGGCCGAGGTCAGTGGCTCAACTTTGACAACGGTGAATCCTTCCAAACCTACTACCCCTTCAATGATTGGTGTGGCCCTTCTAAGAACTGGCGCCTTATGTATTCTCATGATCCTACGGCCGGTCTCTCTAGCGAAGCTGCAAAGCGGGTACTCGGCGGCGAGGTAGCTGTGTGGACAGAGACGATCGACCCCGTCAACATCGACTCGCTCGTGTGGCCACGGGCCAGCGCAGCTGGAGAAGTGCTTTGGTCAGGACGACAAGATTCGACTGGTCAGAACCGTACACAATATGATGCAGCGCCTCGGCTAGCCGAGATGCGAGAGCGAATGGTTGCCCGAGGCGTAGCTGCTTCACCAGTGCAGATGATCTTTTGTACTCAAGGTGATGCGGAAGAGTGTGCATATATTCTATCTTAAGATCAAGAGCATGTCTTGTTTCTGCTCCAACTATTTTGATAGTCTGTACATTTGAACAATCATTTTTCTTTTCTTGGAACTAGACTTAGACCTGTATAATGGATGGTTTTCTTCGAGATTATCTGACCACGGTCGAGATATACTACAAACAAGTCTTGCCATATGTGCCGAGTGAGTTCACAGCACCTTGAGGTTCAATATTTTGTGCTATATAAGAAAGTTCACAATGTAGATAAGCTTAAATTGGGCATGTCTATGCCACGTTCCCCAACAACTACCTTCCACCGGGCCGGCGGTGTAAACTGCCGTTATGAGAAATAGTGGACATCGCCATATTCCCCACCAGCTCCACATCACGCCTCTACGCTCTGCACTGTGTTTGGGCGATTTTCTAAGGGCCAGCTGGCTGAAGCGGGGAAACACCAGACGATTGCTTGTTCTTTATAAACGTGCACCCAATTCAAGAAATCTCCCATACTGCATTCAAGTAAGCAATCATTGCCTTATTCGAACAAATCACTTTCTTGAAGATGGCCCCAACCCTGACTTGCGTCCGCCATGGAGAAGGCTACCACAACCTTGGAGTTAAATATCATCACCTGGTTGACCCCTCATTGACCAAAGTGGGAGAAGAGCAATGTAAAGCTGTTGGGGAAAAGTGCACTGGACTCGGGTCGGATATATCCCTCATCATTGCATCGCCTTTGACCCGAACTCTTCAAACTGCTTTGTTTTCATTCGAGTCGGTGCTGTCCAAAGGCGATGGCCAAACAAACATACTGGCCCTGCCGTCAGCACAGGAAACCTTTGACTATCCGTTCAACACCGGTACCGAGCCCGAGCAGCTCCGGGAGAAGTGCAAGGAAAACAATTGGCCTGTCGATCTGTCTTTGGTTGAAGATGGTTGGACCGACAAGGGTTTGCAAAGCCGCTACTACCCTGCGAGCATCCGGATAGAGGCGCGTGCGCGAGATACGCGACAATTTGTCAGGACCAAGTTTAGGGAGCTGCTCGCGGCAGGCGTGAAGAACCCGCATATCGTACTAGTCACTCATGGTAGCTTTCTTCATTTCTTCACTGAAGACTTTGAGAACTATGCCAAAGGTAGAGGAACAGGTTGGAGCAATTGTGAAGTCCGCGCATACACATTCGAGAACCGCGTCGACACTGATGATGACGTGGAAGCTCATTTGGTTGAAACATTGGAGTCACGGCAGGAAAGGGGCGCCAGTAATACGGCACCATCAAGAGATGAGCAACGAGAACTGTTTCAAAAAGCTATCGTGGCCTGGGAGCAACAGCAACTCCCAAATGCGATTCACTTGGGGTATAATCTCCCTGAGTCGGAGAACAAGAATGATGCTAAAGAGGACTCAAAATAAAGTTGGCTAGATATGTGACTAGGGTAGACAGACCTCGAAAAATGACTACGACTACGTAACAGGCCATTGAGTAGAATGTGATCCTCATATCGTTTACAAGAATTTCAGGAATGTAATCGCTTCAGCGGAAATAAATATTCTTCATTGAGGCTATTGCTCCTGAGAACCTCACAAGAAGTCAAAACGTGTTGAGTATGTGATCATGTCTTGTATTAGTATTAGATTTCCTTTCAATAGAGTTATAATGCAATCGCTCTACAATTATAATCGATTTTATACAAGAATATTGTAATGTACTATTGGGAAGTAAGTAATGTACACTCGTATGATCCTGTTTAATAAGAAGCTTCTCCAAACGCCCTCTTAAAGTTTCTAACCCTACAAGACAGTTGTCAAATCCAAACCGTGCATTTATCAATGGGTATAAAAGCATCAAAATTCTCCCCCTTTACATCTGCCCGGAACAGACATGGCTGGATCATAAACCTCACTACCCGAGGCATCTGTGAGGTTCCTTCCGCTGGTTTCATAAATTCCAGGTCAAGTTTAACATTGAAACGCTCTTCAGTTGGCCACATGACGGCGTAGCAAGCTTGCTGCCCAGATAACTTCAAATCTAGGTCGATGGCCTTGTTGGCTATAGTTTGCAGCTGATGATAATATGATCTAGATGAGGTAAAGGACCGGAAAGGTTCGAGCAAGTTCTCCAGTTCCTCGGCTAGGCTTTCTACTCCTTCATCGCGGTCATGAGGGTGTTGGAGAGCCGAGACTAGGCCGGCTGTCATGGCCTTCCACTGGAAGTACATGACATCGTACTTTCCCCGCTCGGTTTGGGAAACGCCTTTGTCCAGTTTTTGATCTGTAAAAGTGTCAGAAGACCAAATTCGCAACACCAATGAAGGGTTAGGGAACATACTCAACCTGTCCAGTTTATCTCTATACTTCCCTGCCCAATACATGGATCCATTGGCATTCATGCCTCCTAGAACTGACTCCATGAGTACCGTCCAGATGGCTGCTTGTATCAATGCAGGACCCGTTTTCTTTCCTGATGCCATCTCGACAGGATTCGAGGTGATCATATGGAGCCACTCATTCTTGGTCTTCGCCCAGGATACGACTTTACTATCCTTGACATTGGCCAAATAACTATCCACCAGATTACGAATATCAAAGGCTAAATTTTCCCAGTCTTTAAGGAGTTCGCTCTCTGGCCGGCTGAGTGGTGACTGGTTCGCCAACCCGGCGCTTTTGCTTGCAGCTTCGGTAGCACGATTCTTCCATTTGGCAATCTGTTGGTTTAATTCTTGAACTTCGTGGAAGTGTCTCTTGCGTTCATCCTCCAGTACTTGGAGAGTTTCTATGACAAGTTGACATTCAGGATGATGGCCATTGACAAGCTGGACAGGTCCTTGTTTCAAGCTTGATTCATCGACAATGCTCTTGCGGACGAGAGCATAGGACATGTGGCTTTCTTGCTGCGGCGGAGTAGGAGGTAAATCCTTAACAATGCAAGAGGAGGGCTGTGCGGAGATGTGAACTAGACTGCCATATGTCGGTGCAATTGCCTTCTCCTCTAGAGGATTGTACTCCCCGCGGAGATGATTGTGGCTTACGGCGACATTTTGGATTGGAAGGGAGTTCTGCTGCATCAAAGAGACAGAGCTGTCGAAATGGCCAACAGGCTTCTTCCGAATAGCAGCGTTTTGTCGGACCAGCGAGGTAGAAGTAGGGCTGGTCGGGCTGGTCGGGCTCTTGGGGGCAAGCACATCCTTGCTTTGATTATCCCTGGAGAATTGAAACTTGTTGTTCGACTTAGGCGAGAGGCGTTTCCAGGCCTGCATGAAAGAACTTTGGGGTTTCACCCTCCTGGTCTCGTCCGTCCTTGATTCAACTGACATGCTGTCAAAGTCACGGCCCTGCTGGCTTCTAGAGCGGCTACCCGGCCGGGGGTTCCTCGAGCTGCTGTGATAGTTACTATCGGAATGCGCGCTGCGGGGACGCTGGGAGTGATGCTGTGGCCGACCCTTTAGAGAGATGGGTGGTCGTTGATCGCTAGTGGATGGTCTATAAGGTTCGTAGTGGTCCATGCTCCATGGATTGAGAAGTTGCTGCACTGCGGCGAGTCAAAATCTCCTGTGGCCTTCTCTTTCGAGTTGTAGTTTATCTCTTTGGCGAGTTCCAAGTACCCAAAGCAGTGGGCGGGGCAAATTATTCAAGAAGTAGAGAAGTAATAAAGCCTGGGATCGGAACGAGGCACTGCCTCAGTCGGCGTAGCCCGATTCTGGACCTTGGGGAAAGCCTTCGGAGCGCACGGCCGGCAAGGTCCGCAAATGGTTCGCAATTCCTAGAGCCTCTTGGAAGCAATTGAGGGGTGAGTGAGACATGCACGCTCAACCCATCGCTTTGGGGCTAGAGAACGCCTCGGCTGTGCATAGCTTAGTTTGCTGTGCTGCGCGCACCTGCGAGTTACCGTGTTTCGCTGGCTGCTGATTGGAGCGTGTTGTGGCTCAAAACCCCTCATGTTCCGCGGTCGAACTGTTTCAAGCAGCCTGCATGTTCTAGACAAGTTAGCTCCTAGACCCATGTTGCTTAGACAGGCGGTTCTTCTCAGCTCAGCCGCCACTCAATATTGGCGCGTTCGTGCGCCCTGCGGCTGCCCCAACATGTGGTAGACAATGGGTGTGCATTCTTGACAAGCGATTCTAAGCTCAAAGGGTTACGGTCAAGTAGTGGCAGTGTTCAAGTGAATATTGGCAAGGTATCGATTATCCCTAATGGCCTGTCTAGGTCGGCATCCCCGGTTGGCACGGGTACATCCCCTACGGTCCCGTCGCTAATTGTACAGCAAAGTATGTCAGGTTCAACACTGCACCCATCACCATTACAGCCGTCCTCCCCGACTGACTCATAGCCTTCTTTATGCGCTGCCGCATCGGGGAGCCGGGGTGGACCTTCATCCGATCCACAGACTGGCTCATGGTATGCAAGAGCTTCTCTATCTGCTGTTTCTCTTCCTTTAGTTTCCGTATCTTTTCCTTGTCATGTGGCTCTGCTCGCAGCTCCTGGTCTAGCTGGTCGCTAACACCGAAAAGCTTTATCTGGTAAGCCTCATGGTCCCTCTCCAGCTGGTTAATCAGGGTTGTACCTGCGGCTGTTTCCAGAATGGAATGATCCTGATCCACTATCTCTCTCTGAATGTCAAGCACCACGCTCTGCTTGCCAGCCAGCTGGAACACCAGGGCGTACGCAGAGTCCGGTGTGCCATCGAACTGCGCGACATAAGATCCCTTGTCCACCATGGGATTCCAGAAGTAATCGAGCAGCTCCTGCTCGCGCTGGAATGCGCCTCTGCGGTGCTCAGGGCGGATCATGTCCCACATAGTTGTCACGAGGATGACATTTTTAAGTGCTTCGTCTCCGACCAAGTCTTCAAGCAGTTGGAGGTAATTCTGGGATGTTCCAGTCATTCGGTTCTCTGTGATCTTGTGCAGGTAAAGAATGCCTCTGAGAGGCAGGCCGGAGATGTGTTGTGCGGTGAGGTAATTTGTGATTTCGGCGAGGACTTCCTCTTGAGGCCGGTTAGTGTCGTCAAAGCCGGGAGTGTCGACGACAGTGATGCTTCGATTTTCATCATCATCGAGGAAAATCTGAACTGCTTGGCATCCTTGGGTTTCTAAATATTATATGAGTTAGGCCTCCTTCCTCACAATTGTTGACGATGGAACGGTCGAGAGGGAATCGTACCTGAAAACAAAGAATGCCCTTCTTTGACACACTGGCTCTTCAGCTGGTTCAGGAAATAGCTCTTCCCAGCTCCAGTAACTCCCATAACTAGAATAACACCCTCGCTTAAATTGTCCATGGTTTTGGCTGTCTGGTGAATGTGGGGTGCAATAGGTGACGACCAGTAGACCAAAGAGTTTTCTCAAGTCTATCTCCATAGACATTTAAAAGAGATTCCCGTGCCACAAGGCGTGCCTGAGGGCCTCCAGGTTCTCCCAAATGTGGCGCTTGCATTTACGAGATAAAGCCCGCAGCGGGCTGACTGAACTAAGGCAAGCTGTCACGCCGCTATCACCATTGCCACCACATTTTGACTGGTCGGCGGAGGCGGAGACGGAGGCGGAGACGGGGCGTTCTTGAACTAAACTCGCACGCCATGTGGATGCCTTGTCGCCTTTCGCCCTCTTCCACGCTCAATTGATGAGTGTTGCAGTGTTGTCTCAACTCAGGAGGGAGCCCGCGCTGCGCTACGGCAAGGCGATATTCCTGGCGTTCTCACAGCGTGATTTTGTTCCGAGAACTCAGACCGTCAAGACCCACCTTTTTTGGGTTCCCCGGACTCCAAGTTTGTCGTTTCTGTACCTCCCTTACCCTTTTATTTCAGTAATGGATCTTTTCTTCAAGTGCAAATTCTAACTCCACATCTTCCCCAAGAGTACTTCACAATACTTTTTTCTACGTTGGTTTTCGTCCTAGGCGCAATGCATCCCTATGGTATACCAATTCGGTCCCCAGCCCCATCTGATATAGATGAATGCTCAGAGAAATTTGTTGCAATTGGCATCGACTTTGGCACCACGTGAGCCCCCCTCGCTCCCCCGTCCCCGTCGCTCCATCGATTAATCGAAGCTAAAAGTTGGTTTATTGTAGATACTCCGGTGTTTCCTGGGCCCGGTCAACGCGACCTAAAGAGCTCAATGAAATCATTGGCTGGTCCTCCGACGATCCACGCAACCGGCGCGAGACCCAAGTCCCTACTCTATATGACCTCGATACAGAAAAATGGGGCTATGAGATTACCCCGAACATGGTGCCGATGAAGTGGTTCAAGCTTCTTCTTCTGAATGATGAAGATATTCAGAAGGAAGAAATCCGCAACTCGCCACAGCTTCAGGAAGCTCGCAATCTGCTCGCCAGATCTAACCATGGCTACAATGCAGTTCAAATTGTCGGCTTCTACCTGAAGAAGGTATGGGATCATACATACACCACTCTTAATACAATGATGGATATCGAAAATTTACCTCTTCGCGTGGCAATTACCGTCCCTGCCATCTGGCCCGCTTACGCCCAGAGCGCCATGAGGGAAGCGGCAAAGATTGCAGGCATTACAACGTATCGGGAAATCGGAGAGACAACTTTGATCCTAGTTCAGGAACCTGAGGCTGCAGCCTTGGCCAGCTTATTTCAGCACAGCTCCTTCCCAGAAATACAGGTACCAATTCCTGACCCCCTTCTCTTAGAATGTCCTTTAGTTTAACTCTGGCTATAGAAAAATGAGTCCTTTGTTGTTTGTGATGCTGGGGGAGGCACTGTGGTCAGTTTTCCTTTCTCCAATTTCCCCCTTTTGCGATCCATGCTCACTATGACTTAGGATATCATCAGCTACAAGGTCACGTCTGAACGCCCATTCAGACTGGAAGAGTGTGTTCAAGGCGATGGTGAGCACATATAATTTGGCTTGTACCCATCAAATTGTTAACAAATTTCAAGGAAAATTAGCAGGAGCTTTCCAAATTGACCAGGCCTTTGACGCTCACCTGCGGGGCAAGGCTAAGCTTAGAATGAGCTCTCTTAGCTCATCTGACTACAATCAATTTATCCGAAAAGAGTGGGAGCTGGGCGCCAAAAGAACCTTTAACAACGCCGCAGAGCCCAACTTCTTTTACCTGCATCCTCCTAGCAAAGCGTACGGGACTATGGCTCGGCTACGAAATAAGGAAACCCTTGCCATAAACAAGTGAGTGATAAAATCTCTGGCTATAATTATTCATCGTAGCATTTACTTATCCTATCCAGGGAGGAAATGAAGGGCTTTTTTAGCAAGTCTCTTACTGGTATTCGCAGTCTCATTAGCGACCAACATAGAAGGGTGCAGTCAGCCACGGGGAGACCACCAAAGGTGAGTTGTTGTTAGAGACTCCACGCATGCATGCTCAATCAAAAGGTTCAATTGGCTAACCGCCACACTTATAGAAGATCCTCTTGGTCGGAGGTTTGGGCAGTTCTGAGTACGTTTACGATGTCTTGAATGAAATGTTTAGCAATGTTCTCAGACCAAGTGATGGGTAAGTAATCATTCATCTCTGTTTCACCTACTTCCTAGAGCCCATGGCACGCACATAAAGTGTATTTCTACTAACCTAAGTGTTCAAGTTGGTCGGCTGTCGCACGCGGGGCCGTTCTGCGCCTCTTGCAAGAAAATATTTCATCACAGCGTGTACTCTCTCCAAGGCAGCAGGCAGCTCTTTATACTCTTCCTGACGTAGTATCTCGTCGGTCCAGATATCACTATGGTATTGAGGTCAATTTGCCCGTTTCAAACCTTGATTTAGACCCCGAAGACAATATCCGGAGGAATCCAGAAGGTATTAACGTGACAACAAGGATGAATTGGTACCTGCGCAAGGTAGGCGCTTTATTTGAGAACCATACTGTTCAATTTCTGACAGGGTTACAGGGCGATAAAATTGATAAGGGATCACGTCTTCCAATCACATATTATCAGTACTATAGAGAACGCGAGTCTTTGCCACCCAAATGTACATTCGATATCATGTATAGTCCTGAGGACTCTCCGCCCAAGAGACCTAACTCGAAAGTCTTCAAATTGTGCCGGATTGAGTGCGATTGGGACAAACCTATCTGGGAGTGGAAGCCAGTAGGCAACCCTTCTATGGGATGGAGGAAACATGAGGACCTAGCCTTGACGATGGGTCTGCAAGGCGAGCCCAAGTGGGAGGTCCGGGTGGGATCAAATAGAACCGAACACGGCTTTGACGTTGCGTACATGGGTTGATCTAGTCAAGAAAGTGTCTTTGTTGTGGGTATGCTTTATCAAGGCGTTGGTATGATGGCTGTATTGTATATTGGCAGGTCCTTGCCAAAGAGGTTGTCGCCTCTTTTAGAATTATTCAAACAAGATGATGTGAACACATAAAAACTTACGGATCAAAGGTTTTGGGCACGAAGCCTCATCCATAAATTCCTCCAAATCTTGCCGTCAGACTGCGAATACCTGGTCATCTATTTCTTTTAGTAATTGATCTGGCATTATGAGACAAAACACAAGCCACACATGACCAGGCACAGGTTGCTGCTTTTATAATATCTTTTAGGAGGGTGTTGTAAGTTTGACAATCGCATGCCTAGAATGTTGCTATTGATAAGACTCCTCCTGAATAAGGGAACTCGATGTCAGAATCTAACAGATCCCACTATGCAGTCAGGGTATCCATAAACTTGCTTATAACCTTGCGTTCTTCCGGGGTGAGGGCTCGGGTGGTCTAAACATGGAGCGATTTCCTCACGGTCGTCATTGCCTGTACTATATCCCCGTCCAAAGATGCGAGTGTCATTTCAAGTGCTCCCTCGTCTTCTTCACGAAGCTTGCGAGCCAATTGAGTGCAATGTATGATGGCCTTGCTCAAGAGGGGAATACTCTCGAATAGAAGCCCCGAGCCGAGTATGCAACGGATGGTCTTCTGGGCCTCCTTCAGTCCATTTATGTCCTGAGAATCGGACAACTTAGTTTTGACTTGATCAGGAAACTTTCGATCCTAGTGTTCAAAGGTCTTCGCGATGTTCGGTTGGATTGTGAGCAGTGAGCGAACTATGACCCTCAGACCATCAGCTGGTAGATTCGCAATAATTGCATCCGTCATTATATTAACGTTGGCAGCACGGCCCCCCTCGATTGCTAGCAACGGACATGATGGGTTTCTTGAATAGACGGAGCGGAGCGAATAAGAAAATCGCGGTTGTCGATATCCATATTTATTAGTTAGAAATCCATGACGCCCAAGACATGCGGAGCTCAAGATCGGTATTTGGAAGATGTGGGCTTGTATTCAAAATCTGTTTGAAAGCCTGCATTTTAAGCCTCCTCAAGCTGGGTACTTATACCACATGCTAATTTTCTAGTCAAAGGAAGTCCCCAAATCTATCCGTTAGCATCCGATCAGTTATCTCCTCATGAGGGGGTTATGGAAAGCTGACATCCTGAGCATAAGGTAATTGTATTCTTAATTTTTAAGATTAAATCCAAAGCAGAGCTACCCTCTTGTATAAGGGCACTTTATATCCTGGCATTCAATTTTCTGTTGATTTCCTCAATTTAACCCTATGGCCTCCAAGCTATTTAGCCCCCTTCAATCACTGCACGATACAGTTCGAAGGGTTGAGGTCATCTAGAATAGACTTGCCAACCTGTGCAAAGTCTCCCCCGAGTGATTGAAAGGCCTGACCTATCTGATCAGCGGTGAAGCCGATATCACCCAGCACGCCTTGGATTTGGTCGGCACTCCAGCCATACGCGCCTTGCAGGGCCGAGGCTATCTGCCCAACATCGCTGCCAAACACAGTTTTGAGCGCCGAAGCCACCTCTTGGGCGGTATACCCGACCTGCTGCATAGCTTGCGCGACAGCTAGTTCCGACAAGCCAAAGGCAGTTTGGAGACCTCCAGCTATGGTCTGGGCGTCGTAACCTGCGTTCCTCATGGTAGAAGCTACCTGTGTCGCGTCTTGATTGTAAGCGTTGCGCAAGACGCTGGCAACCGAGTCAACCCCCGTGATGACGTCCTGCTTAACCTTGCCAGCCCACGCAGTACCCGTACTTAGAAGGTCGCCGAACACTTGCTCGGCATTTTGCTCAATGTTGGTGGCGATGGCCGACAGTAGATTGCTTACCCTTTGAATGTGCGCATCAGCCGTGAAGTCGCCGAAGTTGCGGGTTGACCCTTCGAAATCGAAGCTACCCCCGACTTGTAGGACGAGGTCCGACGAGCTTATATTTAGTGTGAAGTGCGCACCGACCTGTGCTTGCAAGGGGATGGAGCCCAGACTGACTCCACTGATTGAGGGTAGCGATATTGTCTGATTGATGCCGTACTGAAACGAGGCGGCCAGGTTGTGGAAATCGGCTAATGTGCAACTGATCTTCGAGGTCAGGATGCTGCCAAAACCCACTTCAAACTTAATGCCGCTTGAGGTGATATCGGCATCAAGTTGCTCCTTTTCTACCTCGAATAAACTGACAGCACCATTGAGGTGCAGGAAGGGCGAGGCCGACGTCTGGAGCTTCAGCACTGGGCCACCCGGAGGCACAAGCTGTTTCGTCGTGGCATCTTTGAGCGCCCTCTGCTGCGCGGCTGTGGTAGCCAGCTGATTGTTTTTGATGGGATTGCCGCTGGCATCCACCTTGATGGAAACGCCGGTGCCATCGCCTCCTACCGAAAGGATGCTGCCGAGCGACAAGGGAGTCATCTCAATTTCGGCTGTCAGGCCGTTGTCGAGGTTAATTTCCACGTCGCCGTAGAAGCCGAAGCCAAGAATGTTGGCAGCTGCACTAAAGCCGTAGCCCATGTTGGAGAGCGACCCGTCAGGCAGCGCCACAGGCTCCATGGGGTTTTCAGACCAAAGGAAAGATAGGTCGGTAAATGTCACTGGGACATCCAAAGGACTTGGGGCATTGGTGAAGACGGTGAGCACATCCGCCAGATGCATCTGGGGCACGTAGAAGGAAATGTAGAGGGGGTTGGGCACCTCCTCCACCAACTCGCACACAACCACGAACTTGTCGTCATCAAGAGCCACTTGGGTACGGCTGCCAGCGTCACCGATGTGCAGTTGACCAGACAAGCCAATCGCCGCACCTGGTGGCTCGAAAATAATCCCGATGCCTACGCCAAACGAATCAAAATGCACACCCTTCATCACAGGTGGCGCCGGGAGCAAGGTGTTGTCTCTCTTTATGACCACGCCAAAGTTGGCCTCGATGTTGTCGATGACCATGGAAACATCAGCCTCGAACGCCTTTCCGAATATATTAAACGGGATGGCGCCAGTAACGGTGAAGACAACGAACTTGAATAGTGGGTTGATGTCAATGGTGACAGTGGGTTTATTGATGGTCAACGTTGCCGAGCCGCTAAAGGGTACGTTCATAGCATCAAGGCCGATAGAGAGGCGGGTGCCGAACAGGTTTAAGCCAAAGCCATAATTGATACTGACCGCGACCTGAAGCTCCTTGACATCAAACAAGGACCCGAAGAATTGCAGCCCTTCATCTGACTGGGCTGGTAGCTTTTTCAGGTCTATCCCAGCTTGAATGACGAGGGCATCGTTTTGGGTATTGGAAGTGAACTTGGTCACCGCGATGTCTGGAAAATCGGACGGCCAGGTTCCGCCCAGCAGCTTCACAAGAGTACTGAGGGAATACACGGCCTGGTCCAGGGGTTTGCCTTTGCTCGCCGGTTGCTCGGCGAGATATGTAATACCCATCATATAAGTAGCAAACGTGCAGCTCGCGTAAGTTGGATGTTGGGTAAAAAACTTGTTTATGGCTGTCACCTGTGGCTTTTTCCAAAGAGCTTGAAAGCCCACCGTGAGCAAGTCATTTTGATGATTGATGATGAACGTAATAAACTTCATGGTCTCATCCATGGCTTCAACATCGGCTTGCCTCACGGCAAACGGTCCGGTCTCGGACCCTGGGATGTAGATAAACCGTGCCAGGGGGGAATTGTTCGTTGCATTGCTAACAATCAGTGTCGAGATTGGGTGAATGAGCTTCACTGAAGCCTTGGTCTTGGCTGGTACCGTAGCAAGAGAGGTTAAAGTGCCAAAATAGTTGGTCTTGTCTTGGGTACTGAATGAGTCGTAGACCGTAACGCTGAAGTCCAGGCCATTATCAATAGATGCGGTGGAGGGAGACATGGTGGCAGGATTAGGCAGTACGTAAGACAAGTAAGAGGGGAAAATGAGAGCAAGTAACGAGATCCCCGGAAGCTGCGGTGGTGGTTGTTAATTAACTTTATCCCTAGGAAGGTCAACTGGCTTGTCCTCTAAGATTGCGATCCCTGCTGTGTGTTAGTCTTTTGACGCGATCAGCCCACCCGCAACCCGCCGGTGTACCCGCCGGATATCCGTCCACTTCCGTCTTAAGACGGATACTCGTTCACTCCTGTCTTGAGACAGATACTCGTTCACTTCCATCTTGGTATGAAGCATGTGATTCTCTATTTGAGGGCGCTAAACATGCTCTGAGTTCTAGACTCTGCATATGACAGTATTATTTTCATTGTTTATTGAATATTTCCATTAGCACTGCAAGGGTGGATATCACTGGGTGGCAATGCAAGCTAGCTGATTCGCCGCTTATTCGCCGACCATGATTAGAATTCAATAGTGAGTTCGGGGCTGACTGAATGGAATCGACAACTGGGAATAGTAGCTACTTGATTGGAATCGATACTGAGAATTGTGGCTGATAGAGATGAGAATAGTACTATTCACATGTGATGAAAGCCAGCCTTCCAACTTGACCTAAGAGGCCAGCTGACTGGAGCGTACTGATAATGGTGGCTAATAACAAGAATTGTGGCTGGCTGAATACGACTGATAGTGCGAGTTCGGGCGTGCCGAATTGCCGAATTGCTGACACGGCAATAGCAGCAGTATTAAGAGAACCTTTTATACATATACCTACTATACTATAGTTGAAGTTATATACATGTATATTTGTATATATATCACTGTGAGAATGCTTAATGTAATGCATTTACCTCTCTCAGAGATATCAAATAAGGTCCCAAAGAAATCAATCAATTCCTACTCCCGTCATATCTATAGCCATTCGTGCTTTTCCTCTTTACCTTTACCAACCATGAGTTCTACCACTACCAATCCCACTGCCACAATTACCAACAACCTAGGGTTTGATGTGGACATATACGATGTGTTCAACCCCGACACCAGTAAGCCGGGGCCATTGACGTACACATTTGTGGTCACTGTACCGAACGGCGCCTCTGCCCAGCAGGTGCAGACCATTCGCCGTTACAGCCAACTGCAGGCCATGCGTACAGGCAACATCGAAGCACTAAACAACAACTACTACCAGCAGTTTCCAGTGGCCTTGTTTGTGGTTACCCCCTTCGTATCATCAACTGCCTTCACTCTCACCCAAGGCATGCAGCAAAGCATGGAGGAGTCCTTCAAATTCATCAAGTTCTCACAAGCTAACCCAACCTCGCAACTGGCCACGGATTTCCGCACAGCCCTAGGCGACAAGACTAGCCAAGAGAATGCGGTCAACAAGTTTTTCCAAGGTACTGGCAGCTTCAAGCTATGCACAATGTCTACCTGGACAGCGGTATTCGGCTGGCAAACCCAATTCACGAGCCCCTGGCAGGGCACCTACTACCTCTACAGCCTGGGTAGCAGCAGCACCGCCAGCTCGTCAGCCCCGGCTCTGGTAGCAACGCTGGTCATTACATCTAGCGCAGATGCCAACTCGGCTGTGCTAACAATGGCCAACACAGACGACGAGAATACTGTGGTAGTGATGGCAGGCAACGGCGGCATGCAGGAGCAAGACCTAGACCTTGGCAATTTATCTGTGGCCCTGGTCCCAGCCTGGGTGAATGTTTCCCAGACCAGCCAGCAGAATGGCAAAACTGTGTACAACTATGTCATTGGAGCTGCGTTCACGGGCACCATCAACGGGATAAACGTGGCTGGCAACCTCAATCAACTGGCCATCCCAGACCCCTCAGATAGCTCACGGAACGCCAAGGATAAAAACTCGGCTAATACATTGAGTATTAGCACCATCGCGAGCCTGGTGGGAATGGTGACAGGCACTTTGGGAGCTCTTACAAGCATTGGTATGGTGTATTTCATGTGGAAGGCAAGCAGGCAGGCCGAGGACCAAAAGAAGCTCGATGCGCAGAAGGACGCCAAAAACAAGGCGGACGCGAACGCAAAAGAACTCCAAGTTGAACAGAACTATCAGAAAGATGAAGTGCCCAAGGTGCAAGCAGAGGCGGCAAAAGTGGAGGCCGAAGTGGTGCCCAAGGTACAGGAGGCGTATAAGGAGGTAGCCCAGGCCGAAAAGATCCAAAGGGAGGAAAATAATGTGGAAGAGCAGGAACAGAGGATCGATGATGCTTTGGAAAATGGTCCTGCCGATGAGAACATTGAGGAGGCGGGCGACAAACTCGAAGATGCCAGAGGCAAGCTTGAAGATGCGGCGAACGCTAACATAAATGCGGACGAACGTGACGAAGACCTGGCTAATGCCATGGGCGCTCTCAACGAGGCGAGCGGCAAAATAGAAGTGGCGTTGCAAGGCGAGGCCGGCCAGCTTTCAGAGGAGGTAAAAAAGTCTCTAGAAAACGCCAAGGATGCGATGGAAAATCAGGAGCAGCAAAACGAGGCCGAAGAGCAGGCCCAAGAGGAGCAGGAGAAGCAGGACGATGCAGAAGCGGCCGAAGATGCGGATGAACACGATTTCGATAATGCCAAGGAACAACCCGAGGAACCCTTCGATGGAGGTGTAAGGGCAGGGGGGGAGTAGGCCAAGCTAGTCAAGTGTGGTTTAGCGGCGCCGCCCTTGGTGTTTCTTGTTCGCGTTGGCTGGAAACTGATAATCAAGTTTGTGTAGGAAATTGGATGGCGCTAGCAGGACATGGGAGGAGGATTAGGATGAATGTCAGAAAAGTCAGAGTAGGTTCAAATTAGGTAGGAAGATAACAGAAATAACTCCAAATTGAATGATATTAATATTAACTTATTAACTTGTGACATTGTGAATCTAATGGAAAGGGAAGAACTGAAAGGATACAATGGATACTATGGTTCCGCTGGAACCCTACGGGCAGTATATAGGAATCGTATACCTGGAGGTTATGACCGCCTACCCTATAGGGTCCATTACCAGGGTTTGCAATCCCAAAAGTGGTCCCATCACACAGCTCACCCTTAGCTCATCCAAGCTCAGCAACAGCTCAACTTAGAGCGGCAGGAGCCCAGCCCTAGAAACAGAAATGTATTTTGGTACGTTTGAGTTTCGTGTGCAAGTAACTAGTTATATCGGTATCCAGCTTCCAATTCGGGCCATAGACAAATGGGGCCCCAGTGGGGGCGGTGGATTATCAGCCCCTCAATTATCAAGGTCAGGCAATTAAAAAGCGGTGGGCTGGGAATTGGTCGGCGACAAGATTCCTGTACGTTAACTAACTATAAGTTACTGTTGCTAATGCCTTTATAAGGTAGAAAGTAACGCACCATGGTAAAGCGATTGGTTGAACCTCGGCTTGACGACGCGGACACGGTCAAGTCGCTCCCAAAGCGCGTTTTCTCCACCGCCTTCGGATTCGCGTTCGAGACTGGCCGCGTGGGAGATGCACAACCGCAAGCTTCCGCAACAAAGGCTGTATTGACCATAATCGCCACAGAGCTATTGATTCCCGGTGCTGGGGAACCAATTCCCGATGCTGCGTTGGTCATTCAGGATGCCGTCATAGCTTGGGTTGGTCCTTTGGATCATGTCCCTCGGGATTACACGGATGCCCCGCACAGACGGATAGTTGTCCCTTACCTGATGCCAGGTCTTTGGGACTGTCATGTTCATTTTGAAGGATTTTCCCCAACCTCAAGTGCAGGCAACGTTGAGACCATATCTGGGCACCCTGCAGCAGCAGGTGCGCGTTTGGCCAAGGGCTGCTGGGAGGCATTGCAGTCAGGTTATACGTCTGTGAGAGATCTCGCAGGATACGGCTGCGAGGTGAGTCATGCCATTGAAGATGGATCAATCATCGGGCCTCACATCTACAGTGCTGGCGCCTGCCTGAGTCAGACTGGTGGCCATGGTGACGTCTTTGAGCTGCCGGCTGGCGATGCGTTGCTGAATCTCGGGGCTTCTAACCCAACTCCAGGCCATTTTGGGACTGGGTTGGCCATCATCGCTGATGGGGTAGATGAATGCCGCAGGGCGGTGCGTCTCCAAATTCGACGGGGGGCGCAGTGCATCAAAATCATGGCATCGGGGGGTGTTGGGTCCCGGGATGATGATGTTTCTTGTGCACAGTTCAGTCCAGAAGAGCTGGAGTGCATTGTAAAAGAGGCAAGACGCCAAAAAAGATCTGTGGCCGCACATGTTCATTCTAGGGAGGGCATTATACAGAGCGTGAATGCTGGAGTGACGAGTGTGGAGCACGTGTCATTCGCTGACGAGGAGTGTATCCGCTTGATCAAGGAGAAGGGCACCATATACGTCGCCACAAGGACAATCATTGAACTGCTCATGGAGAGCAATGGTGAAGGGCTACTGCCATCGATATGGGAGAAGCTTCAACTGGTGGCGACGAGCAATAAGGATGCATACGAGGCCGCCATCAAAGCGGGTCTTACATTCGCTCTTGGAACCGATTTGCCTCCGGGATCTTTCCACGCTAAAGAACTGGAATATGCTGTTCAAGCAGGGATGAGCAATCTGCAAGCAATTAAAGCGGCTACTGCCAATGGCCCTCTGACAATAGGGGCTCGAGCACCGAAAACTGGGCAGCTCAAAGTCGGATATGAAGCTGACATAATTGGTTTGATGAGGAACCCCGTGGAAGATGTGCGAGTTCTGCAGAATAGCGAGAATATCCGATATGTTTGGAAGACGGGTCGATTGTTCAAGGGACCCGGAGTCGGGCCATGGGGGGAGCTCTAGCCCCATGTTGACCCCATTTATGTCGCATATGCTTTCTGCTTTGACGGGTTTCGCAAGATCCTTTGGCACAGCATCTAAGAGTGCTGTCCCAGCTGCAATAGCGTGACCAAGATCTTCAGCATTGTTGGTGACAGAGTATGTTTGGAGTGAAAGGCTGAATTTAAAATCGAGGTGGTGAATGTTGAAGTCAAGGGTTGGGCCTTGAGTATTGGGGTTCATAAGGATAGGCATTGTTGTGGCGACGCACAAGCCGCAGGGTGTTGCTGATTCCCAATAGTGATATGTGACAATTGAAATTTACTGAAGAGTAGTCCCATTGACTTTTTTGTGTTAGCATGCTGGATTTATCAATGAATAAATAAGAAACAGACTCGTGTGTTGGGGCTGGAGCCAGCTAGTTTGATGCCAGCCAACTACTCCGCTGAGGGATATACCAAGGTCAGCTAACTGGCTGACCTAGATAAAAGGCATTTATTAGATCAAGCTAGCTAGGGGGAAATGGCTCAAGCTCCAGTGCCGTCTCTTTTTGTTCCTGCTTTTTTTGCCTTTTCCTTCTGGTAGTTCTGACTGCTTGGGGCAAGCGAGGGTTGTTTTTACGGAGAGGAGTCTATTAGTTAGCAAGTTTCCAGGCAATGTATAACTTTACAATAAGGAGGGCAAAGTAAACTTTAGCTTTTACCTAGGACAAGTCATAAGTCCTAGATTTAGGCCCTACATAGGGGTTTGGGGTCCTAAAAGTGGATATAGCCAAGCAGCTTGGTCTCAACACAGCGAGCTCAGCCCAACTCAGCCCAACTCAGCCCAAGCCCCAGGGGCATCAGCTTAGAGCAGCAGGTGCTCAGCTCTGTAAACGGAAATTGACTTTGGTACGCTTGAGTTTTGTCTCGGAGTATCTTGGTATTTGGAGCAATTGAGTTCTGCAGTGTCCAGAGTGAGCCCATTATCGGAGCACAATCTTTCACGATATGGGGGTAGGACATGTTCGTGTTCAAAGACGCTATATCTTAGTCATTAATCTAGCCATGTGGTTTGATGTCCCTCTTCTCGTAAGCGACGGTAAATTTAAATTTCAGTTGAAACATGAACTGAGCTTTTCACTCTCATTAATTTCTTATTACTTACTTATTCAGGGTCACATTGATGTTTCGAGCTAGCTTGAGCAGGCTGGTCATCAGCCTTCCATGTCAGCTACACCATGAGTACAATGCAGCGAGAAATGTTTCTTACATGCCTATGAAGCAAGCGCCAACTCGTGCGAATTTCACAGGTAGTTGGTGGCTGGCCGAGCACACCAGAGTTTCAAACAAGTGCGCGCGGCTTGAAGCGAGATTTGCCCCCCAGCTAGAGGGCTCAGAATTACCGAGATCAGAATCAGTCGTCAGCGTTGGTTCCAAAATAGATGGATCTGCAAAGTGATCCTGGCGGAACTTTGTTTACGGACCCGTTGCGACTGGAGCGAATCGGGGCAATTATGGAGGTGAGATGCCGGGATTTCTCAGGTCAACGACGGGAACTGCCCTTGGACTGTGACCTGAAAGTGTGGTTGGGATATCCTGGTTTTGCGGGAGTCGATCGGTGTGGGGCGATCCTGCAGGTTGGCCAAGGCAAGCCATTGAACATCACATCAGTGCATCTTCCGTTCTCGCGAAGATCAAACCGGGAGGTCACTGGCACAGCCACTTGGGAAAAGAAAGCCAACCAACCAACACGCCAAGAAATAAAAGTCACCGGTCCCTAAAAATAAATGGCATGCATAGCATCATGTACAATTTGGCTTGCAACGTGTAGACGTTGAAATATATCTTGTTCTAGTTTATCCTTACACTGGATACAAATTTCGAGGAAAGCTCCAACTCGTGGCTTGGTTCTGAGACGACTAAAGCAATCCATTCCCGTGTTCTTTGCCCCGCCCCTCGGTTGTCAAACTCGGTCTGGGCTGGACCAAACGAATTGTGAGCCGCAATCCAGGGGTCTGGCCAAAGCTTGTTTGACGATACGGTGGGCTAAGATCCGCTCGCGGAAGCATCCGGCCGATCAGAAGCACACGGACTGGGTGCCTACGACCAACGCGTCCCTTGGGTTTCAATCATGCATCCTTCGTAATGCCGATGCCGGCACATAGCGCAGGGATACAGCAGAGGCCAATCTGCGGCCAACTGCATGGGAAGTTGGTGCATCTCAAACGACCAACACGGCTGTAGACTTGGCATAGCTTGGCGCACAGCTTGGCCCGACAATTATTTAGCTCGTTGCGATTCCTTTGCTTTTTAGGCGAGTCAATTTATAAGCATTCATTACTCAAAGAGCTTCATGGCTACTATTAGTCTTATTTGAAACGAGCACTTATAGAGGGTTCTTGAGTTCCCATTACGCTTGTTTATTCATTTAAACCCGGTTACAAGGCAACCAGAAATTGTTGCGTACCTCTCATTCACCAGCCATGGAGACACCAGACCTGGCCACTTCGGCCACTCGCTGCCTAGAACTGGGCGCCGAATATGCGTATCATCTGATGAAACCTGACGGCCACTGGATTACAGAGCTTCGCTCCAACATCTCCTTTACGGCACAATACGTCTTTCTAAGAGAGGCCATTGGTTCCAGTTTGCGGAAGCATGAAGATGGCGCCAAAGTCCGGAACTGGATTCTGTCTCAACAAAACCAACATGATGGCTCATGGGGCATCGCAACTTTCTACCCAGGCGATGTATCGACAACAGTTGACGGCTATTTTGCGCTCAAGCTGCTAGGTGTATCCATCGATAGCAAGCCTATGCGATCCGCTCGGGAATTCATCCTGTCCCGCGGCGGCATACCTGAAGTGGGAGTGCTCACGCAGTTTTCCCTTGCGGTGTTTGGTCTAATAGAATGGGATGAGATGGCTCAGGTTCCTGCAGAGTTGATGTTGCTTCCTACTTGGTGCCCCATCAACATTTATGCATTTTCCTATTGGTCAAGAGCAACTTCTATTACACTAATGATTTTGAAGCATTACCAACCCAGGTATCCTCTTCCCGATGGTGCCTCACCTCGTCCTCTGGGTGGAGAACCAGGATACCTAGACGAGCTCTACCTGGATGCCACTGATCGACGGCTCAAATTCGTGCCGTCTCTGAAGGGGCTTTGGGCTAGACGAGAATATGGCCGTTTTCTAGCTACAGCTGCCGATAAAAGTCTAAGTCTTTTGGAGCCAGTTCTCAAGAGGCTGCCTACGAGGACGTACTCTCTGCATCAATGCACCTCCTATATGCTGCAGCGCCTGAATGAGGGCGGCTATGCAGCTTTCTGGCCGTCAAACTTCAATGGGATCTTGGCTTTCAACGCAATGGGGCTCCGATTTGACCACCCTGTCATCAAGCATATGCTGAGGTCTGTAGATACATACTACCTTTGGGAAGATGAATCGGGGATACGGAATCAGGTTACATGCGGCCCTGTCTGGGACACCGCCTTGATATCTCTAGGGCTTTGTGAGGCTGGTCTCGGCGATTCAAGACTAGATAAAACAGTAGAGTGGTTCAAGGCTCACCAAATTCTTGAAGTTCAGGGGGATTATCGAGCTAGGGCACCCAATCTAGCTCCAGGCGGTTGGGCATTTCAGTACAATGTGAGTTTTTTTTTAGTTTTTTTTTGAGAGCTGGTTGAACACGCCTAACGTATTATGCAAGAATGATTGGTATCCTGACACAGATGATACTCTCACCGCCCTCCTGGCTATCCTTTACTGGAAGCCTAGCGAGCTGGCATCACCAAATACGGTGCGCGCTGTTGAATGGCTCTTGGGGCTGCAGTGTAGCAACGGCGGATGGGGTTGCTATGATATCGACAACGACAACAAATTTTTGAATCTGTTTCCCTTCGGACAAGGCAATGAGTTCTTCGATGCTCCAGTACCCGATGTCTCAGCTCGCATCATTGAAGCCCTAGGCTATATTCTCTCCCAACCAGCCAGCAGCAAGGTCCTTTCACCATCACTGATCATACGCATCCGAATAGCCTGCGACCGGGGTATCGAATACCTCGCGGCAACTCAGAACAAGGATACGGGTACCTGGTGGGCTCGATGGCATGTGAACTATATCAATGGCACAGGCAGTGCTCTTGGTGCGCTGTCCCATTTTAGAGATTCTGAGCTTGGATCAGAGCAATATGTGATTCGAGGTATTGATGTCTCACTGTCCATTGCATGGTTCAAGTCAGCGCAAAACGCCGATGGTGGATGGGGCGAAAGTCTTGCGACATACAAGGATCCAAGTCAAGCAGGAAATGGGGAGTCAACACCTACGCAGACATCATGGGCGCTCATGGCTTTGCTACCATATTTGGAAGCTTCTGATGATGCAATCATGAGAGGAATACAGTACCTCGTTCGAACCCAAGTTACGGCACCGGGAGGCGCAACATGGGATCAAGAGGCCTATGCCAGTGTTGGGTTTCCCAATATCGTTTGGTTGGATTATGCCAGCTCAAGGCATGCATACCCTATGATGGCTATAGGGCGGTATATAAAAAAGGTTAGGGCTAGTGCTTGCTGACATTCTAAAGAATAAAATAATATACAACCGTATTTTTTTACCTGCATACCTGATCGCACTCTCCAATCTTCATGTAGTCTGTTATCAATCCGAGAGAAAGGCAAAAGGAATCAACCCCCATGATCGGATGAGAAGACTCTTTCGGGTGCTGCACTCAGCAACGACTGCTTCATTATCGAGTTCGAATGACCAAATTGTCCTCAGGCTCAACACGCCCAGTACCTTGTCCCGTATTTGGTTTGTAGTCACGTAAGAACCGGGCCAAAATATTGTGCCCGCTCCTTTCTGCACACAAGGCTGCTTCTTTGCACTTTGCATCTATCATATGTACCTCTTCATCATTCACCAGTAGTAAATGAACAATGTCAAGTCGCCCGTTTTTGGCTGCCACCTGTAGTGCAGTGCTACCGTCACAGTCCTTGGCATTCATGTCAGACCCATTCTCCAAAAGCCACTTGCAAATATCAAAGTGCCCCTTTTGTGCAGCCCGGCGTAAAGGTGGATAGTGGACCGGTGGGTTGACGTCAGCACCGCGGTCGAAAAGCAATCGAACAAGGTCCAAGTCGCCCCACTCGACCGCCATCAATAATGCTGTGGCCCCGTCGTGATGGGCATTGACATCGGCACCGTGATCTAAAAGCAATTTAACAAACTCTCCATTGCCCCAACTGACTGCCGTCGATAATGGTGTCCGTCCCCTGTGGTAGGTATTGACATCGGCACCTGCCTTCACCAGTTGACGGGCGGCATCAAAACACTGGGGGTGTATCAGGTCCACCAAGACATTGTCTTGCTCTTTGGTCCGTGCATCTGCACTGAGAAACTTTAAAGCCATCTTATTTGTCTCCTTTGTGGGTCCATCAGAGTTCCTAATCTCGTAGAGTAAATTTTGAGGCGCGCAAACGTCAGCGCCAGCATCCACCAACAGAGAGAACATCTCGCTCCCACGCATAGCGGCCCTTTCAATAGGGTAACGACCAAGATAATCTGGTAGATTAACATTGGCACCGCCATATATGAGTGATTCAACAGCTGACAAGCTTAGAAATCGGCAGGCAAGACCCAAAACACCAGCCACACCCCCTGGTCCTGCATTTACCTCTGCTCCGTGAGAAACAAGCAATGATACCATTTCCTCCAGGCTATCGATGGAGTATTTGGCATACCTAGAGAACTCCCAGTGATAATTATACCCGTAGAGCATCCAGAACATGGGAGTAGCATATTTCCCTTGTAGATTCTGTGCATCATACGGAAGGTATCCAGGCGGGAGCGATGGCCAATTAATGTCTGCGCCAGCCTCAATGAGCCTCTCTGCCACGTCAACCATGCCGTTGAATGACACGAACGCAAGTGGTGTTATGCTATCTCGCACATTTGGATTCGCTTTTTTTGCCAATAACAAGCAGAACATATTCCAATCACCTCGATTCACAGCGATGCCTAGGGCATTCTCCCCGTCAACCACAGCGTCAACTTCAGCACCTGCTTCCAAGAGCTCTTGTGCAATAGCAACGTGACCCGCTTCAGTAGCAGCCAGTAAGAATGTTTTTCGCATCATTGAAATGGAATCCGACCCATATCGAGCATTGACATCGATGCCATTCTGCAAGATTGATTGTACAGTCACAAGATCACCATTCGAGGCTGCCTTATACATCTCAACCCACTCTATATCAATCTCGGGCTTCATTCCGTAGCTTGAAAAGAGCTTCATAAGCTGCGGATTTAGTGCTTCAGTTGCAATTTGTAATGGTGTCGTACTTGATGAAGCATAAATGTCTGCTCCGCATTCAAGAAGCAGCTCCACAAGGTGATAAATGTGCTTGCTTTCGAACTGGGACTGATCTAGGCCGCAAGCTATTTGTAGAACCGTCATTCCAAGCGCATTTGGGTTATTTACCGATGCACCTTCTTGCAGCAATAGTCTAGTTAGCTCAACATTACCGTTAGTGACGGATTCATGCAATGCCGATTGAAAACACGTTTTCGAGGCGATTTTCATATGTTCATACAGCTCGAGAGCTCTCCGGTGATTGGTTGGCTTTCTTATCTGGCTCCAAATTCTATGCCAACTAGGATGATTATTAACTGTTGCTCCGGCCTTGAGTAATCGCCGCACCATGTCCAAGTTATCGTTTCTTGAAGCAATTTGAATTGGAGAAGAGAAGGAATTCCATTGAACTTCTGAATCAAAATCTTTGAAATCGAAATCAAAATCGTCGGAATCGTCGGAATCATCAGAATCGTAATCTTGTTTGCAAGTTTCTCTCTCAAGGCACATGATGAAATATTCCTTGGCCCGTTCTTCCAATGTCTCAAAACCTAACTCAACTTCCGCTTTCCCTTCGGCCAAGATATCAATGAGGACCAAGTCATTTTTTGAAACAGCAATCTGAAGTGCGGTGCCAGATATTTCAGATACATTGTTCACATCGGCCCCTTTCTGCAGAAGCAGACCAACGATGTTGGCATTTTGAACATTTACTGCCTTCATCAGTGGCGTGGTTCTCGTATGTTGTACGATTACGTATGGACCTATGCTTCCACGACCATCGCATAAGGATATGACCTTAAAGTCTGAAGAAAAGTTGATATCTGCGCCAGCGTCCAGCAATAATTTGACGATATCTGCATTTCCGTGTGACATGGAAATGGCAATCTCGAACGACGAGAGTGGAAACCAGTAAGCCGACGCGTTCACGTTCGGACGATAAAAGGAATTCTGGACCAAAAGGCTGCATATTTGAAAATTAGACTTCACAGCAGCTAGTTGAAGTGGGCATCGTATGCGATCGATATAAAAGTATTTGTGAACATCCCACCAATGATTGGGTTCGTTGTGTCTTAATTTAGCGAAATTAGGGTTCACGCGGTATTGAAGTAGAGTAAAAACGACGTCTTTCTGTTCAATGCTGACAGCACTTAGAAGAAGGCGCGATAAAAATATCTCTACAGTTTGTCTGTGTGGTTCTCTCAGCTTTGCGATGAGCTGATAAAAGAACGACGTGGTTTCTGTTCGCAAAACCCATCCCAAGAAAATATCCAATTGCAGTCGAGATAAGAGATCATTCGAAGATAAATGGATAAGGGACTGCATCAGGAGAGCTAATGGCTCATGCGGAATGGGGGAGTCGTCTGTATGCAGCTTCCGTAGTAAATCATCGCGGAGCCTTGATGTAGTTGAATCGCTCCGGTAATACGGATATGAATTATCCAGGTTGAATATTTCCATTAGAATATGTGTTACATCCTGCATAGAACACACCGCAAATGAATAATTTGGAATTGATGGTGTCAGTCCGCTGCTGTATGGAATCGCACCGGTCATGCATATCCCTGCGATAAACCTTTAGCAAAATCATGAAGAATATTTTGTAACCACAGTCTTACATTGAGCAGAAAATCCCTTCAGGAAATCTAGTCCCGGAATTCCGCATGTTTTCAGTTGGCGACTCGTATAGCGAAGGGGGGTGCCGAATGTGATTCCACGATATGACACCGGTTCAACCTCACGGCTGCTAATGTTTACCAATAATGTGTTCTGGGCTGTTTGAGCTGAGTTTTTGAATTCTCCGCTGTATCTGCCAATCGCCCGCTTTTTTCTTTTCTCGCTGATGCATCTTCCATTGATATGAATTGACACTGGTATGCCCGCAGACTTTCTTTGGTAGACGTACTCCCAGTCGTCCTTTTTCAGATTTTTCGTTATTCCCCAAGACTGGATTCGAGTACGAAATTCTTTTGTTCTAAATTCAATATTAGCCACCTGGTCAGAAATTTTATTCTCGCTCGACGCACGATGCCTCAAAGCCGTGCCGTTCTTTCATAAGTGTGACGGTCTTCCCTAAAGTTCCGCGGGTATAATATTCAATAATTCTCTCTCTTTGGCTCTCCCATTCTGCGGAAGACTTTCGAGCTGTTGCGGGCATTTTGAGTGCGACTGTTTGCTGTCAGCAACTACAGGCTGGTGAAGATGAGGAAGTGAGATCGAACAGCCTGCAAAGTCAAAGTGCGCTCGCGCCCAGGGAACTTTACTAGTGATGACAGTGAGCCATATGAGCTAGAGCCTCATACGCTCAAGGCAAACACGCGTGTATGGCTTATCCCCCCATCCGTATCCAGTCAGAAGTAGCCAGGTCAGCTGGGCGGTAGCATTGCTCCGCCACCCTGCATCATACCGTCAACAGACTGGTTTGATTGGATATCTGGTGCCCCAATGATCCCGACTATCCTGAATACTAAGGCGCTGATAAGAAACGATCGGGCATTCTGGTATTGTGGGTCTCACAATTGCTCCAACTGTGTTGGAGTGGCTGGGAGGAACGGGCATTTTGGTAACGCGGGTGTGTCATCAGGACGTACAGGCTATACCACATTGCCCTTTGCCCTGTTTTTCCCAGCGTAGCCACAAATCTTCGCGGTACCTTCCCATACCACAATGCCCTTTCCTGAATACCAAAATGCCCTTTGAGCTATGTAGGCGAGAATGTACTGCCTCACCCATGGAATACCATAATGCCCGATCAATGTTATATAGTCCAAGAAATCTCGCTGGCTCGACCAAAGGCATGGCATACATGTTTAAAATGAAAATCTCTATTGAGACACTCATCTCCATCATCGGCGTGCTTTTTGCGGCGCCCCCAGCGATAGTCATCGTTGTCCACCTCTTTGTACAGAGGAGCAAGTTGAAACCAATCACAAGCCCAGAAAATGCCGAACTTGAACTAGGAGTCCGCGAACCACCACGCGTTCATCTGAGAGCAATGCGAGCTGCCACACTTCCCGATACTCCTACGGAATATTGCGGAGATTCGTAAGTTGACTGGGGCGACAAGGTTCCCATCGCTTTCTCTGTTCTTTCTAATTGCGTGCTATAGAATAACATGGCCATCTCATCGATCGCAAACTCTCTGAGTGTCAGCTACTTGAATGCCGACCCACTCTTGCTGTCCCCCAACTTGGGATGCAGGGTGAAACGTGCAGATGAATTCTTCAGCGGCAGTGCAGAACAGATTGCTAGTCGACAAATTTAAAGAATCACTGGCTCGGATAATGATTGAGATATTTGTAGACTAGAAAATGATGGTATTGCGCTCGACTATGATGCTAAAACAAAGGAAATAAACAGATTTGCTAGTGGTATTCTAATTTCGGTGCACCAAACACTTCCTCAGCTACACTCCCCAGATCCATAATTCGACCAAACTCATACAAAAATTCTACTGCTTCGTTATTCATGTTATCAACCTTTCATGTACAGCCCCATTTCAAACAAGTCCTCCAAGGCCAAGTAGCCACTGATGACTTAGTAGGTGATGGTCACAAGCTTGTTGATGTACTTGGGATCCTGGTTGATGGTGATGTGGTCGGCGATCCACTTCCCGGCATCCTCTCGGGAAATTGTGTAGCCGATGGTGTTGATCTCGCGACCAGTCTTGGGGTCCTCGATGCCGACGCGGACAGGCCTGGTGGACTCGCCGTTGGTCAGCCAGCTGGCGCGGACGACGGTGAAGTGCTCGCCGCAGCCGATGAGCTTGTCCTCCATGAGCTTCTTGTCGTCGTGGGGCACCTTGAGGAGGCCCTTGTACAGCGGCACCATGAGTGCGGGGATGTCGCGGCCAAAGTTGGAGATTCCGGTGCTGCTCATGCCGACGAGGGTGGGCGAGCCAATGAGGCCGTTGCTGCGGAGCTCGGCGACGGCCTTGACCAGTGTGTCCATGCCCTTTGCGCAAACGTTGGCGTCGTCAATCAACTTGCCCTTGGACAGGGCAGGCTTGGCGCCGATGGTGGAGATGACTGCATCGACGAATGTGCCGTTGCTGGTCTGGAGGCACTTGGAGACGGCAGCGATGTCATGGGCGTTGCCTTCGACGATCTGCAGGTTGGGTGTCTTCTCGGGAGTTCCGAAAATGGCAGTGAGCTTGCCAGGGAATCGGCAGAGAGCGATACATTGGTGACCAGCGGCGAGGGTGTGCTTGAGAGCAGAGAGGCCGATGCCAGTGCTGGCGCCGAAGAAGGCGATGGTCTTGGTAGTGGTGGTGGTGGAGGCCATTGTGTTAGTGGGTTGTTGCAGTGGGTCTGGTAGTTGATTCAGGGTGGTGGTGATTGATGGTTAAGCTTGTTGAGTGAGCTTGTTTGATGAGATTGTTGTAGTTGTAGTGTTGTTCTTGTTGTGTTTGATGTCTGAGTGTTTTGATGGTTTTTCTCCAGGAAATGAGCCGATGGAGCCATTCTCTTTATATCCATTCTGGCTCGCGCTGGTTGTGACGCTGTCCGCGCCGTCGTCAGACACCGAGATGGCCGTCTCGCTACTTTTTCGGGGCCAGCCCAGTCGGTGTCGAATTCACCCGCCGTCCATTTTGTGGCTGATCTACCCACTTTTTTAGATGAATTGTGGCTTGCGCTAAGACGGCGCATCTTTGTTCCGTGTTGGTTTCTCCGTTCGTCTGAGGCTGTGCACGTGCGTGGGCTTAGCGTCCGAGAAAAGAGCGAGAATGTGCCCAGGTGGCCGAGTTGGGCCGCGACCCAACGCGCGCGCCGGCGTCAGCGTGGGGTTGCGTCGGCCAAAATGATTGGCTACGGATGATCAGTGTGCTTGCCAACCCAATCAATCATTTCTGCCTACCCTGGGCCTCACAAAAAGCATTTTTAAGCATGCTGCACATTGTGTTTAGACCGGCAGAGTCGGAGACATGAGGCAAAAGGCTTAAAAAAAATTGGTGCGATGGTCGCTCTAATGTCTACAAAAAAGAACTGCCGCGATGAAGAACAAGCTCACCAAGCAACATGTCCGCGATCCAATCCACTAACTAATTCGGCGCCATCTTGCTGGTGTCAATCCCAAACACCTCCCAAAGCAACTTTTTAAGCTCCCCGAAGGTACTCAAAGTTCGCTCCTCACGAATCGTGACATTTCCTGAGTCAACACCCTTACGTGTGTACAACGCAACATACTTGTCGCCTTCTTTTCGCCCACCAAAG
Organism: Calonectria hongkongensis; assembly: GCA_017140755.1. Taxonomy (NCBI): domain Eukaryota; kingdom Fungi; phylum Ascomycota; class Sordariomycetes; order Hypocreales; family Nectriaceae; genus Calonectria; species Calonectria hongkongensis. Next base: position 1,207,445 of record JAACJA010000020.1, on the reverse strand, counting down.
ACCTCATCTTCTGAGTAGAGCAGACTATGTCTTCCACGGTCTCCTAAAGCGTCGCCCCTCTGTGTTCCAAAGGGGACTGTTGCTACCATCTGCTTGACAAAGACCGAATGGGGCCAGGTATTTGACATCCAGTTGGCCATGTGATAGTCGCCTGGTGTCTGAGGTTGTACCATGTAGTGGTACAGCGGCGCAAGCTTAAATCCTAAGCCATCTGCGCCGTCACTACCCTCGCGGTTGTGAAACTTGCGATACAAGGTGTAGCCAAAGGGAACATCCTCGCGATCATTTAGTGGCGGGATGCGTTCGTATATATGGTGATGAGAATCTGTTTCGGCGTTGAGCAAAATTGGGTCTCTGGGTTGCCCTGCACCGAAAGCAACATCGCAATGGAACGTTACTCCATAGCCTCCGTGGGGAGCCTTCCAGTCTTTTGGGATACCCTCTTCATCAGATAGCTCATCGTGAGAAAAATGCACCAGTGTGGTTTGGTGTGAAACAGATGTCCAATCCCACCCCGCCTCATCTGGCGTCTTACCCTGATGCGGGTATACCCTTCCACATACATTGGTGGTGTTATATCCCAGCGTTCGCAGCACCATTGCAAAAAGCCCATTACACTCGAAACAGTATCCTCCCATGCCGCGAGTGACGATCTTGTTAAATAACGCATCACCGTGGACGTCAATGTTGCCCATGCCTTCCTGATACGGAATCGGATCAGAGTCCTTGTATGTCTTGTTCTTGTCCAGATGAATAGTCACAGACTCAAAGGGGATTTTGTCATAGTGACGTTGTTGCATCTCTCGAAGGAGCGAAAAGGTTGGTTTCGGGAGCTCTGTTCCAAGATGCTCGACCTGCGGAACCTCAAGGTGTTGCAGGTACGCAATCACCTTTTCAGGGGAGAGGCGAGGAAGCTTTTCAGACTTGTTGTCCATTTTGACAGGAAGTTGCAGGCTGTTGAATTCACAAATGGTGGCTTTCGTGCTGTATTCATATGGCAAGTTGCTAACCTGTCAACTTACAAATCCAAATCAGACAAAACTGTCTCAATTCGCCTTAGTTAATCCAATGATTAGTCAGCTAGTTGTAAACACAGAGAATATACTAAGGCGAATGGAGCATCTATTTCCAAGATTTCAATCCAATCGAGCGCCTTTTGTAGTCAGAAAAAGTCTTGTGGCTCATAACTACCGGGGGCCAAATGATTCATCAGCGTTGTAGCTACATTGTGCTGATAACAATTCTTGCCATGTGCAATATTGGCATACGTGCAATGATCCTAATAACACAGAAACATTGGAAAAAGCTCTATTGATCCCATACATTAGATTTGTGGCCGGGGATTATGCGGTGTTCGTACGTTGTATTTGCCTCGATGCAGCTAAGTCAATGGGTAAGCTGAGACAATGGATCGGCAAAACACTAAGTTGGCTGATAATAATGTAAGCATTGGCTGGATCATGACATCAGCCAATGATAAGTACGCCACTGTCCAATAAAAGACACGGAATAAATGAAAATCACATTGGAAAATATATACCAACCTGCAAAGTAGTTGGACTTTCTGGAGTCACATGGTTGGCACTCAGGCAAGTGGGGGACAGAGCTCTACCTGAAACACTAAAACCAACACCCTGGTGGAATGAACAAATAGTTTGTAGTAGCGTGGGAAAAAAACACTTTGCAAATTTTGATGTGCTTTGTTTTTATTAAACCGAATATTTGAATGTTGGTCTTGCTTGTTGCTGGTCACTATATCACATAAATACTTTGTATTGTAAACCAAATCCAGATGTTTATGACCCCTGCCTATCCACGTAATTAATTGCCGCTTTTACCCAGGGTGAATTAGGGTTGCTTAGGGCTGCTCAGCGCCACTTGGGCAAATAGCCTTACCTCGATACTATGAGCAATATGTAAATAGTTAGCTGAGACCAAGATGAATAAATGGTGGAAAGAGTGAATATATAATTGCTTTCGATATTTGTAAGACTCAAGGCTTTCAACAAGATCTTGGTACCGAAAGAAAATGGTTCTTTCCGCTAGAAGAGCAATTATCAAGGTTTATGAGATTTCAATACTCCGCTTTTCATCGGAGGGGTAGAAATAGCTGCAAGCCAATCACTGTATGGGCAAGCTGCATATCGCCAGTGACATATTGGGCGCCTCACCCAACAAATCCGTCCATCATCATTGGCCTGCTGCAATCTGCCTTGGGCTGCCTGGGGTTGCCTTGGGCGCGCACCTTTATTACAAAGCAACTAATAAATACCTTAGCCAACCCAAAGTCAGTTTCACCAAGCTTTACCGAATCAAATGTCACTGTCCAATTTTAACCACCGTTTCGGGCTCTGGCTGAACAATAAAGGATGAGCGTTGAACTCGAGAATAGTGCCCCCGTGACCGCGACTGGGAGTACAGGCGGGAGTGAAGCTAACGCCCTGCTCGCCCAGAGCGATACCGATGAAGCCAAGAAGCTCATAGATGAGGCGACGAGAATTCTGCACGAAAAGTATCCCAATTTAGCCGGTATGAGCGCCTTAGACATTCTGAAGGTTATTGGAAACGTCAACACGTGGGTACATGACCCTCAGCGAGAAATCACCGAGCTCTGCATATCAATTGCTTTCCCCCTCGTCATCTTGCAATGCCGCTCGCTTGCGAGCTTGTTGGTATCTCTTGCAGCATTCGACGATCAGGGCAAGGTTCCGGAAACTGCTTGGTACGGGCCGCAACAGTCCATACTGGGTAGACTGGAGAGAGGCTTCGACTCGCACTACATCTGGAGAGCGCGATGGATCGATGTTTTAGGCCGCTGGCAAAGAGAAGTCGAGGACTCATCCTGGCTTAACGTAAAGGTTAGCGACATGCGCAAACACCTGTCTGAGACATGGTCAATTTTCATCTCTATCGAAGCGGCTTTCCGCCAGATTACTGCCAAGACTGGGATCTCATTCAGAAATACTACCAAGAATATCCGGGCCACATTTCAAATGTTCAAAGAGCAATTGGACGTATGCAGATTTAGAGTTGATGAATTAATCGCCAAAGGTGAGCTGCCACGGGGGGCGAGGCTGACTACATATGCCGATAAGTCGGTCCCTTTTTTGCAATTACTAACTCAAAGCAGAGCGATCGAAGCATCTTTCACCGCCCTCTAATCTTGCTCAAGATCAGTCATGGACGAGCGGTGCCCAGACTCCATCTGGCGGGATCATCCAGAGGACATCATTTGGAAGGGGCGCTCCTGCCTCTGAAACCCAGCAACAACCTAGCTCTAGAACCACTGGCATGTTTCAAAAGCTGCGAGACCAGGTGCATAAAGGAGCATATACTTTTCGCAATTTAGACGAACAGCATTGGACCGGGCTTTTCCGGCTTGCTAAGTCGCCCGTGCTTCTGATCTTGGCAATGGCAATGCCATTCAACATATACTCCACCATTCTCTGCGAGGTCCCAGACGACTTGCCCATAGTCGACAGTAACTTTTGGTCGACGCTGAGCCAGTGCATATGTGGGTTTGCCGGGCTCTACGTTGTCACTAAGCCAATGTTCAGTGGCAATAGGAAAGATAAGATTAAGACGGCCTTCCCAAAGGCCTTCTATACAACGCTCATTGTGTCCCTGATGACTAATATTGCAAGCGCCGTTGCTTACTCTTGGAACCCACCATGCAGCATCCCGCTAGCCTATGTATCTGGATTGACGCTGAACATTGCAACGCTGCTAATTATTCAGGACTCGGGCAATCAGATCAAGGAGACAAATAGATTAAACGAAAACTTGGAGATGGAGATTGCTGAATATCGGGCGAGGGGTTGATAAAAATATATTTAAAACAAGACAACTATTCGTAGGACGAGATAGATAAAAGTTCAGGTGTACGGGATTTGAAGACTATTTACCGTCTTGATATTTCACTTTATATTTATATATTTTATATTGATTAATGGCTTGTACACGCTCAAGATTAATTAAGCTAGCTACCAGCACCATCATGTTGAGTACGTTGACATCCGTGCTCACAATGTACTCATCTGAACATCACCGCCACGCATGCTACAAATATCATTATTAGTGAACACAGAACAAGGGAGATAAAGTTGGTTTCAAGAACCTTCAACCGAGAAGAAGCAAGAAATAGCTCCACTACAATGGTAAAGCCTAATTTGTTATCTAAGTGGGAAAGAGCAGCAGGATTTTCTCGGAGCTCTTGAACACTAAACGGAGATGGTCCACTATGCAAGCGGATTAAAAATAAAAGAAGAAGAGTTCGGTTTGGCACGACCCAAGAGAGGGGCCGTTATGGTACATGGTAAGAGAGCATTAACCTGTAGTTATCATCAGAAATATTGCTCTTGTGAAAATCTCCGAAAACCGGTTTTACCTGATCAACAAGTGGAGTGCGGATCCCATGCTGCTGCATATCCGATGCAAGCTGCTGAGACAGAGAATTGGCAACCGTGTTGGACTTGCTGAATAAAGAAATCACGTTGAATAGGAATTCCAGCCCGTCTCGGCTTCGGTGGCTCTGTGTCGCCGAGCAGTCTTCAAGATAGACCAGAGCGGCCATGTAGCTAGAAAACGCGACGACGGGGTTTTTGAAAGTCGATTGCAAATCAGGCACCATTCGAAATATTCCAACAATCTGCTCTGCCGCCGGGATGATGCGTGCCTGGCATTGGGACAACAAGTACTCTGGGGATTGTGGTGGCTTGCGTAATTGTGCAATGGCAGCCCTGTTTAGGCAAATGACGGATGTGTGAGCCATGATGTTGACGAATGCAGCGTTCTGGCACTGGAAATTGTGAGGAAGCTTGAGCTGGCTTGGAAAACTCAAAAGCAGCATGCTAAGGTCGTTATCAAGCTGGCGGTGGGTTTCCCAGTGCTTGCCGTGCTCGATAGCATCTTGTCTGTTTTCTGGCTTACTGTGAAATGTGTGCCGCATTGTTTTATAAAAAAGATGGGCGACAAGAACTCTTCCAGCGAGGGGAGAGTATTCTTGATTTCTGGATCGGAGTAAATTACTGAGAGAGAGGGTGTCTTCTGGGCTGTTCTTCTCAAATGCATCCTCCGATGCAGGAAGGAGTGTGTAGATCTGGATTCATTAGTCTCAATCAAGGGCGCTGACTAGGGTATGCAAATACATCTTCGTCTTCAACCAGTGATGGCCACCCGGTGGTTCCGTATAAGAATCTATCAGTGCAGTAGATGGCCCACCAGGTTCTTCGCTGCTCTTCAAGTAGTGACCATTGTGCGGGTTCCAGTGTAGAGCTCGCGGCGGATTCCTCGTCGAGCTGATGCAACTCCAGCATCTGCGCTAACCGCAAACCACGGCACTGACTTGATGAAGCCTGTGTAAACATGGTTTGCTGAGCCTCGAAATTTGCCATGAGCAACCAGGTTTGAACATGGGCTAATGTCATGAATTGGTCTCCTCGGCCCTGGGGTTTGAAGTGAGTAATTTGATGGTAATATTTGATCATTGTGTCATCTTACCGTTGATTCGTCATGTTCGACGCAAGTTTTAGCTTGATGATAGAATGAAAGAGCCAATGCGGAATGGTTGTCGCTGTTCGATGCTGCGAGTGCTAATACGATGTTTTGTAGACACATCGGCGGTCTTAAAAAATCGTCACCATGCAGGGAATCTTTGTAGCGGCGTGGATGCAAGATCGGCGTGATTGGGTGCACTTTGTCAAAGTAAACATCCGCCCTTGTATTTCTTGGTTAGTGAAAGGTCATGTCAAGTCGTTCATAATGATCGTACAATTCTTGTCTTATTTGGAGGGATGTTATTCCGTGAGTGACATCGAAACTAAGCAACCCATTCGGGCTGAAGCTGTCCAGCTGTGATAATGGCGTATTTTCTGTCGTATCGTTTGCGAGAGAAAATGCATCCGAGGGAGAGAAGCTCGCGCTGTATTGACCAGATCCCGACGCAGCATCTGTTTCACTACCTTGTAAAAGGTACAGGTCTTGCTTTTTGGCATTTTCAAGTTCGCCCTCGAGTTGCGCTGCTCATGATTAGATATGAAAAGTGGTTGGTGTTAGTGTTGACCCATATTTTGGGCACGTACCTAGGCGAGTTTCGAGGTCTTTGATCCCAAGTCGTCTTTTGCCACCGCCAGGCCTTCTTCTGGCTCGGGGATACACGCACGCATCTCCCAACTTGACACATCTTGTGCAACGCGGTTCGGCTCGGTCGCATTTCAACTTCCTGTGGCGACATTGTTCACAAGACAACCGCACGATGGCTGATGGCCCGTCAGGTTTTGGGCTACTCATTGTCTGGATTCTTTTCCCTTGTGGAATATGTGAAGGCTGGGTGGATTCGCAGTGGCTTTACGCGGATGCGGGGCAAATATAGACTTATAGCACCTATTCAACTGACCATCGCTTATGGCCGTATCGCAACGTCTCAGGAAAATTTGATTTGCAGCTGTCAGAGTGGCACTCAAATGACAGGCAGCCAGGAATACGACGTGCACCGACGCCAAGCACAGTTCACAGACCCGCTGGGCCAAATAAGCGATACGCGAAAATTAACAGTAAACTTATCGGTCTGCATACCCAAGCACAAGCCGGGCAAAATGTCGCTGTCCGAGCCAGGGCACGCGGCCGAGAGTCGCGCCGATGCACCTCCGCACGGTTCGCATTGAGATCAGATGAACTGCTGTCACGTGGACAGGCTAGGAAGGAAATGTTGAAGCGATGCGAAAGCGAGAGGGTTATTTCAGTTCAGCCCAGAAAGTGGACAGCAAGCTAGTTATATCTTGACGCTGCACACCGGGAAAAAAATGCCTTGAATTTTCATGTGTCTTGATCATTGGAATCCGATTCATTGCTAAACCTTGGCCGATAACAGCCTTCGTCAAAACCAGAGGGCGTTGCATTGCAGCATATGAGACATAAAATATAGATTACACATGGATGAGGCCACAGCGATGCATGAGTTCATAGAGTATAGCAAGATAAGACACAATTTTGTTAAGACACCAGCCGCCCCCCGGGCTCTTTGCCACGTTGGAGCAAGGAAGCTGGGTGCTCCACTCCCCCGACAAAGATCCCGCTCCCTCTCGGATCGTTGCGACCAGAGCTAGCAGGTTACCGATCGCCTTGAACTCTATTTCAAGCTCTGATAAAACCAGCTCACAATGATACCTGGTTACACACCATAGCCAATCATTTATATGACCAAGGATGGAGTTGCCTGTCATACATAATCTGAAGAAGAGCAGTGTGCCTTGAGAAGCAAAACAAAACGAAAAGCTTGACTCCCTGTGTTAAATGGAAACTAAGCAAAGGGCCTTATCATCATGCTGGCATCTATGATCCAGCAGCGGAAAAGAAAAAGGCGGGACGTTGCCTTGCACTGGAAGCGCCACTCTGCTGAGCTGCGGGGTTTTTCCGAAAGTGCAAGGAGAACCTGGAACAACTTCATTGTCAGGCTGCACTAGGGACCCAACAATCACATTGATCCATTCAGGCCAGGACGATTGTGCCCGCATAGGGCAGAGCCAGTCCTGCCGATATATTATTTTCCGACGGCAAGAAGCAGACATGAACCCGTTGGCTTATTTTAAATCGTCCGTCGGCGGCCACAACACCGTTGCCGGTTCGCAGGCCTCCAACGGCGGCATCATCAACTTCAACTTCAACGGTTCCGCAGCTACAGCTGGTGAGACCCCCAGCCAGGCTTCCCAGCCATTCTCAACCGTCCCCTTCCCTCAAGATGAAGATTTTATCGACCGGCCTAAAATTCTCGACTGGATGCGTGAGAAATGCGCCCGCCCAACCGCTCGCATCGCCCTTGTCGGATTAGGTGGGGTAGGGTAAGCTCTCGATTTTTGCTCCGCTCAGCATATCGCCGCCCGCTCACAAGCATAGCAAATCGCAGCTCGCCATAAAATATGCCCATGAGATTTGTCAGGGTCACCCTAATACCTATGTATTTTGGGTACACGCTAGTAGCCGAGAACGGTTCGAAAAAGACTACGAGTCTATAGCGCAAAGGCTACAATTGCCTGGACATAATGACCCCCAAAGGAATGTACTCCAGCTAGTTTCCGAATGGCTTCGCGATAGAAGCAAGGGGGACTGGTATATGTTCGTCGATAATGCCGATGACGCCAGCATCTTTTTCTCAACTTATCCGTCCGGGTTGGCCTCATTCTTACCTAAGACTGGCCACGGAACCATTATTGTCACATCACGCAACTTGGATGCCGCCCAAAGACTAACGGGCAACTATCAGAGCATATATGAAGTTCCTGCGATGGAAAACGCAGAGGCATATCAATTACTTTTGGAAAAACTTGAAGATGATAGCTATGACGAGGAGGCAGCGGCCGATCTCACCCGAGCCTTGGAGAACATACCCCTCGCTATCACTCAGGCTGCTGCTTTTATTAACCGACGGGCGCCTCGCATGTCACTCTCTACATATCTGAGCGAATTTGAAAAGAACGATTCGAAAAGATCGAGTCTGCTGGACGTAGATGTTGGAGATCTTCGTCGGGATGAATCAGCTTCCAACTCAATTGTTACGACATGGCAGATGACTTTTGAGCAAATAAAAAGCGAGAATTCATCAGCCGCAGACTTGCTGTGTTTCATGAGCTTTTTCAATTCACAAGGAATTCCAGAATACATCTTGAAAGCCTACGCAGATAACCGGGAAGGTGACTTGGATGAAGACCTCGAAGTTCTCCGTGGATATGCACTGATTGCTGTCACGGTAAAGACAAATGTCTTCGAGATGCACGCACTAGTTCAATTCTGTACCAAGGTATGGCTTTCCTCGTTTAATGACCCGATGCGTTGGAAGATGGAGTTTTTGCGGGTCATGTCAGACCAGTACCCCCTAGGCGACTATGCAAACTGGGTGGTATGCCAAGAACTGAACCCTCACATTGAAAGAGTATTGGATGAACCGCCCGATAATAGAGAAGACGCAATCAGGTGGGCTGAATTGTTGTTGAATGTTGGGTGGTATTGGCATGACAAGGGCAAATACAGCGATGCAGAGGTGATTAAGAGACGGGCCATGGAGACAAATCGTCATTTTTTGGGACAAACCGATCCATTAACATTAGTAAGCCTGGGTGAGCTTGGGCTAACTCTAACAAGCCTAGAAAGATACGAAGAAGCAGAGCAAGTGCACCGGGAAGCTCAAAAAGGCTGCGAGGCCGTCCTGGGAAAGGAACACAGAAGCACACTTAGGAACACAATCGATCTTGCTAGTGCATTGCGGCGCCAGGGAAAGTTGCAGGCAGCAAAAGAATTATATGAAGAGAACTTGGAGGCAATGAAGAGGGTCTTTGGGGAAGAGCATACAGATACTATGAGGACTTTAACGGGTTTTGCGATAACACTGGAAAAGCTAGGCAATGTCAAAGAGGCAGAAGAAATACATCGCCGAGGTTTGGAAATAAAGTTACGAACTATTGGTACAGAGCATCCGAACACGCTCACAGACCTGACCAATATTGCGGTAGCTTTAGACAAACAGGGCAAGTACGCTGAGGCAGCGAAAATGTATGAAGAGGCATTGATAGGAACGGAGAGGGTAATGGGAAAGGAGCACCCAGAAACGCTTCTGAACAGGTACTACCTAGCCAAGGTATTATACCTGATGTCCCGTCTGGAGGAGGCAGTCGAGCACTGTGAAAAGGCCTATGATGGTTATATGAAGGTTTTCGGTTCAGACCACACCGAAACAAAATTATGTCGGAAGCTTCGTTGTTGGTTGCAAGAGTGTGATGACGTAATAGTTTAACCACAATTCATGGTTGACTTTTCTCTCATTATCAGATATCTAAAAGATTCACGTATGATATCATTTGAAACACTCTCTCTTACTTGACCCTGCCTGCTTTTCTTATCATAGTAGAGCGATGGGCACGTCTAACGTGAAAAAATTTACCAATGGATCAAAGAAAGCAGCGGGCAGGCATATGGAACAAGGAATAGTCTGTAAACGAAATAATGATAACTTTGAGCTGCTTTAATCTTGAATTTGCCCTTTACATCAAGACATTTGATTTCACGTACCTGACTATCCATTGCTCACTGCAACGAGGTGAGTACCTGTAGTGCCCTTTCCCTCAATAAGAATTTATATCACATCTCCGTGCAATGGAGGTGAAGTGGGTCTCGTTTTCTCTTAGTTTTCATCATAGCTAGAGGGTAAACTGAGTTAATTAGATTATACTCTTGGATTAGAATATTGGTTATGAACAGATCATCGGCGAAAGAAAGCCACTTGTCACACACTGTAGATAGCTTCAATAGCCTAGCCTGACCAACGCGGTAACGGCCAGATCAGACCAACAGGCTCCAAGCTGCGTGCAGCCCAAAGTCACATACAAATAACGACAACTTAGGTGATGAGACCATCTAACCTCTACTGGGTTTGCCGCAGCCGGCCTCAAAGGCATCAGACTGGAATAAGGTTCATCGGACCGGAATAGAGTCAACGGACCGCACAACAGCATAACTAGCAACAGCAGCTATAAGAGACCTAGATAGACCCTTCAGTTGAGAGGATAAGAGCTTCTACATGCATCTGGAATCATAGCTATCTGTTGATACCACTCTATCGTCTATTTATTTCTAATCCCAATTATTTAATAGTAAACCATTTATTTTGGAACTTATTTGTCTTTCAGGGCAGTAAGAAGTCTCCTTTGGTGGTGAATCCGTGAATGAAAACTCTGGTAGATATACCCATCAGCCAACTTAAAAAGTTGTTCCACCGTACCAACGGCTTGCAGGTCGTGCCACAACGCGCGATAAGACCTGAGATGTATTGATCCTTACGTCTCTTAGTTTAGACTTGACTTCACTCGAGGCGCGCCGTTATTATAACAAACTAAAGTGATACGAAAGACGTGGTCTGGTGTAATGTTTGTGGGAAACGAGGTTGCGTATCTCACCCAGTCTACTCCTAGGATGCACATGGGGCTAAGTACTGTAGGCGGCGGCCACGGGCGACTCTCATGCATCACAAAGTTGACGGAAATGAATAGAGGCATAATGCGAGTGAATCTTAGAATGTGTTTTAATTCCGAATCTGCCCTTCACAATTGACTTGTGTCAAGTAACCTGACATTCTCACATCTAAATGTCCATTTCCAACCGTAGTATTCTATCCCAAAAAGCAAATACCTCGCTCATAATGCAAAAAACCGGGTATTAAAACAAGAAATTCGTAACAACATTAAAAAAACGAAAACCCCCAAACTGAAACACTTCTTTACTGCTGATGGCCATAATAGGTCGTGTTTCCATGTCCTGCCGGCGGGTCGTACTGTTGGTGTCCGTAGTATGAAGCATTGGCACCCGTGCCCGCCGTTTGCTGGTGATATCCATAATCGTAGTAACCCGTGTTGGCGTTTGGATTCGGCACTTCGTATTGTTGCCCGTAGTGAGCCGTTGTGATGTCGGCATCGGCAACTTGCTGGTATTGCCCGTTGTAGGTTGGCTCTGCAATCGGGCTCACGGCGTCGTGTTGAAGATCGTGATAGGCTGTGGGGGCGGTCGTATCGACTTGCCCTTGGTGCTGTCCATAATAAACCGCCTCATTGTGGGTATTATCATACGCGGGCTGGTGTCCATGATAGGCTGTATCCACGTTCGGGTGGAAGTTCTGGTGCATCTCTGGCTTCGTCATACCCACGGGTTCATGGTTATGCAGAGTACCATCATCTCGCTCAACCGCAGGCCTTGTGACTCCACCGCGCGTGAGAATATCTCCATACCAGTATCGCCCACCGAGCTCCTGCACGCGTCGTCTTCGTTCGTGGTTGTCCAAGCTTGCCATGCCACTAAATTGGTCAAGCATACTGCTTTCGGAGACGTAGTACATGGCGCCAGCAATGGATCGAGGATCGACGGGCACGTATGGCCATTTGATGAAGAAGCTGGCAGTGATAGCCAAGACCATCAGACCCATGATGGCTACCGACAGTCGGAGGCAGACGTTGTGGGTATCTTGAGTCTGTGTAAGGGTGTAGGGAACGTTGGCGAGGAGGATAGGCATGAATTCAGAGAAAATAGTCATGAGGGCGATTGTGGCGAGGAAGAACTGGCGGCGCTGAATCGAGGACCAGAACCCTGAAAAGGGATTAGTTGGTCGTGTCAGAAGAATGGAGTCGGCTGGGCTCTGAGGACTGGCATGCATGGCCTTGTAAGGCATGATCATGGCAACGCCTATTGATGGTTAGCATAGTGTATTTGCGTAGTAGAACAGGGGACTGACTGATGAAGAGGGTTGTCCAGGCAAAGGAAATGATGACACCCAAAGCGGCAAACAAGAAACGAATGCCAAAAGTCTGACCAGTCATAAAGTTTTGGAAGTCGTTTTGCTTCTTGAACGTCATGGCGTAATACAGAACCATGACCATGAGACCAAGTAGGAAGACCAAGAAAGTCAATCTCCACGCCAAACCCAACGCCATGAACGGGTTTCCTCGCTTTTTCTGATTGGGAGGGATATCGAGAGAGCTGGCTTCTGAAAGACCTCCCATAGTCACCTCTTGCTGATGTCGGAGGCCCTCGCCAGCATCGTCATAGAGGACAATACCATACTCGGTTTGTCCATGGTCATTTTCAAAATATCCGAATCCAAATCTTTTATCGAGCATTTCCTTTGAAATTTTGTGCTCGGTTGACTTTTGTGGCCGCACCTCTCGATTTGTTGCCAAGGAAGCAATACCCACCACACTCCAAGGGTTCGCGTGCAATCCCGTCTCCCAATTGCGAAGGAAAAATAGCAGAAGACAGAGGAGGACGATCAGTAAGGCGAGAAGGGCAAGCAGAGTTCGGGTAGGGTTTGGCGAGACACCAAGAGCAGCAGCGCAGCCTTTCGGATCCCATGTCTTACAGCTTCCGTGCATCTTGACACCAATGGCTTCGGTCGCCACGGGGGTCATGAGAGCTGTAATCCAGACGATGAGCATAGTGAAGAAAGTCACGGGCTGGCCTTCCACGAGAAGAGTAAATGGCTTCGCAAAATTGTTCCATCCGCCAAAGTGAAGATTCATCGAGTTGGGACCCAAAGCACCGTTGGGGAGGTTCAGGGCGTAGAAAGGCTGGTATAGCTGGGCGTTGAAGTCGATGATTCGAGCGGGAATCGACAGCAAGACGGACAAGAACGGAGGCAGGAACTTGCCAACAAAGTACTGTGCTTCGTTAATGCTGAAGACTTGAGTGTCCTTGTGGATAGCGCCTGTGGGTTCGGAATCTGCCGCTGTGGGCGTAATCGTGGCAGTTGATGAAATGGTCCTTGTTGTACCCTTTCTAGTTGATACGATGGTCGTTGAGCCAGTTCGAGATGAGGTAATTGTCATCAAACTCTCGGATCGGGTGGTCAAGAATGTTGTAGGCTGTACTGAGGAAAGCATGGTGGTGCGGAAGGCGCTGACAGATGAGGTGATTTGCGTAGTGGTGGTAATGCCATCCTCCCCGACGGTAGTCACATCCATCGTTGTAACATAGCCTTGAACATCGGAAACAACGGTCTGGACAGCTGCTTGGGTAACAACCATGGTCTTGGACTGGCCATCAACCACACTAACAACGGTCTGCACAGCACCTGCAGAGACCACGACAGTGTCGACACCGCCGACTTTGGACACGATTGTAACGGGGTCCAATTTCTCAACCTTCTTGTCAGTCTTGTCGGGCTCAACAGTTACCACGTCAACAACCTTGGTCTCGGGCTTCTGAGTTGGCTTGCTCGGTGGCTTATAGTCGGGATCGGTGTACACAGAGGTGATGGTGACTTCACCAAGGGTGATGAATGTACTCGCAGCCTTTGTAGTTGTTCCAACACTGGCTACAGCTGTGGTGGCGACGGCGGAGGTGATTTCCTGACTGAATTGGACTTCTTGGGTCGAGCCAGGCAGAACGGAGGCGTAAGAGGAGGCGGAAACAACCTTGGAGATGACCGTGCTGGTCTCTGTCACAACACTCCCTGGCATGGACATGGCCGAGGTCACAGGGACGGCGAAAGACAAGGTCTTGGTGATTCCTCCCTCAGTACCTGTGCCCTCGATGACCGTTTCATCAAAACTCCAGCTTGTTCCGACAATGTTGGACATTGACCCTGGCATGGTTTTGACGACAGTGGTAACTATGGCGGACGTGTAGGTGACCTGGGCGACAGAGGTAATGGTGGTTCCGGGGTGGATGATGGTGGTGGGCTCAGCGAGCTTGGTGGTGTAAATTGTGGTTGGGACCATGGAGGTGAACTTTCCGGTGGTGCCACCGACGGTGACGGTGCTGGAGACGTGGGATACAAAGACGGTTGTTGCCAATCCCTTGGCATTCATGGTTTCGCCATCATCCGCTTGCCGGACTTCAAGATGCTCTTCCTCCGCCACTGGGACCTCTTCTCTAACATGGACATGCACTTCCTCGACAGCTGGAGGTATGGGGTCAATAATGGCAGCTCGCTTGCCCTCAATGTGAGCAGTGGAGTCGGAATCCGGCATGGATATTCGGGCCCAAACGACAAGACCCATAATTGTCATGATGAAGATGATCAGCGACACAATATAGGGCCATCGCAGCGGGGTTGGCTTGTAGTTGGGCCTTTTGCGCGGGACTGGGTGCTTGTTCAGGCCATCATCCCACATTCGATCATCGGTAGACTGCGGCTGGTACTGGGCGTCGTAGCCGGTGTTGGCGCCCGGCTGGTGGGAATACATCGGGGGCGACTGTCCCGTCGTCTTAGACGCGGGTGCGTGGGCTTGGAGATGATCGACAACAGCAGAGCAGCAACAACAGAGGAAAGGTTCACGCACGCGGGAGCAGGCAGCTAGTTATTAAAGGGCACGACAACTAGGCAGCGGGTCCCGCATGCAGCAGAACACGCATCAAGCCATGGCGGCGTAGGCCAGCCATCGAGATGCCATGGGTGAAAGAGCCCGGCCGGCTGGGAAGCCACCCACCAGCTCTTGACTACCGGAGGTGTGCAGCAAGGGTGTCCCCTTGGCTCGCTGTGCTTTCCTACCGCGGGGGCGGTGCGCAGGCGTGCGCAGGCGAATATGCCGGCCGTGCTTGGTGGTGCTGCGAGGGTCTGGACCACGGGCGTGTGTGGGTGTGGGTGGGCGAGGTTGACTTGGGGGCCGTGATTTGCTGGGAGAACGCCACAATGCTTTATTCGTGGACCGTGGCGCCCAACCGTGGTGTTGTCGCTGCTCTTGGGCACACGCATTCCGGCCGCTTTGAGTCTACTTTTTGTGTCTCTAGGCTGCAACGGGTGGGCACTCTCTGCGCGTGTTCACTTGTTGTTTTCCTCTTCCTCACCTTGGGCACCCGTGAACAAATGCCCACGAGATGGACGACAACGCCCAACGGGGGAATGTCGCAGAGCCGGCGTGAGAGGCCGAACGGAACCCTCCAGCTGAAGACGCTGAGACAGTGGATGCACGGGGCGGGGGGCCACAGGGAGCGGGATTGGTTCGAGCCAAGCCTCCACAGGACACAAGACCCAGGGATTGGGATCCGTTGGTGCCATCTGGTTGGAGGACCGAGGTAGGGCTGAAGGCGCAGACCCCAGTAGAGGTGCAACGCAGCCGCTGACCAGTCCACTCGTTGCTGCCGCTGGATGTTATTTTGAGATCCGCGTACACATACCGCCCGCCCGCCCCCTCCCCTGGAACCGGCGATAAGCCAAATCCAAGTCAATAAAGATGGGCAAAGAAAAATAAAGGTGCCCCATAGCTTCGCTGATCCTTTGCAGCTTCAAAAAAAAGTTTGCTCGCGCTTGGTTGGTGGCGTTTGCCGGCTGAATTACCTAGTTGCAAATAGAGTGATGATGGCGCCTCCGCCGTCGACCTTCCCTCTGAAGCGAGGTGCCCGAAGGCGAATGAACGGCTTCCGTTCCGCTGGGTTTGTGCCTGTTGCTCAAAAAAACGAATCTGCCTAGTTGGTACTGGCGGCGTGCGGCTGTCCCAACTCCCAGGCTTGTAACCATTCTGAGCTAGCGTCGGCATCTGCATCGCATCTTGCACCGCCCAGGCTGCCTCTCTGTCTCTTTCTTTGTGCCTGTTTTGTGTCTGAACGCTGGCATGGTCAAACGCGGCAGTTGGGTTCAGATTAAAGCCACAAGTCTATTTTGCAACAAAGGCTAAGCTTGTCCATGATGCTTCAAACTATACGAATATTACGCGACCGTGTTCCATGCAATCTCACGCCTTGTTCCTCGTCCCAGCCACCGACCTTTTTCCGGTGACATGCGCGACCCGATCCGTCAGCTCGCATCCAAGTGCACACAAAAAATAAACCTTGAGGTTTTGAAACCAAAATGCAATTGCCTTCCTAGTGTGTGCGCCTCTCTGTGTTGCCATGCGACAACCTGGTTCCCTGTTTTGCAAGCAAAGTCCTGCCCTCCAACCCTCTGCCTGTTGGCCAATCTGTGCGCCTCCGGCCTACGTTTTATCCACGAGACTGCCATGACTCCCCGCCAGCTTGACCTACGATGACGTGGGCGGCATTGCTCAGGATCGTAGGACTTTTTTTTTTAGTAGCCCGTCCTACCCTTCATGCCGCCATATGCAAGCAGGCAGATGTTTTGTCAAGTGGCGCCGCAGCGGCCAAAAGCCACGCCGTTGAGGCCGCTCTATACCCGAATGCAAATCCCCTGTTTCCGCTCGTTTTCGCCGCCCCTTACCAGATGACAGGACCGGGTATTTTGCGGTCAACATAAGCTGCATCTGGCCTCGGTTCCTGAGAGCGAGAGCTGTGAGATTCAGCGGGTCCTTGGCCCCCGTGGCCACTGCAACATTTCCCCACCAAAGCCCGATTATGAGAAATCCTTCAACCCTTGAAACCCTGCCATGTCTGCAGTGTCAGAACGCCGCCTTGTGATTGACGGACCATGTTGCACCACTGTGAGGTGGCTGTGACCCCGCAGCAACGTTGCCATCCAATTGCTCACACTTCATGCTACCATCACCTGGCCTCAGCGCCATCTAGGACTCGCTTTTTTTGGTCATGGAACTTGCCGCCCATCTGGCTTTCATTGGCTGCAGATTAGACATGTCCGAGACAAAGCGGGTGCTCATCGATGAATGGGAAAAGCCAAGTTCACTCTTGTCCTCACTTTTATTCATTCAAACAAGTTTACTAACATGCATAACAACGAGGTATCCAGGTGGCTGTAATAATGTATGTTGGGACTGACGTTAAAAAGTACAGCCATCTCAAAGGTGGGCAAAGGCCTCGTGTATATTTACGTACAAAGCTCATCTAAAGACATAATTTTCTCCTTTCCAGTTCCCTTTTCCCGATGCACAATCTAGCTTTCTAACTCGTATCTATCCCCAATGCTTCGATCCATCAAGTTACTGGCTGTTTAGAGTCTATTATGAGATGTGAGAAGTAAGAGTCTTACTACCAAGGCCGGGCGGACCGCTCACGTGTGTCATTGACACGACTTATTAAAGGCTGTGATCCAAAGAGTATTTCGTTGCATCGTTGTTTTTGCGACAAGCTGTTTGTGCAGTCATTTACACCAGATGACTGGAATGGAATAATAAGAAATAAAAAGAAACACCTATAGTTCCATCGCCGAGTCGCTGTCACTTGCTTCAGGAGACGCCCGAATGAGATGAGCGAGAGGTTGGTTTGTCCATGCAAACCCGGACAGTGCATTTGGCTATAGGGTAGCTTTCACGTGACTTCACACTCATCAGCTGCCCTAGATGTCACGGGTTCGTGAAGTCGAGATTGGTGTTTTTCCTCCAGGCGCGTTGAATGGCACAAATGGAAGGATTTCGGTGTAACACGGAGGTCTGAGAAGATGTTGAAAGGTTTCTTTCGAAGCGAAAACGTGCCACTGTTGATGTGTCTCTGAACCTTGGGTAGGCTGCTGAGATGTTGCACGAGCTCCCCCGAGTACTGCTCTCTGAAAGCATGAACCTGGTAATCAGTCCGACTGTGCGTGACTCGGCGAGTTGCATCAACCGAGGCGTTTTGCGAAGTCTCAAAGATGGTCACGAGTCGGCCAAGCAGTCGGGTGGTGGGAACTCCTGCTGGCGGTGCTTACGAAGGTATGCATTCTCTTCGTTACAAACGAGCGTAATTTGAGGTCGTTCCAATATTTCTCGGTTTTCGGACCGTAACTCGTCACAGAATTTTCGAAAACCGCATCTTCCATTGTCCATTTCTTTTTGCAATGTCCCATCTGTTCCTTCACGTCTGCTTATGCTCTAGTCAGCCGAATATCGCGGGGCGTGGGCACACTTGATGCGGTCAGATTTCGTTGATTCTCTTGTGCTCTCGTTTAGTATGGTCACGCAACCCTTTTGAAGCGATACATAGTCTGAGTCAAGTTGAGTGGGAGCCAAGAGTGCTAGGGGTGTTTGGCGAGTGCGAGGGGGCAAGGTTGCTGTTTCGCCTGCCGCCAACGTCGAGGTCGGGATTCTGAATAGTACCGCTTATAACATGGCCGTGAGTTTTATCCTAACTGCAGTTGGGGAGCCGCACGTGTGGCCTGGAAAGGTTTTCCGCATTCCTGATATCGCCAACTCGACCCGTTGTTTTCTTCAGGCGATCCTCTCTTTTGTTAAGATGACGAGCGCTAGTAGCCATGGAGCTGAGTTGACTCGCACACGAAGGCAAAAATAATGTCGTTGCAGTGATTAGCTTCTAACTCATCAAGATCACAGGATCTATATGTCGGAAGTTTTATGCAAACAGTTCAAGTGTATACTGGTGCTTGTCAACCCATTCATCGCCTAACCCGGATGATGCAGCGTCGTTTATCGACGGTTCCCCAGACTCGGTTACTAGGGCGTTCATGGGAGGCGTATGATAGCTTCTGTCAACATTGACAATGCTCGATCATCTTGTGGTTTGGGTGAATTCACCGGAGGCTATTGTCCCTCAAACTCGTTCTGAAGATAGTATGGCATGGCTGAGATGGTCCAGGAAAAGAGAGAAGATGTTGTCTTTATAGTGTTTGGTCTTGCTTAGCTAGGCCCAAAAAAACACCCAATGGTCCACTTCTTGACCCCGGTGCTGCTATTTCATCATCGAACAGGTCGTGAGGTCTGGGTTTCGAAGACAACTCCGCTTGGGCCCGAAGAAAAGTTTTAAAAGGCGACATGTGATTTCAACGATAAGAGCAATTTCCCTCAGTCCAAGTCGTTGAGTAGATCCTTGGGTAAGGCGTCGGGGAGCAGCCCTTCAACTGCATGTTCGAACAAGGGATGGTTTAGGTTGGATCGGCTGGTTAGGGTGCAATGCATTTAAATGTTGACATTCCACTCGATGGGAAGCACATAATGCTTTTTCTTGAGAAACTGTAGCAAGTCTTCTTGTAGAATTTTAATGTCCACAACACACCAATGACTAAGCCAAGCGCGGCTTGTGGTGGAGATTGCTTCGCACCACAGAAACAGTTGCGTCTGGCTTTGCATACAAGGCTAGCGATGGACGTCTCGTTAGTACTGGACGAGCCATCAGTAATGTGTACTGTGAGAAACTCGCGCAGAATGTTGATAGAATCGAGGCACGTCGGCCTTTTCAAAGATTTCATATCTCGCAACCTTTTGGTTTTGGTTGTTCGAGTTCTCGGACTCGCGAAATTCCTTGTTCAAGGCCAAGTTTGCGGGGTCGTCGAAATCGAGAAAAGCGGCATTGCTGGCATCAGCATAGTTTGCGAGGTAAATCCGGGGATCCACTATCGGAAGTATAGAGTATTCGGAAACTTCGTCGATTCTTGGGCTTTAAATTGGCTTGTGGCTCTTTTTTAGGATCCATTGTTAAGAGGGACTTGAAAACTCCTCTGTGTCGGCGCTTCTGCTCGGCAAATCCCATTATGAGCACGAGAGTTCTGGGCCTGATTAATAGGCTTCAATGTTTTGGATGCTAGGCGCACGAGGAATAGCTGGTCGATTTTGTCAGATGGAGCTCCCGAATCAAAGGTTTCGACAATTTTTAGTGAGTGTTGATAGTAAAGTTCAAAAGAATTAGGTGCCACCACTACCAGCGCCGCCGTCATGGTAGCCTTTGGATATGATGGGGGCTTATAATCCTTGCTGATACCGTGGATTGAATATTAACAGATAGTTCGGAGGACTGTCAGAGTCTGGTCTGGATGACACTGGTTTTTCATCACTTTCTCTATGCATAAGTTCTTTGTGGCGAATTCGAAAGCCTGGTCATGCTGCTTTTGGCTGCCTATGCATTTTTCAGTTGATGTTTCGTCGAAAAGCTCATATTTGAGAAGTTGGGACCAGCCCGGATTGTGATGGATATAATGCAGAAAACGACACGCAAGCCACCAACCATGCATGCGAGGGACTCGAACGAAGTGTAGTCCAAGGTACAGAGATGAGACCTAAACCGACCGGAGACCATTCGATGGCTTGGGCGAACTGTAGCGTGCCACTGCTGGATTATTGATAGCATTAGAGTGATTAGATCGCCCGGTAAGTTAAATACCAAAGCAAAGGTGTTTCTGAGCGATCTAATATGACCTAGCCAAGCTGTTATACAATGCTATCTGGTTTCGCAGGACGGATAGAATAAATATATGACCTTGCGATAAATCGGTCCACGCCTTGCGGTACGCGGCTTTTCGTTCATACATGTTGAGGTTATCGGCGTCCTATTGGTTGATATGACGACTTGAGTAGACCGATCGCTCGACTGAGTGCCAGGTATTATTGCGTCGAGAACCTGCACGCTCGGTTGACTGCCAGAGATGATTGTGCCAAACGATTTGCCATTGGGCTGGCCATTGGGATGAATAGTATTGGAGGATTTGTCGTCAGACTAGGTATGCGGAACCTCGACGCCCCACCCTTATCCTCCAAGATTGATTATGGCGGGAATCAAATAGCCATGGTATTGATGGTTTTAGCGGCTGTTGGTGAATTTGAGGGCTTCGTCAAAAATTTCCTTAGCTTTGCCGAGCAGGATGCCGTGGCGGAACCTGTTCCCTTCATCTGAAAATTTAGTGTCGCTGCCAGAACGCCTGATTGTTAGGATAGGGAAATAGTACGTACATGTATATTGATGTGTGTTTGTAGCTGTATGTATATAACAGAAAGAGAGATGCAGAGTCCAAGACAGCGCCTTCAATATCAGGAGTTTCTTATGCGTCGTCTTAAATGCTAACCACAGCACCTACTTGCGGAGACCGTGATGGATATTTGAAGGCTAAATCTTTCAGTGAGGCTACTTGCGTTGGTGTGAAGTCCTCGCTTGGCCTTTATAAAATACTGCCGATGCCGGTTGTAGCGCGGCAACTATCAAACTGGGGTACCATATGGATCATTCAGTCGCTGCCTCGTTTGTTGCTTTTGACTGAATGCTATAATAAATATTCTCATGGGCCAAATTAATTGGATCAAGGGATCGGTGTTGCTGGCCCTTGTGTTGAAGACCATTCGCGGTTCGAAGTTGTGTTTGAGGTGCCAGTCTCATAATGATGAACGATCGGTGATTTTCTGATAGACCCAGGAGCCAAGTCCAGTCTCTGGTTGAAAATCCCCAAGACAAGACCTTGGTTGATTTCCATGGGCGCAACGGTGGTAAATGTGTGAAATAGAGATGTGCAGGTGGGCGTCTATAATATTTTGGTCGGGGTTGAATTTTATGGTACTCCAAAATATGATCCATCATGCAGTGAGATTCGGGTGCTCGCTGGTGTTAGCAAAATGGCCTTCCCGTCGTTTCCTTTCCTGCTCATTATTTAGACGATCAATAATTGTTGCATAACTCGAGGGTGCCAATATCGGCGAGAGATTCTTCTGTAAGCCATCGGACAGGTAACGACTAGTCGGCGGGTGGAAGAAAGATTGGGTTCAGTTGGACCATACAAAATTGACCCAGTCTTCGCTGATACAACTCCTAAATTCTAGTCCAAGATTAAGCAAATTGACTGGGTAATCCAGATCTGAGATTGACGTAAAAAGCTGGCTGTTTTCGGTCTTATCAGGAACTTCCACAGTCGCCACATTCAAGGGGACGAGGGAGAGCGAGACAAAGGGATTTGGGCCGCGAGTAGTTGAACCTTTTATCGTGAAGCTGATCATGATACCGACAAGGAAAGTTAAAGTCGTTGGTTTCCTTCGGGTTTCGCAAACCGAGTGGGGGAACGGGATGTGTGGTTTAGTAATAACTTCTGGCGCTGGGTGAGATCTTCGGTGTTGCTCTCTCCGGTGATTAATTGGCGATGCTTGATTCTGACAGTTGGATATCGCAATACCCTTGAACAATTCTGTTCCGTAATTTCCATTTCCTGCCTTATATGTGGTAATATGTGGAGTGGTTATTCATGGGCACTTGATCTTTTAGCTTAGAGGAAGTGGTAAAACGCCAAAATGAAGGAGATGGATTGCGCTCCGAGGAGAAAGTGGGGCGAAGTTGGCAATGTCAGCAGTGCCGGATATCCTCTGAAGATGACTTGAAACGAATCGATTCTGATAGTGGGAATGGTGCAATTGCGCTCAGCTTTGATATCGCTTTCTTTTGGATGTGAATATTTGTCTTGTGTGAGATTAGGCTTACTACCCCTCGAGGTGGCATTTGACCAGTTAGATCAGCATTGAACCGAGGTTGAACAGCCATCTTGCTGTTCAAGTAAATGGCGCTAACACAAAGTAATATTCTCTTCAAATTCCGTACTTGCGCAACATGTATTCGTAAGCGTTGTTTAGAGGGACTGGTTGGAAATGGGTTCGCTCCTTTTGCGGAAAATTTCTTGCAAATGTTGAACCATTAAGTAATAATAGAAGCCATGGTTCTTTTAATGGGTTAGATAGTGCCAAATATATGCTGAAAACGTCCTAGAAGTATGGAAGGAGGCCGATAACTTGAAGATAATTTGTCTAACAGCTTAGGCATCTTGTTCAGCTCGGCAACAGAGCAATTTGGCAAAGCAGTGATCGGCCTCAGAGGTGTTTCCGAAGGCCGTATTAACAAGACCTGCTGTAGAAAGTATGTTATCCGCATTGCTGTAGTAGACTAGACACTGGTAAGCATTTTGAGAGAGCTCTAAAGTTTAACACTTCGCCTCGAGTCGCGCGGTTCACTAAATTAGCCATTTCCCGTTGAAGCTGGGCCACCTCATCCCTCAACCGTTGATATCGGCTCGGCACTCCCTTCTCGAATACTTTAGGGGTATTTAAGCCAAATGAAAGCGTGATGAGCTCAGGTCTATTATCTGGAATGTAAGTATCCAGATATGGAGAGCCATAGAACCATACGAGTTGGAACTTCGCCATTTTGTCCATGAGATTCGTGAAAGCTCTGTTGGTTGTTCAATCCCGCTTTGTCGGGTTCGGATTCTAGTTTGACTTTGAATGTTAGCATCGATATACTTGCGAAAGTATGGGAAGAGAGGATTTGACGAAGAAATTTCATGGGAGAAAGGGCAAGTGTTGGACGGGAGGCATCAGTGGGTGGGGGTCGCTTTGGAACTTACTTGATTTTGATCGTTTGGATAGTGTTCGAGGTCGTGTCCTCTTCCATAACATCATCGAAAGCTGGAATCGGATGAAAACAAGATTGGAGTCTTCTCCGCCCTGAGATTAAACTAGGCTGAAGCATGGAGATATATAATCTACCCTAGCCAGAGTAGAGATCTATGTGATGCGCTGAACTGATAGCCGTAGAAAAATTGGTTGATGGATTTGTCCATTTTTCGTCATCTGGCCGTCTTACGAAGTTTTGCTTCTTATCTGAGGATTGCGTATTTATTCAATTTACGAAGAAAACCTTCTCAAGGCCCACTTCATACATGACAGGTTTGATGTGTGCCATTCTCCATGAGTGGCTCACGGTGCCTTTTCCTTTTTTGAGGATTGTCATGTTGGGCAAGTGCTTAAGTTTCAGCCGATTAAGCAAGTGGTATGATTCACTTTGGACAGTTGCATCTCATTGTAAAGAGCAGCCAGACGAGCCACCGCGATAAGGCGGGAGATAGAATGGGCCGATAGCGATGCGCTGAAGGAGCTGGACGTTGGATTGTTCGTAACCTGATCCTCCTGTAGAAAGAGACCAATAACCAGTGATGGCGCAATGCTCATGTGACAGGAATGAAATAATGAGATATCACATTCTTTCAGGACCCGAAAAAGATATTCAACATGCCCAAATCTCATCATTCGCGCTTGTTCCGTGTCCGATATCCCAAGTAGTTCAGGTTGACTTAGTGCGTAATAGAAGAACACTGAAAGATTCCACAATAAATGAGTGTCAATGAGATTAATAAGATACATGGCAAGATAATGTCTTGACAGGAATGTGGGTTCTAAGCCAGTACGGTTGAGGCTGAACGAGGCTCTAAGACCAATTCTGACAGACGAAAACATGTGTGAAATGTCTTCGTGGTCCGCGTATTGTGCCAACCTGGGATGTATGCATTTGGCAGATAAGATAGAAGTCCATTAATGCATCTAGAACTCCATGCTTCAGCTTGGATTATTCTGCTAGTTCATCAGAAATCCGAATGCTATGTGGGACCTAAATTCCTTGAATATAAGCCAGCGGTGTAAAAACGGCAGCATAGTCGAAAAGCATGTTGAAGGGTTTCGTGGAAGTAAGTTCTTCTTTGACGTGGCTGGTAGCCTAGCCGTAATATGTGTTGATGGGCCTCCCGAGGTAACCAAATATGTCGAAGGAAAACCAGGTCGTGATCCAGGGTTTCAGGTCACATCGGCGGGGTTGAGCAGTTGTTTTGGGGTGGCTGGCGACCTTAAATGTGCTTCTAGCAGCAATCATTTCGACTGTGCCAATTTTCGAGCCTTTTTTGTTTTCCAGAAATGCTTTGGAGAGGCGGCAGGTCATACTAAGGACTTGAAGTGGTAAGTTCCATTAGCCACCGGACTTCTTTTTTTTCCTTGGATGACTGCTTCTTCATAAACCTGTAAACTCGAAGCTGTTCCGATCTCAGCAGTCCCAGACATAGACCTGGATTTCCTGATTATCTGAAACGAATGCGACATCAGTGACCGGAATAAATTTTTCCTAGGCTGATGTCTGCTTCGCAGTCTCCGAGTAGCTCGTGTGAAATGATGGATATCGTCTGTGTCATCTCTATAATATGAGTGGGTTCCATCGCAGTTCCAAAGTCCCCAGAACCGGTGATCGGAAAGTATGGATGATCATTGGTAATGTCCCGGGGCGCAACTGAACCCAATACAGACAGAGCCCACATCAAAAGGCTTGTTCGGATTTAGGTTGTCCGAATAACAGGTTGCAGGTGACGGAGAGCCACAGACTGTGGAAGTTTCGATGCTCTTCTCTTTCATATAAATCGAAACAGAATTATCAGCCAGGAAACTTAATTCTCGTAATATAGTCGACCTCTCAACGACTGGATTGCATGCGTCGATCAAATAAGCATTGTTAGTACCCCGCATCTCGACGATGAACCTTGAGATGGTTGACATATTTCCCGTCTCCAGAAGGATATGTGGATTCATTAAACTTATACAGAGACGGGAGGTCCTTCCTTTGGGTGGAGACATGGCCAGCCCAATATCAAATTGAGCAGAATTAGGCCTTCGACACATGGGAGGTCTTTTAGAACATCTGGCCAAATCATTTAAACATTCGACGCAATGTATTTTGTGCAAGTACTGGCGTTAGATGGGAGATTTCTCATGAGTATAAAATTATGAATAAGATTCTGGATTGGTCTTTTTATTCGATTAGCAGAATATTTGGTATGAGTTGGTTCAGAACAATGGCTGATCCGTCATAAAGATGTTGGGCCGCAACGTTGCGTCTGTCCAAGCAGTCTCATCGATTGAGGGGAGTAAGCCGCATTGGTTGTCTTGTCGTAGACGCTGGATTATTCTTTGAGTTTCCTAGACTAAAGACTGGCTGGAGGCAATTCATATTTGATGTAGAGTGTATCCAGAGAGAAATGCCCCCGTGCTCGGTGATCTCACGAACTAATCGAGAAATAACGAGATTGTAAGGACTGTGGTGACAGGCGTCGACCTGGTTGGGGTAAGGAGGTCACTGGAGGTAAGACGATCGTGGATCGAAGTAAGGATATAGGTGGCAGTATGCTGCATTGATCTAAAGAACTCTTCAAATTTATTACCCTCTATGGTATGTCACAATATATCATATCATCTTCGTGTTTTATCTCATCGTTCCGGAAACACGCTGCGAATCCTTATTGTGCCAGGTTTGGCTCGGTGTATGAGGTGCAAGAGATGAATTGGGACTTTTGTAGCTTGAAATGCAGGAATAAAGTCGAGGTATCAGTCTTCGAAATGGCCGGTGTTGGAAATTCGCATCGGGTCATGGTCGAGTTGCTGGCGTCTTCAAGGAAGAGGTAGATGATCAGATCAGTGGTAATAACCATACTCAGTGCAAATACTTTTTAGACTGTAGGTGCTGTGGTTATTTGCTTGTGATTCCGCGAAAACGCCGCTTGTGGCCCAGATCATTGCTGAGATTGTGAAGCTCGAATGTTAAATGGCGGTGCCGATGAGTTCGGATGGGACTGCGGAACAAGGAATTGCTCCTCAATTGGTGAGCCTGAAAGGCTAGGTACGCTGCGTCTTTTCAATCGCATCGATCAGGAAAAGACATCAAAAGTTGCAAAATGAATCGCTACAATTAAGTAGTAGATCCATGGTTTGCTGGACCTCAATACCGCTATTCAAAGGAACCTCTGCTAGCGGTGGCGATGGAGAGGCGGTACCATCCTTCTGGTTCATATTTATGGACCCATCGAGCAGGTTACAATGATTGACTGCTGGTGTGAAAATGAAAATTCAATATTTTGGGCGGACTATTTAGTGGGCTTAGATTCTGCAGGTGTCTGAGGTAGATCCTCAATAACACCTAACTTGACTGTGATAGGTAGCATAGCGTGTCTGAATAGAAAGATGCATTTATGGTCGTTTATGGAATCAATCGAGCAGAGCCATAAAGTGGAACCGTAATTGCTAAACTATGTCGAGGGGATGCTAGTTGCTTCATTAACGCTTGATTGTCGCTGAATGTTGTTCATATTGGTTCTAGTTGCCTCCAAGGCACTCAAGATCGCCGTGGTGAGAACGATCCCAGAAATTTTCTGCTTCGACTTCCATTTCTCTGACCCAAGGTTTCTTCGTATCTGAAGTGGTAGCATTAGGAATCTTATTTCACAGCACTGGTTTGGGTTTTGTGTCGAACCCCGGAATCTGTAGTCGTACGCTAGTCGTCTGATTCAACTGTCTTCTAGATTTTCCTCGTTTCCATACGACAGATGGAGTTGTGCGGTGGTGGGCTCAAGGATCCCACCAGCAATGGCATAGTGGAGCGACAGCCAAGAAATCCAGTATTTATGCGCGATATGGGCAACATATCGTGCCAATTGACGCCCTGTGTGCTTCATGATCATCCATCCTTTGGGCATATCGTACAGCGCGCACCGAATCGAATGATGATAGCGCTGCCCAGGACAGAAGACTCGGCACACAAGTATATAGGAGACTAGATACCCCTTAGGAAAAACCTTCCGTGGCCAAGAAACTCGGGAAAGGCTAAACAAGCGGAATTTAGTGACTTATACACAGCTGAAGACATGGGAAGAACGATATCAATCATCTCGCCACCAAAAGCAGAATGGTTTGATGATGGATTCGCGTTAGAAAGGCTCAGCAAGTAGATGCCCGCAAATGAAAGGACTTGTGGTATTCGTAGATCAAAATTCTGCCATGTAAGGCCTTCCACTTGGTGACCTTCGGGGCTGTGCTTGGTGGTGAAATGCTAGCCAATTCCAGTGGAGGAAGCAAGATAGCGAAGCATAATTACCCTTGGAGGGCCTTTTGGGGATATGTTTGTAAACGTTCTTTGATTTTTGGATAGTGGCTTTGTTGCATGTCGGAGGCATGTTGCCGGGATCTCGTGCCATGGGAAAGTGTCCGATGCGACTTCATTCTCGGAATCACGTCCCATTCAAAGTCTGGACTAGGGCACAATGGAGAGACACGGATCCATGGGTTGCTCATCCTTTCTGCCTTTGAACGATTTTATTTGCGCCTTCGTATATAAATTGTTTCTCTTGATGTGCAGACGCCAAATATTGTGGAACTCCAATCGAATTCCATGTTCTTCCCGACATGTGACAGGCCGGTAGTAAAGAGAGGATGTCCGCTAGACTGCTGTGTGGCCGGTGCTTTTTGAGCACCTCTCAATCAATTATCTCGACTTCTCGATGAAAGCATCCAGTCTTGGTGGCTGAATGCGACTGTGGCGGCTCATCGCACAAACAAGCATCGCATCATGTGTAAAGTAACAGACAAGCTGATGAGGAAGCTCCAGGCTTCCTAAAGGATCTAGAGCACGCATCATTTTTGAATCGTAAGACGATGTAGCAACGGCGCCGACACCTCGTTGAAGCAGTTTTTGAAGCTTCCACGGAACTGTGGCGGTAATGACTGAGTAGGATGGAGAACTTGAAGGAGGTGTGTCAGGCTAATCGCAGTTGCCTCTTACCCAGAGGGATGGTCTTGATGAAGCAGAGGCTCAGAAGTTGGGGGAGGTGGTACAACGGATGGCGTAAGGTTGGTGATGGCCTGACTTCTCTTTGAAGCTAGGGGTGTAGCGGATGGCTGTCGATTTGTTTGCGTTCTGCGCTCTAGACATACACTCTGGGCAATTTCTTCTGACTTTTCGTCGTTGTGTCGTTTTTAAAGTGTCCGCAAATAGGACAAAATCTGGCTTCTTGACGCTCACGGCTCAGATGTAATGGAGGGGCGCTGTCTATTGGCAATGCACCCACTCCTGCAGCGCATACAAGACTCGCCCGCAGATCTTGTAACAGAGCCAGGAGCGCTGGGTTCTAGTAGCGCTCTCACGAATTGATGTTTGTGTGTGAGAGTGCGGTGTGCTTGTCGCTGATGAGAAATGAGATGGAAATTTCTCTGCAAATCTGAAAGGCGAAGAGTGTCGAATTTTAGTGAGGCATGACGACGTTGCGGGGTTGTGGAGTGGGCGCTCTTCTGCTGAAACCACACCCTCCCTCATGATGATCAGGCTGGAGATGTCCGAGAGCCTTCTTCCCAGAAATACAAGCCAGAGAAAGTAGGCCATTGACTGAGAGAGGGTAGTCTTTGCGGATTTTCCGAAACACAACTAGGCATGTAGTTGCCACAGGGTTTTCGATTGAGACAAAATCACTGTCAATGTGGAAAGTCGAATATAAATCACCGAGCAGTGACTCCTCGCTCTGTTCAGAAACTCGGAGATATTCGATACGTGTGAACAAGGCCGAGTCTTTTGTTGGTGAGTTGGTTCAGAGAGTTTGTGAAATGTGTTTGCAATGTAGACGCTTGGTATCTTCCAAATATTTGATTTGGACGGCCTTATGCGCATCTTGACGGAGCGGGTAACCTTGGACAAGAGTACCACGTATGAGAGCTCCAAGCTGGATTGCGCCTGGGTCCACTTTCGCGCCGGGCAACTTCAACTGGAGGAAGCCTAAGTCTGTTGAGGCTATGGTGCCTGTTTGTAGCTTGGCGACTCACTCCACCAATGACACAGAGAGGCAATGGTCTCGTTGTTGACGACCGCCAGTGGTGTAGAGAAGCAACAGTACCGTTATTGACGGCCGCCAGTGGTGTTGCGGATGCACGGGTCGGCCATGAAATCGACTGGGAGCGAGCAAGCACATGTCCTGAGTGGCGAATGGCGCTCAAAGCCGTTGAGCAGAAACGTCTGTCAGTCGAGAGCTAAGACACACCCTCAATACCAACATGACACTATGGTGCCATCTAGAGGGCAAGGAGGCTTCGTGATGTCGAGCGTGCGGTTTTCAAGACTTCATGCTCAGGTCACCCTCCCATTTCTACCTCACTCTTCCACTCCTGCATTTCATGAGGAAATCGAGGTCTTTGTTGGCACGGAGACTTTTTCATATCCTCTTCAGACTCCACAGGTTCATGAGTGACCCGTATTGAACGGAGAGAAAGGATCGCCTGTCCAGGCTGATCCCATTCGATACTCTTGATCGCGTCAGTACATTTTTCACGACAATACATCATCACATCACATCAGAACGGTCTTACCCGGTGAGCCATGTCACCTCCTGGCGATTTCAATCATCATACCACTCGGGATAATAATGACTGAGACGCGAGAGAGTTTGTTTGATCACCAATCGAAGATGCATGGCCTGGCGGGAAGCGCGAATGGGTAGGTGGTTTGACAACCAGGTGCCCAATATGTGATGGCACACCCGAGCACTGCCCTTCTGAGCCGACAGGCAAACCAAACATTTTTGACCCCGCCTGTCCTTGGATGGTCATCCTGTGTCCGTAAAGTCCTCAGAGCGACTTTTCGGTCAGCATCACTTACACGGGCGCATCAAGAGGAATGGGTCATCATACCAGTTGAATCAGAACCATCTTTTGCGCTGGCTCCCTCCCTCACGGCAGCGGAGGAACATAGACCTATCGGTTGGCCTGTACTGTGTTCCTTCTTCGCTATCCCAGTGCGTGCGCAGGCCATGATGGCGGAGAATAGGACCTTTGTGCGAGGGCCGCATTCGTCATGGAGGGTCTACAGACAGAGGAGTGAGTAAAGGACGTCAAGGGGGCTCGGTAGGGAAAAGAAGGACAACGTACGCGGATTAGACCGTGACCTGGTACTCCCCTTCAGCCCCGGCATCCCAACCGAGGAAAGGATGGCCTAGAAGAACCGGGGGGTTGGGACCAGCACGATCATACCAAAATCCGCGGCTCTTGCGATCTTGGTCCGAGCCAGAGGGCTATCGTCTGAGTGGTGGGCATGAATGATTTCAGATCCCCTGTCCAAGTCAGCAACAAAAGAGACTGCCAAAGATCAGGTCGCATACCTTCTTCGATGGGGGAGATCAGGTGCTGGGTTGCAGGCCCCTCTTCTCGGTGGAGGGGCCCTCCCAGCACCTGTGGGATGTGTAGGATTTGTGTAGAAGGGATTTGTTGTCTGAGTGAGGAAGAGAGGAAAAATCGAGGAAGGAAGACGTCTTAATATACCCATTTCTGGAGGCCTGGCTGTCCAAACGGCAAGATGCATCTTGTTGGGCTCAACTTGCCTCCTTAGCCAAGGCCCGTATAAGCCGGATGCCGTGTAGTACAATGGAGCTCCTTTCAAGTCGCCGCCCGAGAGTAACCGCCAGTGTGTCCTACGCCGGAAGATAACACCAGACAAGCAAACATTGTGCTTGTGTAACAACGTGGCTTAACTCCGATGCGTTGCAGGTGTCACGAAGCACCACAACACGTCAGCAGCTGCCTGTACACTCCCGTTTTTTTGTCTCCTTTTTGCCTTGCAAGATTCAGGGACAACTCAATGGTTACGAAAACGAGTGACGGAAGCTTGAAGCTTTGACAGCTTGAGTTACCACATCCGACGGGTCAAGTTGAGTCACTAAGTTACTGTACAACTCATCAATTCGTACTCATACAAACAAACCAACAGCCGCCGGGTCCCACCCAGAGCCGTGATTACGTGGAAGGCTACTTCTGCTGCTTCTTCTTCTTTCTGCCTTTTTTCTTCTTTGGCTTGGGCTCATCGCCCGACGGCTCTGGGTCTCTTCCCATAGTTACATCCGACAAGTCTGTCTCCTCCTTGCCCCCACTGTCGGCGGATGTCATTGCGGTGACTTCATCTTTGTCCTCCTCCAACTCAACCTCCCCTGTTTCATCCTTGGACTCTTCTTCCGGCTTCTTCAGGTCCTCAACGCACTTCTTGACGGCTTCCCGCAGACCCGCCGGGTCCAGATCGCCACCAACGCATGACTTCTCCAGCAAACCCAGCTTGTGATATCGGAGCCAAGACCTCTGGTGGACATCGCCCACTTTTTTCCACTCAAGCCACCGCCCTGGTCTTACCTCAAGGCCCCATCCAATCCAGCGGTTGAAATCTCGGAGGCTTGGCTTGTCGGATGGTGCGTAAACAACCCGGTTCGGCCAGCGGCGGGTAACAGTGTTCTTGGTCTTGAAGACAAGCCCACTGAAGGCCACGTCCAAAATCCCACCTCGGGATGTTTGATCCTCATTAAGATCGTTTAGGTAGTGCCGGGTGTTAAGAAAGCTGGTTGGTGATTAGCAACACGGTTGAGAGGATGGGTAGAGATGAGTGGACTTACCGGTCGGAGAACTTGTCCCAGTTGCGCCACATGATGAGCCCGAAATGGCGACGGGCTGTGGCTCGAGAGCCGGAAACATCATCTTCACTAAGCGGAGGCGCGTACTCGTCCAACACTGTGCCAGCGGGTTTCCAAAGAAGTCTGTCTTCAGCTTCTATGTCTTTCTTCACTGAGTCGAGATTATGACTAACGGTATCCCGGCTCATGATTAGAAGTGTCGCGTTAGGATTCTCGTCCTCGTGGCGGAGCAGGTCGGCCGCCTCTACAAACGTGAGGAGGGGATACCAGTCCCAGTAGTCCCCAGCCTTTACTTTGTTAGCCTTCGATGCTCCGTCAATTGACAGCGACTTGTGTGCTCACTTCTATGCGATCAAACTGCTTCTTGTAAAAGTGAAGGTGCTCGAGCAGTTTGGACGTGATTGTAACCTCCATCTTTGCATCCCTGAGGCGCTGCTGGAAGCTCACGCACAAGTCTCGGACGTAGTAAAACATCTTGCCGTAAACATCGTTCTGAGCTGGGCCAGAGGGGTAGTCAAGAATTTCCATGGGCCATTCCACGAGGGGCTCTTGGGTCGCGCCGACGGGGTATGGCTCCTGGTCCGCAAAGAAGAGCCTGTGGCATTTCAGTTCCTGTCCAGTTGTGGTGTTTCGCTTGCCAAACTTACGGGTTCAGTGTATCAAAGTCTTCTCTGGGGTGGCCGTAGGGCAAGAGAATCCCGTCGGATCGCCAGCGGAGCATCCCAGCTGCTCGCGAATTCGTCATGCGCTTGAGCAAATGGTGGAGAGGAGGAGCATGCTTCTTGCAGTCGATGCCCCTAAAAAAGGCAGCATCCGCGTGGGACCAGGTACTAGGCCTGACAAATTTCATTATATGCAACCACTGCGACTTATTAATGCTGATGACGACAGTGCAGTTCTTGCGGGCCAAGGTAATCGGGAACGAGTCTCCGTCCTCCATTCGCTTGTCTTGCATCTTGCCCATGTCAACTATGATGGTATCCATCATCTGTCCCGCAACATCTTCCATGTAATGGTACATGGCATGGGGGATCTTGGCCGAGTACCAGAGGTGAACCACGGCCTCGGCGTTGACGACCGGATCGTGTGCAGCGTCTGTGAGAATGAGGACGGTGATGACCAAGCGAGCCAGGTGGTGAGGAGAAGTTTCGTTGACCGTGGCGTGAATCAGAGGCGAAGCAGTATCGGGTATCTTGACAAACGTGTAGATGAGGTTTCGCAGGCTCGATTCTGCCTCTTCCAGTCAGTAATCCAACGTCGTAGTGCCATCATCGGGGGTGCATACCTCCAAGAAAGAGGAGGTCAAGGCCGCCGTCAAACTCCTTGCCTTCGTTCTTCTCCAAGTTGAGCACATCTACCGCGGCGTACTTGGAATAGTAGCCTGGGTCCCTCCACTTGTTCTTCTTCTCATCGTAAGGCTCTTCGGCGTATGCTTCGACGACGCACTCAGGCTTGTGAGTTGGCCAGTGGCTCTTTCGGCACTCCTCGCTGCAATACTAGAAGACTGTCAGCCAAATGAAGCGATGACTACATCTCCACACTCTCTCCCGGGGTGCTATGGAGGCACAAACCGTCATGAGAAGACACTTGGGACATGTGAGCTCTGGCTTCTTCGAGCAGTAGACGCCCTCGTGCCTTGCAAGGCATCGAGGCTCAGTGATGGTGATGCCCTTCGGATGAGGCATTGCGTACTACTACTCCATCGGTATGTTGCAGGAGCAGAGTTTTCTGCGGTGCTGTCTCCAACCGCGTTGCTGCGACTGGTGACGGCTGGCAAACCTGGGCCAGGGGAGAGGGGATCCTGGGCTACACTTCAAAGCAGCGCCCGCCCAGCGAAGCGCCTCCAAATTCAGGGCTGCTACACGCAATCAGCAAACGCCTGGTTCTGCTGTTTGCTCACTCCACTGCGGCTAGGGCAAACCCGGTCCTATCGCATCACTGCATCGCCAAAGCCTAGAGAGGCTTGGTTGTTTGGCGTCGCTGAAATCGGTCTTTGGAGTCTGCTTTCTCTTGCTTTCCACGGTCGTCTGATGTCTCCAGCATGGAACAGGTCAACACGGTCGATCCAACTCCAGGGTGAATGATTAAATAGAATTTTTATTATGATTATTATTTACAGATCTACAGCTACGTCTATGTTACACACAGCAGCCCGCTAAACCCGTCACTCCATCGGAGTCCACCCATGACAGCAATCATCAGCGCCAGCGCCACCACGACGCTGGCAACGCCGTAAATCCAGGCACTCCGACGTCGCAAACTGCTGAGCTCGGAAACCCACGTCGAGATGGTTGTCAAGCATCCGCAGAATCCATCCTCTACTCCCTGCAGCACCTGGCACCCCACCACGCCTCCTATTGGTACATGGGCAATGTCCCAGGCCATGCCCAAAACCACGGTACCTAGAATGTTGGCAGCAAACGTGCCAAGAGGGAAAGTAGCTACGCGTCCATTCAGGTACGTTGAGAGGTAGAAACGGGCCAAACATCCAAGAGGGGCAAACACAAGGGAGAAAGTGGCCTGCCCACGCCACTTCTCATGAGGCGGGAAGATGCACATGAAAACAGCACCAAGCCAGCAGCCCCAGCCAAGGATGACAGCAAGAGGGTCCAGTACTTTGCGGCCAAGCTTGAACGGCACAGAGGGCGTCACGCGCTCCAGGGCAATTGCCAAGTGCGCTCCGAAGAACAGACCCGACAGCGACAAACACACCGTCGTGATCAGCACCGCCAGCATGCCCAGAAACGAGTAGCCCCCGTTGCGGCTCACGGGAGAGTTTGGGTACCCAGGCACGGGCATCTCGTTTGACAGGGCCAAAAACACATCCTTGATGAAGCCCGAAAATGTAGTGAAGCTGCCACAGAAGCCCGTCGCCAGTCCAATGTACATGGGGATTGTCTTCTTCGTAGCCAAATGCGCCTTCTTAGCCGCCGACAGGTCCACAGCAGGGAGGCTCGATTCAGAGCCACCCTCCTCGTCGCGGGCCTTTTGCTTGGCGCGCTCAATCGCCTGGTCATAAACAGGTGTTCCCCATTCATAACGGAACAGCCTACGATCCTCGATAAGAAATCCCATGATGACGCTACCCGTAAAGTTGGACCACAGTGTGTTGAAGATGACTGGTGTGCCCGGGTAACGGGTCAAGGCCGTCAGACCCAGGCGCGCGAGTGTGCCCATGATAGCAAAGAAGACAAGGTACGAGTGTGTGTACACCTCCGTAGCCAGTCTCGACACTTTAATCACCTCCGTCGTTTGCTTCTCGGTCGAATCTTGCCCACCAACGTCGCCTCCTGTGGGCGGTCGCAGCACGGGTCCACCATGTGTTGCTGGCTCGTCGACTGGCGGAACGGCAGAGACCTCGTTGAGCGCTTGGTATGATTCGGGCGCATCGTAAACGCCTGATTGGCGTCGCGGCCCGGGCTCCGTGTCCATCGCAGTCTCGTTCGGAAAAAACGGGTATAAGGTTGTCGTCGCGGTCGGATGTCGTTTGCGGTTCTACTTGGTCGTCTTTTCAATCACAAGTTCTTCTAATCGACAGGTCGCTATCGCAGGTATCGTGTGCGTCCACGCGCCGTGACAATGACGGAATCATGTTCAGGAGTCAA
Organism: Calonectria hongkongensis; assembly: GCA_017140755.1. Classification (NCBI taxonomy): domain Eukaryota; kingdom Fungi; phylum Ascomycota; class Sordariomycetes; order Hypocreales; family Nectriaceae; genus Calonectria; species Calonectria hongkongensis. The sequence goes on along the minus strand of JAACJA010000020.1, from coordinate 1,171,715 downwards.
AAAAAAACCAATGTGAAATGAGCAGAGTCGATTTTTTTCCTCGTTGGATCAATTTGCGTACCCAGCACAGTGGGTTGATGGGCCGTTAAGCTCGAAAGTCGGCTATGACGGCATGTGTCGCGGGAGGGAAATGCCCGAGGTTCTGCCGCCGCGACCACCGGCTAGCTCCGTGGGAGCTTCTACGATGGTCGCTGCGGAGTGCAGGGATCTAGGAGCTTTTCGGGCATGGCCACGGATGGTGATAACGACGGCCAGGGGGATCTGGTCAGAGTGCAGCTTGGAGTGGGTCATGAGCCCCAGGATTTGGGAACTGATACGGGGGCGGGCTGGAAGGTGGGAGGAGTGGGAGAGGGACAGGTGTAGTCAATGTCGACTACCAGATGAGAGAGTGGCTGGTGAAGGCTGGATAACCTCACAACTACCTATACCGCCACCAATGCCCAAGCTCGTTAAAGACGGTATAGCGGCAGTTATCCTCCAACGAGCCCTCCTGCGTCATACTTCCCACGCAAAAGTACCCCAATACCCAGCCCTCGTCCTCAACAAAGTCGGCCTCCCAAACCAACGGTGAGCTCCGAAGCTCTTATCTTATCGGAGACAGCCCCTCTCCGAGCCGTCTGCCCCACCCGGCCTTGTGATCCTCTCTCGGTGCTTTTAGACCTGGAGGCTGTAAGCCATGTGCCTGGCTGGCCCTGTCTGGCGGCTTGGATTGGCTTTGCTGGCCTGTGTTGGGCTTGGCCGGCCTGGACTTGACCTGGCTTGGCTGGCATCAAGGAGGCATGGGGGAATCATGCAGTGCAGGAACAGCACCAATACCGTGCTGTCTTGTGCTGCGTTGTGCCAATGCAGGTTCCTTACTTGTGTAAAGGTACCCAATACAAAAGCCTTCTCCCACCGACTCTCTCTCCCTTCGTTTCTTCTCTTCCTCCTCTCTCTCTCTCCTCGGCCTCGTCCCAGCATCCCTTCTGTGGTGCTTCACCGTGTCTAATTAATTTTAACTGCCATCTCAATCTTCCACCCTCACTCCCGCAACACCGCGTTCCAGTGCAGCAGCATCTTCGCTACTACTCTATTACAATGGCTTCGCTTCCCTCCCACGTCCACGTCTCCAACCACCCGTGCCTCCGGGCCAAGCTCAGCCAGCTGCGCTCAAAGTCGGTGAGCCCTCGCGATGTCAAGTCGTTGATCCACGAGATCTCCGTCCTCGTTTCGTGCGAGGCTCTGGCGACGACCATTACCGCCGTCGACGGCCCCAAGGTATGATTATGATGTCACCCGCCCGCACCAAGCACCATCATGGGCACTAACCTGGGCCGCAACGCAGGACGAGACTCCCCTCGGCTACGAATTCACCACCACCACAATCGAGCCCAGCACCCTGTGCATAGTCCCCATTCTGCGATCCGGTCTGGGAATGGTTGAAGGTAAGCGATCCCGGAAGCTCCCGCCGTCATGTTGACCTATCAAACTTACACGCCTCCAACAGCTGTGCAATCCGTCCTCCCCAGCCCTGTCCCCGTCCACCACCTCGGCATGTACCGCGAGCCCTCGACTCTCTCTCCCGTCGAATACTACAACAACCTGCCCCACCACATCCCCGATGCCACTGGCTCTAGCGCTAGCAGCCTGGCCATTATCGTCGACCCTGTCATCGCTACCGGTGGTACCTGCGCAGCTGCTATCCAGACTCTTCGTGAGTGGGGTGCAAAGAAGATCATTGTCTTGAGCGTCATTGCTGCTGAAGCTGGTCTTAACACCGTCGCCAAGGAGTGGCCCGAGGGCACCGAGATCTGGGTCGCTGGAGTGGACAAGGAGCTCACCAACACTGGAATGATCAAGCCCGGTGTCGGAGACATCGGCGACAGACTGTTCCTGACCATTGGCAAGTAAAAGTCACACAGTCCAAAATAGACCTAGAGCGCGCCGGATACTAGATAATTGTCATCGCCTACAGGCCAGGCATCAATTCATGATTACACGACTTTAAGTAGTAATACAAATAACATGATAATGCTAAACACATTGTCCGCTAAGGAACCACAAATTGCTCTTCGTCCAGTAGTGCCCCCTCATTCCAGCATTCGTCAATCCATTTGCCCAGCACTAAGCGCGGTTGTGTACTTCTGGAGCTCAACTCCAACCGCACCCTGTCTCCGGTCTCGCACATCTGCATAGGGTCCTCGCCCTCAATAACGATGTGTGTCACTCTCGGGTCCTCCGAATCTTCCGTAATTAAACCGCCACCGTACCGTATGTAGTGCTTCAGCTTGGACATTCTATGGTCGTTTGCGTCAACTTGGTGCAACAGCACCACGCACCGCCGAAAGATGAAGTTTCGCAGGTTGCTCAAATCTTTGCCATGCTGCTCCAGCTGTTCCAGAAACTGGTTCTTGTCAAACGGTTCGCCGTCTTCAATCTTGGGCATTCCCAGCATTATGTCACGAAGCTCCTCAACAGACACATCTCGTGCGTAGCTATCGCCAAACTGGTCCATATTCTGCTCTGCGGCATGCTTCAATGCGTCAGTAGCATGGAACAGGTGAGAAGATTCGTATGGCAGCAGGAAATTGCCTGATTCCTGCTCAACACAATCCTTGATCCACTTGGGACGAATAATATTAACATCCCCAGACTTGATGAGGCTTGCAACCTTGATCACCTTTTTGTCGGCGATGAGCACCATGTTAGTGTCCGGTGCTGCCCTTTGAGAAATGTTGCCCCCATTCTCTTTTATAATAGATTCGAGTTGACCTTTGGTCTTCTTGTATGGCTTTAGTGATTCGGAGAGCACGCAAAACTCTAGTCCTTCAAATATCGAAGTCTTTTCTCCCTCGTATTCAACAGGTATCGAATCTTCACCCGCAATAAGGATCTCTCTCTTTATTCGTTTCGGGTTCCGTCGCTTCCGGTCCTCAACCGTCATGGCCTTTTCCTTGGACTCCTCATCCACCTTTTGCTTGAGTGCCTCAAACTCTTCGATAGATAAGGCGGTGTTCCAAGCCCTGTCCAGTCGAAGACGTCGGAATCGTGGAAATCGGAGGGTGAAACCGCGGGCAAACTGGTCCGATGGACCTACGCTAGCTGCTTTGACCGAGACCACAATAGAGTCCTTTGGTCGGATCCAAACATCCGGCCGTTCATACTGACGAGCTTCACCTCCACCGAGTTCAATATACTCCGATGGTGGGTTCTTCTGGTCCCAGTCGATCCACTTTCCCTCAGTGCGGTGTCGAATCTCTGCATAGTCCTCAGCGCGGAATCCACCGCCCACTTTGAAGAAACTGTAGCATTTTTCAGGGTTGGCGCCAGATCGAATATTATTCTCTGACGCTCTAAGACCACATAAATAGCTAGATAAAATACCGCCGCGCTTTCCAGAACCGTAGTACCCACCAATAACGACACAGTCGAGGGATTCACCAAACTCGGACATATACTCAGGCTTGACTTTAAGCCAGTCGTCATTTCGGCTGTTAAGACGGTACATAGAACGGGGATTCTTCAGCACCAGACCTTCCGATGCAGTGGCAACCACTTCTCGCAAAAGAGGTTCAATCGCATCGGCAGAAATGGCGCTCGTGTAATTATGAATCTCCAACCGTCGATGAACTGGCTTGACGGCCTTTTCGAGGGCACGATGTCGATCTCGGAGTGTATACTGAGTCAATGGCTTATTATTTAAATAGAGGATGTCAAAAACGCGAAATAATGGGCGGTGGCCGGCAGAGTCGGATCCGGATTTGTTCTGCTGCTCTGAAATGGCAGCTGTCTTGAGTGTGCCGAACGGGACGATCCTGTCAACGCCCATATCCCAGGTGATCATCTCACCGTCCAGAATCAGGTTCTTCACGCCTGATGTGAAAGCGTTCCGCAAGTGTCGGGTCAAACTCGAATTCTCATCTTGCAGACCATCGCCGTACAGATAGGTGTAGTCCTTGGCCTTTCTCGACCAGAAACAGAACTTGCGTCCACCAGGGTGCGATTTGTCTTCCATCATGTGCATCTGCATGCGCTCTCCATCCAACTTTTCCTCGATCCAAAACTCAGGATCTTCTTCGGTGGGGTGGAGAAGTTGAATCATCTTGTCGAATGATGACGGCATCTGAAATTGAGCGAGCTGAGGTTGAAAGCATTGGAACAAGGCAACGCCAGCCTCATCTTGCTCCAAACGAACATCGCGATCGTACAGCTCCCAGCACACACGTCGAAGACTCGAGGAGACATTGAACAGGGTATCGCCATCCGGATGCCACAAATCCAACAAGGTCTTTTCTGTTGCGCCCACCTTCATCTGCCTCAGGATAATCCGGATGAGCCATAACATCTCCTCGGGATTCATACGGTGGTAAAACGTCTCAAAAACTCTCAAATTTTCGGATTCGCCCGTCGAAGCAGCGAGCTTGTCGAGCTCATGATTCACCTCAGCGATGGTCATGTCTCCGACCGCGGTGCGCATGGGACGCTTCGAGATGACCTCGAAACAGCGACCCGCGAAATCACCAGCCGACCGGGCGGCGAAGGTCTGGCTGGGAAGCTTCCAATGGATGAGATTGTAACCATCTTCGGAATTTTTGTCAATCTTCATAAGCTTGACGAGGAGTTTGCCGATAGCGCTCTCCTTCAGGCCGTAGACTCCGCGATCGCGATCCTTGTCAGGGAGGATCAGGCGCAATGCCGGATAGAAGTCATTGCCGACTTCTTTGCGCCACCGGGTGATGAACCGGTCAATAATGTGCCGCCGCTGCTCATGGGGCGAGGGCTTATTGGGGGCCCGAAACGCCTTCTTAGGGCCTCCCCCTGCAGCGTTTTGCTTTTTGTTCTCATTGAGAGGGTTAAATAGCTGCCGAAACAAATCGGAGAAGAGCAATGTCTTGGAATGGTTCCTTGGGCGATTGGGATACCTGTACCGGGTCAGCTAGGGTTCAGGCCAGATCAAGAGATAGGCCATCATACTTCTCGTCCAATTCCTCCTGTGTCATGCCATCGATGCTGTACTGCATCTCATCCTCCCGCCTTGCATCGCCGCTGGGTGAACTCATGATGTCACATGCACATCAGCGCACCAGGTTGCGCGTAAGGGTCACGATGATGCGATCGGTCCAAAAACAATGAACCACGGATGCAACAAAGGAAGATCTCAGGCTGGACGCGACTAAATAACCTGTGCGACTCTGCTTACGACAACATGATGGAATGTCGGACAATGGGTCGAGCTTTCATTAAATATTGTTCAATGCACAACAACAAACTGTCAGGTAAGCTCTGGTGGGCCTGCTGCTGCCTGCAGCACACGCCGGCTATAATTAACCCATATTAGCCCATCCCCTAGCCAATGCATGCCCTGTATCCACTTACGTAATCTCTCAGAACCAACACATTCACCCAAGGCAACAAGCCTTTGCGAGAACCAACACGAGCGGTCACCAACTGCCTTTCCCTATTCTGGTTAACGAAATCTTGGCTCAATCAGCCTCATTTCACTTTAATTCAATGTTAGCTTGCTCAAAATTATCCAAAACTCAACGTTTCATCAGCCACATTTTGTACTTCTACTCACCCTATAGCTCTCGGATTAAAATACTTCAAACAAACCTCATTCTCAACATGTCATAATAATTTGAGGTTTGCATGTATTATTTAATTTATGATAAAAAATAGTTTTAGTGGATGTTTAGTTTTCGGAGATTGTGGATGAGGAATGTTCATTGCCTAAATTGAACACATTTGTAGCTCTTTTTTGACAAGTAGACATATACATATTTAATGCTCTTGTCATGCAACCTATTTTTCTACCAAACTTTCTACGCATTCTCTCTTTAGAGAAATTTTTTTTTCATCAGCCAATATTTAACTTCCTTGCACTCTATCAGTTTTCTTATCTATGTTACGCTGACACCGTGTTGGTAGCAGGCGCAAATAGCGTTCTAATGCAGACTCGGCGATGCGCGACCAGGCAGGGCGAGGTGACGCTAAAAACCGAATCAATGGATCATATCCTGTGAGAGAATCAAGAAAGGAAAAATCCATACAAACATGAGATGGGGAATCTTATTCTGGAAAAATAAAGGCTGAGAAGAAGTTGATAATTTAAACATTATCCGGAACATTCACTGTCTACGCGAGTATATACAGTGCGCACGATCGACAATGCCCCAGTTCAATGTACACACGTCATCTCTTTTCGATCCGAAAATTAAGAGGGTTCGCCATAATGTATCAATTACTGTTGATTCAGACACCGGCCTCATAGTCCGCGTATTTGAGCGAAATGATGATCAACAGCCATTCTCAGAGTCGCTTAGAGAGGGCGATGTTGACCTACGCGGAAAATATGTGATGCCCGGGTTGGTGGATGCACATACTCATGTGTTTTTACATTCATACGAGTGAGATTATTCTAAAATTACCAGTATATTGTTTTTGTTGTAGTTCTGACACGAAAAGTGAGGCTGGTGCCCTCGTCCAGAAGAGAGACGAAAGCATCCCCGAGCGGATCGTTCGCGGGGTTAATCATTGTCGCACAGCGCTCCTTGCAGGCTATACAACCTATAGGTAATTGTTCTGATGGCTAGTGATACTTGCGAAAATAAATAACAAAAGAATTTTCCCAGAGATCTTGGCTCGGAAGGGATGCAGGAATTTGATGCTAACCTCCGAGATGCCATTGCGCGTGGGCTCACGCCGGGCCCCCGATTGTTTGTCGCCACCAAGGTCCTTGCTAGCACAGGGTCCTTCGAGCCCCGAACTGAGAATTGCGGGGGTGGACACTGTCTCCCAGCGGGCGCAGATGCTGTTGATGGTGTAGAGCAGTGTCGCCAGGCAGTCCGACGCAGAATCGCAGCAGGAGCAGACATCATCAAGTTCTTTGCTGACTACAGGCGGCGAATAATGCGCTCACCCCCGGCACAACAGCATCCTTACATTCCCAGTGTGCTGCACCCACCAAAGGACCCAAATCCTGATTACATGGTATTTTCGCAAGAGGAAATGGACATGATTGTGAAAGAGGCCGCGTTGGCTGGCGCCCCGGTATCTGCACATTGTTGCACCCTTCAAGGTGCATTGGCAGCCATTGAAGCTGGCGCAAACACCCTTGAGCACGCATACTTTGCCACAGATGAAATGTTTGAGAAGATGGTGGCCAAAAATGTGATTTTTGTGCCAACTCTGGCAATTGCCGAGAAGCTTCACGCGCATCGTTTTGACCAAATCCTGCGCCAAGTCAAGAGGGCTCATGAGATGGGGGTTCGCCTCGCGTGTGGTGGCGACACCGGGACTTTCCCCCACGGAGATAATGTAAGAGAGCTCGAATTGATGATTGAGGCGGGGATGCCTGTGTCGGATGTGCTGGAATCATGCACCGTGGGTGGATGGGAGTCATGTGGTGGTGATTTATGTGGACGACGATTTGGATGGTTTGAAGAAGGATTACAAGCGGATATAGTCGCATTTGATGAGGATCCTGAGGCAAACCATAAGGCACTCCGGTTGGTAAACTTTGTCATGAAGGATGCCACGGTTTGGAAGATGAATGGGGTACCTCATAAAATGCCATAGACATGACACCCATGCTCGCTCGTCGGTACTATTCGGGTGATATAAATGTATTCATTTGCAGTATAAAGTTGAATGAGGCATTACTATTATGAATTGGCGATTGGTGATCTGACTAACTAAACTCTATTTGGCGTTGCAAAGTCTTTGATCTTTGGAAAGGCGGGAATTTCTCGACATCATCATTTGCGTCTCATCATTTATCATGGACCTGCTGAAGAAGAAGAAGATATATAAACCTGAAACTGCGTAATAAATGTAATGCTAATTTGGCTTCATATATTTACTGGCTTTGTTTCTTTTGTCATGAATCTCTCCTCTGATCGTATTGATCTGTTCCCGCGAATTCCGCTCATTGTCCGACTCCCCCCAGTCAAATTTTTAGGCTTTTTTATTTGGAGATATAGGCTAATCATCAACTGACTGCCTCAGACAATCCTATAACCTAGAACTGTCTCTTGCGGTAAGTTTGATCTTGAAGTCCGACGGAATCGCGTTTGATGCGGCTGGGTTTTCCTTGTAGTCAATGTAGTGAGTATTGCAAGGCATAGTTTTACTTTCTTGCATCTTGAACGAGACAATAAGGCGCAAGAAAATGGCGTAAAGCACTCTGTTGGAGAAATTCACTGCTGTGCATTGACGTGCACCAGCACCAAAGGCAAAATGATATGGCGGGGGAACCTTTTGCGGATTCTCGACCCATCTCCCTGGGTTGAACTTATCCGCATCTGGACCATATGTTTCTTTGTCTGCTCTTCTTGTTAGCGAATTAATCAATTACTAATATAAAACGGGAAAACTCACCGAAATTGACAGCTTGATTATTAACATAGATCAAAACACCCTTTGGAATCTTGGCACCCTGGTACTCAAAATCTTTGTAGACCTGGCGGGCGGGAAGGACTTTATGAGGTGGATAGAATCGTAATGCTTCCTTCACTAGGCCCATGATGTAGGGACATTTTTCCTCAGTGAGACAGAGTTTAAAAGCTTCTTCAGGTGTTTCATATACGTTCATGATAGACTCGTAGGCTTTATCTTGGATCTCTTGGCCCTCTTGTGATGAGAGCATGCCAACGGTGATAATGGCAGTTGAGAAAATGGTCTCAAAGCCACCAGACATTAAGCCACCCAGAATAGTTTTTACATCCACTGCTTCAAGTTAGTATTTTGAAGGCAAAATTTAATCCTAATGAATTGTGATACATACGTTGTGTGAGTCCTTCTTTGCTATCCTCCAGCAGTAGCTCCGCCACACACTTCTTACCCGCGGGGCGTATTTTATCCATGTCACCACGAACATTGTCCAACATTGTAGCTAGCCACTTATCACGGCGTGTACGAACTTCCATGGCGGTAGCTGTCCGATTGCCTTTGCCAAAATACCTGAGATGAGGGATGAAATCCTGCGCATTGGAGTTTGTCGAACGAAAGCTGCATTAAGTCATTAATAAGCACACAAATAACCTTTTTGGACATGAGAATAGAATACCTGGCAATTGTTTGAGCATCCTGTAGGATTTGTAACAACATTGGGTCATCTATTGATGTAAACCGAGTCCCATAACAAAACATCATGACAATGTTGAGGGCGAGTCGCTTGAGGTAGAGATGGGGACTTATTTCAGAGGCCCCATTGTCGCTATCATAATAAAGACCTGAGATTACTGCACCTGTTTCCACGTCTAGCATATTTTGCATCTTCTGTATTGAGGGCCCTGTCGTGAATGAGCCAACCACCCTCCTCTGTTTCTTCGTTCTCTCATCCCATGGACTAGTCCCGATAGTTGCAGCTTTATTCAACTAAAGTCAATTTAAAAACTTAAAATATACCATAATACTGCACCAACCTGAAGTTTTTGAGACAATTCCATGAAATGTATAGAACCACGGTCGGTCTATCGTGGATGCCTGGTTTTTGACCATCCAATCTCGAGCCGCCTCGAAAGAATTAAGAATAACCGCTCGTCTCTGACCCATTCTTATTTGGAACACGGGCCACCCATATTTTACAGACCATTTCTGTGCAGTCGTTGCATGATCGTTGCCAAGCTTGTAGAGATGGCCCGCTAACAATTCACCACCTGGGACCTCGGGGATCCCCTCGATTTTTGGATAATCAACGTAGAAAAACAAGAGATAAACCAGAAGCACCCCTGCTAATGCCATCATAGGCGCGACAAACAAAGCCAAATTTGTCGGCCAATTGAACATGATGTCGAGATTCATGGCTGCAGTTGGCAAATTCGACCTGCAGAAGCTGAGTTGAGGTTGGCTGTGGGAGTGGAAAATGTAGTATCCGCGAAGGGCAAAATTTTAAGGCATGACAACTTAGATATTGACGAAAAAATAGTAAGCATCAGAAACAGTCTGACGCTCATAGGCTTGCCCTGAAGAGTAGGTGGTGGAGGCGCCCGATCTGGCGGGTCATGCGATCGGTGAATCGCGTCCGTTTCTGGTGGGGTGTCGGGGGATTGCGATGGTCCCTAGCGCCAATCATCCAGTTTCGCTGTGACAAAGAGAATTGAGTGGACTGCAAAGAGAGACAAAATAAGATATCTATGCACTTTTTCTTTTCTTTTTCTCTAATCTTGGTCAATTTTACTGCATAGTTCGGTTTTGGTGTAGTCATTATGGAAAGTAATTTGCGCTTAGACCGGCTTTTCGACATCTCCGGCCGATGGGTTGCCATCACTGGTGCAGGTAAGCTTCCGCAAATTTGTACCATTCAGAAATCCTATGCTGATTCTATTTAGCTTCTGGGATTGGTCGGATGTTGGCACGGGGTTGTGCAGTAAATGATGCCCATACCATTCTCATAGACATCAATGAGAAGGCACTCGCTGAAACGAAAGACGAAATTGAGAAACGATATAGTACTCAAAAGGAAGCAAATAAAATCGAAGTCATTACGTACGCCCGGCCAAGTTTAAATGCGAAAGGTAGTGATGTACTGACCCAGTCTTCAGGATTCACGGTGACCTTTCCACTCAAGAGGGTATTAAAGCCGTCACAGAGAAGATTAAGTCATTTAGAAGTTCTCTGGATGCATTATTCCACTGCGCTGGTGTTCGATACATGAACGAAATAACTTACACGCCGGGCGAAGGCCTCGAGAAACTGGAGGCTGCAACGTTATCAGCTTCGTACAGAGACTGGGAACACACATTCCGTCTCAATGTGCTTGCGCCATACTATCTGACTGCAGGCCTAGTCAAGCTTCTGGGGGAGGCTGCCGCACAAGGCGAAGGGCGTGGTAGTGTTGTTATGTTTAGCAGTCCGGCCAGCGTACACAACAACCAGTTTGTCCCCAGCTATCAGACTTCCAAAGCTGCTGTGGATCATCTCGTGAGAATCACGGCTGCAGAATTTGCAGAATTTTACAGTAAGTGCATTCATTTTACATAGGTACATCTTTGTGCGTCAACTAATTTTTAAAGTTCGTGTCAATGCCATGTCGCCCGGAATTGTGCCCTCGGCCATGACACCGAATGACGGCAAGTCAAATCTTTGCTTGGCCAGCGAAACTCCAGCAAAGAGGGCAGGGAATGAGGAGGACATGGTGGGATGCGCATTATGGCTAATTAGTAAAGCGGGAGCGTTTATGGATGGAAAGGTGATTCGCAATGAGGGAGGTCGGTTGCTGATCCTCAAAGGTGTAACTTCTAACTCAGACTAACTAACATGTTGCATGAAATTTGATGCGTTACATTTTTTTTCTTTCAAGCCGAATCTAACAGTTTATTCAATAGAACACCAATATACAGGTCATGCCCCGCCTGAAGACCCAAGTTCTAAACAGTCAAGGATGGTTCTCCAAACGCTAAGATAACTACGTCCACCACTCCAATGTGGCGCAAGCATGGTCAAGATTTCTGTGCATTTCATCAAATCTCTGAAATAAGCCTGGGGATTTAACCAGCGCTTCAATATCCCCGTCGCAAGCGAACAGCCGGAACTGAAAACACGGGAGCAGGCTATGACGGGTGGGATGAAGCCATCTGTTGACGTGGCGGTGTAGTGAACATTGGTGATCAATCCAGACGCTGCATCGATCACCTTTGATCTCAGAGTTTCCATGCCTTTTGCTGTTGGCTCATCTGGCTCCTGGAAACAGAAAAGACACTGCTTGTGTTTGACACATACAGGTAGATATAGCAGCCATGCCTCTTTGACGACCACATGCTGACTATCAAGACTCTCAAGCAAATCCATTAGCGTGGCAACTTCTCCAACAAATGGGCATGATTGGCTTTCACAGACTCGACCAGCGCCGTATATCTGGTCGGAAATTTGTATGTACAAGTCAAGCATGGGCTCTGTTTCCGACTGTGACGGCAGCTTAAAACCACTGAGCATGTTGGGGCGGTTAAATATTGTTTGCAGTGATCTAGAACTTTTTAGCTGGAGGTATGATTGAGCAGAAATATGATGTTACCCTTCAATGCCCTTCAGTACTGACATGAGATGCACTTCGTTAGGTCCGCATATACCTGCATTGCTTCCTGGACTATTGCCATTTCGAGGTTTCTCCGGAACTTGGTGCCAGCCCAACTGCAGGCAAGTTCTTGCGGCCAAATCAAGTAATTCCCAGATAATGCCTCTGGCAGGGTCAGCTAACTCGTAAACAAGAAGCAGCAGGATGGATGCCAAAGTATCGCCATCTCCTGAATTGATGATTGGAGTAATTAATTCGTTTGCCCATTCACGACAAATTTGAGCGATGTGCTTCCAATCTGGACTTTTATATGCTTCCCGAGCAGCTGCAATGGCGCATGCCATTAACAGTTTAAATTTTTGTGGGCCAGGAAGTTTCTTGAAGCCTGCACCATCATTATTCAAGAGTTCCGGTACAGGTATGTCGTATTTTGGTCTGATGCAGCGCTCGTAGCGCCCGAGAAGAAATCTCACCATGCTTGGGACGAGATGTGACTTGTCCGCGTATGTGACAACGGGTTTTAAAGAGTACTCATCTTCGGGCGCATCTGTTCCGGCATCGAGCGTAATTTGAGATAACGGGAATGACTCAAAGACCACTTGAGTCATTCGAGATGGAACCGACAAGTCTAAATGTAAATCCGAGCCAGGCCTGGCTGGTATCAGAATATGCAAAGGCCGGTGCGACGAAGTTGACGAAGGCGAGCCTGCAGATCCATTGGGAGAGAGATCGCTATATGGGCCCTTAGTCTGAAGAGCAGGGTCAAAAATGGATGTGTAAGGGCGATATCATACAGTTTTGGGGTTTCTGGCTGATGTAGAGCCAATTGAGCCGTTAAAGCATCGATGCGCTCGTTCAAAGATTGAATGTAGCTACGAGACAGTGAGATTTCAAGACATCTAGGGAATTTATTTCTAGACTTGCCAACCTTCTGGGAATATCCTCTTGCAAGGCATCATCTCGAAAAGTGCACTCCAAGTCATTCTTGGCGCAGTTGGCACATGCCGGAAGGCAAGAGTCACACTAGAAGTCGCTTATCAACCTCTCTAGATCTGGAATGAGAAAAAGAGTTTTGCCATCAGAGGCTACCTTTATCCTTCGGCTGCGGCATCGTGTGCATGTTTGAAGCATTGGCTGCAGTCGTAGCGGCAGACAGGCAGTTATGGATGAATAATCAAAACACAACGCGAATGAGAGAGGGGGATGCCAATCGCAATCACGTCGTTGGTAACTAGCCACTCTGAGAGGAGTGGGGCACGTGATCACCTCCCTTATCTTTCAGCCGGGTATAACATCCGGGGCATAGCGCACGCGAACAGCCCCTCATCCTATGTTGCTGTTGCTCCAAGGCAGAGGCTAAATCTAGGTGGCCCTAAAGCTCTGTCAAAACCTTGATAAATCTCAATTATCTCGGACAAAATGCAAAAATCGCATCGCCGTTCAACCAAGGTGTGCACTCGTTGCAGACAGCGCAAAACCAAGGTACCAACCCTTCACAACCCTGCCCTCGCTCTTATCGGTTCGGGTTGAGAGTGTCATGTTAACTTAAACAACAATGAAGTGTGATTTTAAATTCCCACAATGCACGCCGTGCACACGAGCGAACGCGACTTGTCTCGGGTTTGATCCCGCAACTAGACAAGCGGTTCCGAGGAGGTAGGCGCACCATTCAATCCATCAACCATATTCTCGCCTTACCAAATGATTGACTTTATGCTTAGCCTGGTAAAATCCCTAGAAGCTCGTGTTGCGCAACTAGAGGCTCAGCTGGCCACTTTCCAATCGAGCCCTCAAAATTTGCCATACTCTATGGCTTCCAAGATTGCCCAAGCCACATTGGGCGTTGGAGTCCCGAATTCGGGTTCATACCTACAATCAAAAGTTTCATCGTCGCTTTTCTTTCGCCACTCCTGCCCTCCATTGGCACTGTCCCCCGTTTTTAGAGAATGTGGCGGGGACATACCTGAGCACGACAAAGCATCGTCTCGCGAGAGACCACGGAAACGACAGAAGGTCCATACAAGTAACCCAATCAATCTCGATAGTGTGCCGTATTCGGCTCTCGAGCGCATGGTTAGAAACTATGCGGATACTCACTTGCCTCAATACCCGATTATTAGCCCGTCCATGTTAGAAAACATCGTTGAACGGCTACATCATGGCAATCCTGGAGATACTGATTCACTCGCCGATCATAAAACTTCGGGTTCTTCGGACCTAAATAATTTTGAACTCTTCGTCATTTACATCGCGTTGGCCATGTCAGCCAGCACTTTGACCTGGAAAGCCGAGAACCAAGCACGGGCTGCCTCCGAATCGTTTTACAAGTCTGCGGTTAAACACTTACAGCTGCTAGAGGACAATAGCGAGATAAAAGCATTGCAAATATCGCTTTTGTTAGCACATTATGCTCATATGTGCCCAGAAAATGTAGATAATTGGACATGTATTGCGAATGCTGTTAGGATTGTCCTGAGTCTCGGTCTTTACCGCGAATGCCCAGAGGGCTTGGATGCTGAGCAGGCAAAAGAGAGGTCTAGGCTTTTTTGGGTTACTTATGGGATGGAAAGATCCTTATGCACCAATTTGCGACTCCCATTGTCTTTTCCAGAAGAATTAATTACTACAAAGGTGCCCATTCTATGCAACGTTTGTTGGAAAATGACTAACATCGGTGTCCTAGTTTGAGGATTATTATCCAGACGGTGTCAACCTTGTGTCTGCCAACGATGACTTGAAAAGGAAATCATCAGCTAATCATATATACCGGTATCGGATCCTAGAGACTGAGGTACATCGAGTGCTTTATCTTGAAGAAGAGCTCCACAAGTTTCCTGGTGGGTCTCTGGAGGCTTGGATCCAAGACATCACTGGTCGAATGGAAATTTGGTATAAGGAAGCTCAATCTTACAAGCCATACAATATGCTGGAGTTCAAGCGAGTACAATTTTATCATCTCAAAGCTCGAATACACCGACCAACGCCACGACAGAGAACTACAACTCCCAAAGACTGGAGTGTCGTATTAAAGTCGTCAAGGGCAAGAATTCCGGATTCATTGTTGAGAGTAAACGCTAATAAGGGCTGTAGAAATTAATTGATGACTATCTTGGACAAGATCGGCGCCGTAGGCTTTTCTATCCCTGGCATGGGGCTCATATTTTGTTCGAAACTGCCGTCATAGCATTAGACGCTTCATGGTCTTGTCGAGATTATCAGGCCCTCAAGGCCGAAGCTACACAAATGCTGCAAACTTGGATTCCACAATGCTTACAGCTTCTCGATACCATTGGAAAACGATGGAATGAAGCGACTGAATGTGTCAACAAGCTCAGCCCTCTGGTTGATAAAGTAACCTCCGCCTTCTTGACCATGGACAACATACCCGCCCATGACCCATCTATTGCAGAAGAGATTAAAAGCTTACTTTTTTCGGAAAACTCGCTGAAATGGAACTTGGGAGGTGGAGCTAACGACTTCAACCTGGAGAACGGCACACATTTCTTGAATGAAATGCTGGCTGAGGATATGGAGTTTCTCCAGTGGGCTCCAGATTGGGGCATCATCCCACAAGAGCTAGCATTGGATAACGAGTTGGGGGACGGATTTGGAATTGATGTGGGCCCGAGAGAATATTACATTGAATGATGCCGACCCCAAGACGGTGTCTGGGATCTCCGTGGTACGTGCCATTATTTTATCACGAAAAACGATTTTTGGCATCATTTTAATTATGGATATCCTAGTAAATCCTGCGACGAGCTTCGTGGCGCATGCTCAAAAAGTAGTAGAACACAATTTCCTCGTAATTGCCCCTTTCTCCACAGCATATGGACTAGGTTCACAATTGTCTGCATTCTGCTATCCACATATTTACTACCTTGAATCATTTCTAGAACGGGGGGGGGGAGATCTCTATTTTCATCAACATATTTACAGCATCTATCATTCAAGAAAAAGATATAAGATACAAGCTCATGTACAGCCGGCTGGATTTCCACCCTTGCCTTGAGTGGAGAAAGGGTGCCCATAAGATGAATCGAAAGTTGTGCCATGCATCCTAAGCATTTTGCATGAATCAAACTTCAAGCTGCTATCAGCCCTCAGATTGTTATTTAGGCGCCAACGGCCTTGCGGCAGCGCTCGATGCCGAGGTGGTTGACGACAAATGGGTTGGCGAATTGACAGTTGGGGTCCATCTTCTCATGAATATCGAGCCACTTCTGCACCTGGGGATAGACGGTGGGGGCGTAAGTGCCGTTGAACCAACCACCCTTGTTCCAGTGTGGGCGCAGGTTGTATTCGGTACCAAATTCGGGAATGAATTCTGCCACAAGGCTCTGATAAAAGTATTGCGTGTCAAAGTCATTGTAGCTTGGAATCCAAGTCGCCTCCATTGCCGCAAACACACCACTGTAGGAGCTGTTGCTGCCAAGTTCGAGGTTGTCGGTGTTCGCGGGAGAGAGCCAGGCATCATCACCCTTTATGAAGCGGACCTCGTAAGAGACAACGGAGTTGGCGTAGCCCTTCATGCGGGGAACCTGGGCTTGTTGGAAGTTGACAAAATCGATTCCGCCCTGGACCAAGTGTTCCACGGGCATGAAGTGCTCGTACTGAGCCAAAAAGGTGCGGGAGCAGACACCGGAAGGAGGGACAGCAATGGCAAGGTTCGCATAATCGTAGCACACAAAGTCGCGGCTGCAGTCACCACAACCGTTTGAACAATAATCGGTGCAGTTATTAACACCCTTGACAGAGGTCTCCTCCCAGTAGGTCAGGGAAAGAGTGTCACCTTGGGTCCAGTTTCCAGTGGTTGAATCGTACTCAAAGTTCGGGCCGTTGATATTCACGCGATCGTATTTCTCATAGTAGCCTTGGATATCCAAGTACAGCTGGGTGAAGTTGGAGCTTGCTGGGACAATTTTGATGCTGCGCTTGAGGTAAGAGAGCGGCTCTGCCTGGACAGTGACTTCTGTGATCAAACCAAGGGCTCCGAGGGAGATTCTGTAGGCCTTGAGGTGCTCGGGGTTGTTGTTCTGGTCAATGACGTGGATCTTGCCGGTCGAGTCCATTACCTTGACACCGATAATGTGAGAAGCCATGTTGCCCAAGTTCTTACCAGTGCCGTGAGAGCCAGGTGTAGCAGCACCGATGTAGTTCTGGACTCTCTCGCTGGGAGTGTTGTGAAGCTGCAGGCCATGGGCAGTAAGTTCAGGGACCAAGTCCGCCATGTCCCAGCCACCACCAAAGGTTACAGTGTTGTTCTTGCCGACTGAGAAGCTTTGAAGGTTGGTAAGGCT
Organism: Calonectria hongkongensis; assembly: GCA_017140755.1. NCBI lineage: Eukaryota > Fungi > Ascomycota > Sordariomycetes > Hypocreales > Nectriaceae > Calonectria > Calonectria hongkongensis. The sequence continues at coordinate 1,154,423 of JAACJA010000020.1, read as the reverse complement.
AATGATATAAGAGTCCCGATCAGTAGTGTTGGTATTGACGCAAGTCGTGAGGTTTCCCATTCCGTGTCCATTTCCAACAACCTTCAGCATGCTCTTGCTCTCGCACTTGCTCTTGACGAATGCTGCAAGATCAGCCTCGTTTTGGGGAGCAAAGTATCCAGTAGATTCGCAACTGATATCGAACTGCCAGTTGAACCAGCTGTGTGCTGAGACACTAACCGCGTTGCCGACTAACAACAGGCTCAGGGCACTGCGGAGGGAAACCGGTGCTGAGCGACCCATTTTGAAGTATCTTTACTGACTCAATATTAGTCCAATTCGCCCCGACACACCCAAAAGAAATTCCTCGCAAGCGGTTTTTGAATCGGATAGGAATGGGGAGTAGGGTCTTATTGAATGAGAAATATTTTTGACTGGTTTGGTCATGAAATCATTTTAGAGAGCAGGGTCCTTTTATATGAATCTCAATGCCTACGATGGCCTTTGTTCCGGGATTGACACTCCATGCCAAAAAGGATGCGGCGCATTTGTCACGGAGATTTAGGTAAGAAGTGTCGCCCACAGTTACAGGTGAGCGGGTCCTCGGATCAAATCAAATCAAATGAATAAACTTAGAATCAATTAGGGCTAATGTGAGGCCTTTTGCTGACATCCCAGGATGATTTGATTAACATGTGGAGCTTCAGGCTTCTGGATATATTCTGCGCTCATTCGTATTGTGGGATATTGTGAGGCCGTACACAGGGTGTTTCATGTCTCTCGGTGCTCTCTATCTGAGGTTAATAAGGCTAAGCGGCGGCATGAATATGCCACCCTAGTTTCAATAGGTTTGGCAATTCCAAACTCAAGTAGAGGTTGTAGATCATAAATGTGCAAGTTCCAATCGGCTAGCAAAACTCTCTTGTCCACTTGCCCGAGGCCGATTGTGCCGGACCGACTGATACTAAGAAATGGGGTATATGCTACATCGCCTGTTCCTGCATCTGTGTGGGGACTTCTAACGATGATGTCAAGATGAAGGCTTAGATAAGATTAATCATTAAAAGATAATCAAGGGATAGCCTTATACTGAACCCACGATAGATCTAAGTCACCACGTTGGCCTCCCATTCTGCATTCCAACAGATCTTCATCATCTCGTTTGCTTATTCCATAATACTTACCAAGCGGAAGCGCTGATTGATAACTGACAGCGGGTCTCGAAAATGACTTACCGATGTATTAAAAATGGTTAGTAACCAGAATATTAAGTCTCTCTTTGAAACCTGACATACAAGCGGGCCTTGCGATTGCGTTACTTCAAAGCACTGGTCTTTGGGCATGCCCTATCTCCTGCCCCCATTGGTCCATGGCAAATTCCTTTCGGAAATCGGCAACGCACCCTGTTACTTCGTGGGGGGTCTGTCTATAGTGATCCTCGCGAGCCTGCTTACCCAAAAGTCAGCTCATTAACTGGCCACCAATGATAATGAGCCTAAAAGAATAATTTAGGAAGGAAGGGGAGGTACAGGTACGTAAAAAGGCTCACACCTTAAACATTGTCCTTTTGCACGTGCATTGATCAATTGTCGATCCAGTCATCGTAAAAGTGAGACCAATGATTGCTTTTACACCAAGCGGACAGACCCATATCATCCCGCTCGGCAATGGCATTTTACGAGAAAGTGGGCCTAAATGTGGGCAAGCGCGCGCTTCGTCGTTATAACTCTGTTGAAAAGTTTTGGGAAATTCTCGCCTAGATGACGCTTGGTGCTAAGTCCTTGAGGCTCAATCGATTTTCATTAGCGAGAAAGCACACCCACCAAATAGCTAAGATTACCTGGAGTCTACCGTTTCCGGGTGATCCGATGAAGATACTCTGCACAAGAGAGTGGAAAAGAGCAGATAAAAGAGTGAGGATGCATCTTGTGATGTTATTAATACGGCCGGCATGTCCGTAGGAATCCATTGAAATGGTGAAAATTGTCCTGCGTTCGCCGAAGAATGCAATCATAACAGCACAAAAAGGGGATAATAAGCGAAAATCTCCGACCATCTGCACTGAAACACTTTATCTCTTTGCCAAGCATGAAGCTTGGCGATTTGTTGAGCCTCAAGTCTGCTGCCATGTGGGAGGCCCGCTACGAATTGGCGCTCTCTCATCGACATAAATTCTTGATTCATTACGCCATTCAAGCATTAGATAACATGCATGCATACATTGATTAATGCTTAATTTTGGGTGGTAGATTGGAGTTGAATTTACGTAGTCTCATTCTTGCTATTTTCGGCCCTTCGACCAGATAGGCTTTCTCATCAATTTTTTTCATATTCACTTTCTTACCCTATAATTTAAGAATACCATTTCTCTAATTGTAGGCAAAAGGGTAAATATGCGAATCACCTTCATCATTAAATATTACAAGGGTAGAACCTTTTTCTTTTATTATTATTTTTTTTTTATCTCAGTCTCGTAACAAATCGGATCCTTCGTGCCAAATTATCACTCACAATCGAATAGCGTTTGCGATGTCAATTGAAGAGATGTTTCCTTTGTAAAGGAAATATCGAAAAGAAATTTTCTTTCATGAAAGTATCTGCTCATTCGCGCCGCTTTACTGCGTGGATGGAATCTAATTTGAGCGCTTTCAGCCGATACCCGACCCTCACCCTACACGATAAGCTGAATATGTATCTTACGTAATCTTGCTGATAGCCTCTTTGATCCAAGGTCTCGCAAAAGCCGCACCATTGTTTGCAATCCTTCTCCCATCAAAGTGGACTTTTGGTATCCGAATACGTGAGTCTCGCATTGTCTTTCATACTTACTCTGGAATAGATAGCTGGCTTTCAGAATTGACGACTTTCACTATCTAGAGAAGGAACTGTCTCATTTACTAAGTTGCTTTGCCTAGACTCCTAACTCAGCCAACAATTATCTCTCAAAGATGGGAAAGGTGCTTCTCACTGGTGTGTGACAGGATTTTTGGAGAAAGTTAAAACAAATTTGCTGATAGAATACAGGCGGTAGCGGCTTCATTGCCGCCCACGTATTGAAGGCTTTATTGGAGAGAGGGTAATGTTCACCACTCATTTGAGACTAATATGCACTAATTGACCTTCCTTCAACAGACATGCCGTTACTACAACAGTTAGATCTTCTGAAAAGGGCGATAGACTGCTGGCAGCATACCAAAATCTACCACCAAAGAGGTTGTCTTATGTCATTGTGAAGGACATCGCTACAGAAGGCGCTTTTGATCTCGTTAGTTCCCCCAACACATTCTCGGTGCAAGTCGAAATTAATCAACATTGTACTTAGGCTGTTCAATCTGACCCACCATTTGACCATGTTATTCATACAGCCTCTCCCTTCCCTGACACGGTGTCGGATTCTGCAAACGATCTTCTCGACCCTGCTATCAAGGGAACCACGGGAATTCTGAAGGCAATCAAAATGCATGCGCCATCGGTGAAGCGTGTCGTTGTAACCTCATCCTTCGCGGCAATAGTAAACCCTCCTTCGCCGCCAAAAGTTTACGACGAGTCATGCTGGAACCCGGTAACCTTGGACGACGTCATTGCGGACAAATCTCTGGCTTACCGTGGCAGCAAGGTAAGAACAATATGACCGCATATTGATTTTTGAGGAGAGAAACTGAACATGTTCAAGACATTTGCCGAAAAAGCGGCATGGGACTTTATCGCCAATGAAAAGCCAGGGTTCGACCTTGTCACTATGAACCCGCCTCTCGTATATGGCCCTGTCGTCCATCATCTACGGGATTTGAGCGCACTCAACACTTCTAACCAAAGGATCCGGAACTTCATCCAGGGAAAGACTCTTTCCGACGAACTACCGCCCACTGGAACGTTCTTGTGGGTTGACGTTCGCGATCTGGCCCTTGCACATGTCAAGGCCATTGAGGTCCCTGAAGCTGGAGGAAACCGTTTCTTTATGACAGCGGGGCATTGTTCTAACAAGTGGATTGTGGACGCGATACGAGAGAGCCATCCTGAGCTGGCCGCGAAGCTACCCAAGAATCCTATTGATGACTTTCCTGAGGACTGTTACGGTTATGACAACAGCAAAGCGAAAGACATTCTGGGAATCGAATTTCGATCGCTCAAGAGCTGTGTTGACGATACGGTAAGCTCTTTGCTTAAAGTAGATAGCTAGGACTATTGAATAAAACCTTCAATGCGAGTTTGACGAGCAAAAAAGATCTTTTTGGCCATCCTTCCTATCCAACAATGTAACCAGTTTCAAGCTGCGGCAATGACTCGTGGTGTGACAGTGACGCTCATATGAAATCACCCAATTGGATTCTTGAGTGCATTGGCATTGAGAAACAGTACTGTGGGCCAATAACTGTAAACCGGCTTTCCACGTGGTTTCATTATCGCTTTTCTGCAGCGTCAACAGTGATTCTCAAGATAAGACCAAACTATCATTTCGCTATCACCAGCGATAGGAATTAGAATGCCTGGATAAGGCCTCCGATGCAAGTTTCGATGAATGCAGCAGGTAGGTGGAGAAAAACTCGGGCCATACCACATTTGTCTTATCTCTCGGGCTTCTCCGCCCACAGAAGTTCCCCGCACGGCGTGAACCGAAGAGTTTCGGAGCTTTGCGACACGCTGAATAATTACTACACATCTGATTCTTGAATATACATTTTTAGATCTTCTCAGATATTCTATGCTGTTGGCTCTCAACCTGGTTTGTTGCATTTTGAACCCTGTCAACGAATTCCAAAATGAGTAAAACTCAGAACAAGCACGTCGTATTCGACGTCGTGGGTAAGCGAACAAGAAATCTTGAACCTGTTAAATTCATATTTTCTCATTATCAATTTAAATAGGAACATTGATCTCATATGAAGCCTTTTTTGAGGCTATTGAAGCCCGGATCGGTGACCGTCTCCGGGCTCGAAATGTTGGATCCCGAATTTTCGGATATGCTTGGATGGAAGCGGGAGAGAAGGAATATACTTACATGAGTCTTTCCGGGAAATATGTCATCTTTTTCGACATTTTCCGCTCAATCTTTTACCGTACACTATGGCAAGCTGGCATCACGGAGCCACGCGAATTCGCAACCGATGATGATCGGGAATTCCTTTTAGCGTCGTATCGCACCCTTAGACCCCGACCCGGCGTGGCGGAGTGCTTCGCCAAGTTGCGGGAAAATGGATTTAAGGTCTGGTGTTTAACATCTGGCGACGTTGAGCGCGTAAACGGTTACCTTGCCAAGGGTGGAGTGGAATTTCCGTCCGACAATTTCCTGTCCTGCGACACGATTGGAATAGGAAAGCCTGCACCCAAGTCTTACGAATATATTCTCGACAAGTTTCCCAAGGAAAATCTTGAAACCTGGTTCGCAGCAGGTCACATGTGGGATGCCGCTGGAGCACGAAACTGCGGGTAAGTTGAATTTTGTTGCCCTTAGAACTTTGAGCATTCTAACCATGCGATCATTCAACAGTTTCAAGGGTGCCTGGGTTTCTGTTTGGGAAAAGGAATCTTGCTTGGATGTTTTTGGTGAAATGGAGGTAATTGCCGATAGTCTTCCGGCTTTGGCGGACGGAATAATTGAGTATTCGAACAAGCCGTAAATATAAGTATTCAATAATAAACGAACGATAGAACCTCGGTACTTGATCTAATTCCGCGAGGTTTTAATGAGATGTTTCGGCTATAAGAAGTTTTAGCCAATCATATTGTAGCGATTATATAGAGGCTCAGATACCCTGTGATCGTTTTGTGTTTTGGAGGGAGAAGCGCTCGATGACTTGCGATTCAAAGGTCACAGTCGTATGGCCTCACTTTATCTCAAAGAACAAGCTTATGGCACATTCGATGTGTATTCGGACTATTAATTTCTGCTTAACTACTACTTCTACAGCTTGGAGTTTTGTCGAATATGTCCCTCTAATATTTCGTTTTTGTTGGAAGCGAGGCGTTCCTCAGTAGCACGGAATACCTCAGGAATATCCGTTTCCTCAAATGTCTTTCCATGTCTCAACATTTGAACCATTGCTTTGGCCGACAGTAGAATCAGTGGCATGCCGTGGCCTGAGAAGCCGGCCATGATCATTTGACCGGGCTTGCCAGGTACTTCTCCAACATGAGGCATAAAATCGGAGGTCCATCCCATAACTGAAGATGATGTTAGCTTGCAGATAATAATACTGAGGGAGGCATCAATAACTTACTACCAGTCCAAACATTTTCTGTCTGGGCACCGCTGTTTTCCCAACCAACAAAAGTCCGTTGCATCAAGTCATCGAAATATGACACAGCAGGTTCAATAAGCTTACTATCATCCACTACATCGTACCACTGCGAGCGATCAGACCAGAATGTCGGCTTTGCACCACCGACAACAATGCTCCCATCAGGTCGCGGAATCAGATAATCGTAAACGCCGGCTCCATGACGAATGCTATATGTGTACGGTAGAAATGGGGGTGTCGAGTCTTTAGGCACAGTAATGCGGCTGCATATACCTCGCACCGGGATAATATGCTTCTTAAACTGAGGCGCAAGGTGGCCTGTGTATCCGTTTGTAGCCAAGAGTACCTTCTTGGCTTTGATGTCTCCTCGTTCAGTCTTGACCAACCATCTGCCATCGGCCAATTGTTCCTCCGAGAGATAGGTGGCTGGGGTATGTGTTTGCAGATTTGCGCCCTTGTTCACGACACTCTGTAAAAGGTGCAGCACCATCTTATAAGGCCACACATGACCTGCTGTGAAGGTGAAGCAGGACAGAGCTCCTTTAACTCCAGACAACTGCGGTGAACTGTTAGCAATTGCCTCAAATATGGGCGGCTCCGGTCACGTACCCTCTCAGCCTCTTTCCCATGTGCATAATATACATCCTTCAAATTAGCGACGCCGGACTTTGCCAATTCTGTGAACGCCTCATGTGTATCCTGAGCCAACTTTGGGTCCAAAGTCGCATCACAGGCTCTGGTCAGGACAAAATCGCAATCGATCTTCTCCTTCTCAACAAGCTCTTTTACGGCATGAACTTGTGAAGCTTCAAATCGAGCCACATCAACAGCTGCACGCACACCGTACTTTTTGATGTATTTAGGTACATTGTAGTAGACATCAGGCTTCATATGCCCTCCTGTTTTTGTGTTAGGCCCAGTAATTTTGGGACGAATGCATTGGAGAAAAATACAAAAGATCACATACCATTGCGGCCAGTTGCACCAGAACACGCTTCTCTGGCCTCTAGAATGACAACTGATGGTGGTGACGGATTGTCTTCGTAAATGTAGTGGGCCAACGCGGCGCCAGCGAAACCCGCACCAATAATGAGAACGTCACACTCGGTGGGTAGATCTGGGGTAGACCGATGGCTGTCCAATTCATGGAGCTCGGTCCTCCAGAACGGGGTGGTTGAATTGGGAACAGGCATGGGTGTCATGATGGTTTGTATTTCGGATAGGGACATTGCACAGCTGGTTCAACAATGCTAACCACTGGGCAGACTATATCCTGCGGGGGGGCCATTGGCTAGCAAAGAGCCGATAAGCTAGCCCCCTCCAACCGCTACGCCGCCCGCATTTCGGAGTTGCGCGTCACATTTAGTTCCCCTATCGCCGATATCCGATGGTGCCCCTCACAGAGCCTTTATCGCTCGTTGTGCACGCATCCCGATCAGAGTGATGTGCACGGTTACGAGTGCAACTGCCGATACTCTCAAGAGACTAAAATTCCATATTACCAGGCAAATGCCCTCAGTAATCCAAAACAGGTTGGTGCCAATTGATATGATCGCTCTCAAAAGGAAAGGGCTTCAATTAGGACATGCCTGTGTAGGTTGACTAACCATGACTGCTCTCTCTCACGTTCAAATCTTAGCCATTCAGTAAATTTTAATTCATAAAGCAGTATGTCATTTTATATGACACATAATTGCGGTGTTATTGAACTATATCTCCAGGAAAACAGCGTGTTGCTGAGAGTCTGACGACAACAGTTGCTTTGGCAGGCTTGTAGTGGTGGTGGCCATCTACAGGCGCTATCGCTCAGGCGATGATGATGTTACAATGGTCGCTAACAGGTGACGCAAGGCCCCGTAATCACAGCTAGGGCACCCATATCCCAGCACAAGAGATGCGGGGTCCCCACCGTTATCTTGCTAAGGGGATGCTTAAAATTGAACCACTTCCTCCCGAGGTATAAAAGAGAAAAAATTACAATCTTTCATATTTCCCATTCGTCGTGAAAAAGCAAGTAAAATTGGTCCATGCGTTGACCTGTCAAAATGTCGGAGGCACAAGTGAACACGACAGGAAAGCTCAATTCGACCAAGACTTCCATCGATGACAAGGAACAGGGCCGGGATGCGTTGCGTCCCGTGAACAGCACCACCGTTGGTGAACTGGTTGGCGAAGGTAAGAACAGTTGCGAATGAGCATCGTGCCGTAATGCTAGATTCTAACATAAACGTTTTAGAATACACAGATGCGGAATACAAGAAGTTGCTGCGAAAGATTGACCGTTACCTCATCCCAATGATGTATGCTGTATCCTTCGAAGATTTTGCGTGGTGCACACAGCTGACTCCTCCAGGTTCTTCTGCTATGGTATCCAGCAAACAGACAAAACAGCCATCAGTATCCAGGCAGTATGTATACTTCAAATAATCTCTATCCTTCGAGACGTGGTTTTGACAATAATTTAGTTGTTTGGCATGAGAGACGATCTTGGACTTCACGGCCAGCAATACCAATGGCTAACAACCATGTACGGAATAACTATTACGGCAGAATCAAGGTCCAGCGCTAAAAATCTGAATAGTTTCTATCTCACGTATCTCATTGGCGAATTTCCTTCGACATGGCTGCTGCAAAAGTTCAAGGTGGGCCGAACACTCACATTATACATGATTGGATGGTGTAAGTCTATCTCTCACGACCAGGCTATTACCCGCGCTCATATAATCCCACAGCCATTTGCCTGCTATGCATTAGCGCATGCAACAACTGGTCGCAATTGATGGCTCTCCGTGCTTTGCAAGGGTTTTTCGAGTGCAATATTACGCCCGGCTTTTTACTCATCACGGGAACATGGTACCGCACCAAGGAGCACGCGAATCGCTCGCTCTTTTGGCAATCCTCGCAGGGTTTCTTCTCCATTGTTTGCAACTTAATACTCTACGGCATTGCACGACACGTTACAAAAGTCGGCGGCATTGATCCTTGGCGCTGCATCTCCATCTTCCTTGGCGGACTCACCCTCCTTGGCGCCGTTTTCTGCTGGTTCATTTTAGGCACACCCCATGAGGTCAGGTGGCTCACCGACGAGGAGAAGCGTATGGCGTAAGTTCTTTTCGCGAGGCTGAGTGACTACGGATTCGCTAATTAGTAAAGCACTGCCCGTGTCATCGAGAACCAGATTGGCGAAGACAGCACTGGCAAGCAGTGGTCTAAGGCCCAAGTGTACGAGTGTTTCAAGGACCCCCAAGTCTACTTTGGCTTCCTAAACACATTCCTGGCTTGTATTCCCAACGGGTAAATGGCCCCAGATCCAATTTTGAGAGTCGCGCTAATGTCCTGGCTATCTAGTGGTATCACCACCTTCAGTACTTTGATGTACGAGACCTTCGGATTTGATGAGTGGGAATCTATGCTTTACGGCTCTCCTCGTGACGGTGAGTTTTCTCTTTCTTTTTCTTCCTAATAAGAACGGACAACGCTGACTAGTACAAGCAATGTATACCGTAGTACTAATCACGGTCGCTTTGTTTGTGAGGCGATTCCAGAACAAACGCATGCTCATCATGATCTTTGCTTGCATTTTGCCCTGCATCGGCATGCTATTCATGTCCCTACTGCCAAACACTTCTGCAAACAAGTGGATTAAATGGGGAATGTTCATGATGACTGTGGTCTTCTCGCTGGCCCTGTTCCTTGGTTGGAGTTTGAGTAAGTGCCCCTATTCAATGGCTGCATCAAACACAGCTAACATATTCCAGTCACATCAAACATTGCTGGCAGAACCAAGCGAACCATGGTCTCATCCCTCACTCTGATCGCTTACTGTGTTGGCAACATGGTCGGTGCCCAAGTCTTCCGAACAAAAGACGCGCCCCGCTACGTCGCCGGCACTGCTACGTGCTGCGCTTGCTTCGGGGCCCAGGTTCTCGTCATTATCGCGTGGCGAATTTGGTACATGTACGAGAACAGGCGCCGGGATCGCCTGGCGGCGGAGTCAGGGCTCTCGAAGGAGGAGCAGGAGCGCGTGGGCCAGCAGCTTGGAGAGCAGGATACGACCGACCTGAAGAACCCGCATTTTAGATATACCATGTGAGAAGGCGGCGGGAAGGCGAATAATTTTATAGACGAAACAGAGATTTTCGCGTCCATCTTTCAGCTGACTATCTCATCTTATGCCCGCCCACATGCGTTATGTTGTGCTTGCTGACAGCAGATCAATTTTCAGCCAATGCAGATCGCTGCCGGCTTGATTGCATCCATTCAATCTCTCCTAAGGCTTATCTAGATTCGTAGCATACATTGTGGCCGTGGTGAATAAACATTCAATGCGCGTTATGAACAACGAAACACGGGATGATTTGCATCGGTGTGATGTGGCTTGTCACACACTCCTAATGTTTCTGACCAAGACACCCCGTTTGACCTCCACAAACAATTGATCGGCCCGCGGAATGATAATTACACGGTAACGGGAATATAGTTTTCTGTCTCTCATATTAATATAAACTTCAAACGGCTTTTTTTCTCTTATTGTTCCCTTGTTCAAATTAATCGCCCCGATGCAATGACCCGTGTAGCCGTGTGTGACATCTCACAAGAACGCCCCTTTCTACCTCCATTGCGACGCCGACGCCAATCGCGTCAGAAAAACAACTCTTATTCCCCAGATCTCGCCATGAACCCTCGGCAGGGCTACAGCATGAATGGAGACGTTCCGGAGTCGTCAGTAGGTGTTGATGTTACTACGTATCAGCCACTATGGATCTTATCCGCAAAACTACAGGAAAACGGCTACCCGCACACCCAAGCCAGATATCTGCCACCCGAGAAAAAGCTAGAAGAAACCGGCAATCGTTTGATGTTCTCGGATGACATCGGCAAATTTGCAGAGTGGTCCATCGAAGTTGAGTTTCTCGTGGCCAAGGAACGCAACAACACTCCGCCCTCTTCGGATAACAGATGGGCCTGTCCCGCCGATGCTCGCAATCCCTATGAGGTATGCGCCAAGAAATGCGCCGAGATTCTCTTCGAGTACAGCATTTTAAATGTTCATCTCATTGGAGGCATCGCTTACCGAGGGGACGTTGCTCCCCTCGAGGATGCCAACTTTCAGGCCCCGATGAGTTCAATTCCCCGTCCCGGACTCTGCTCGAGCATGTCGCATTGGTTCTTCAGCCCGGCCCCAAATGTGGTCCCAAACAAATCCAGCCCGGGGGATTACGACTGGATTGGCCTCAAGATGCGCTGTCCCTTTCGGCCTATGAGTTCTGTTTTGCCGCATGGGGATGAGGCACTGAGGGAAGTTTACAGCTCTCATCCGAGCAATGCTAAACAGGGCTCCGAAGACAAGACTCCCCGCTACTCCTTCTCAGGTTCTGCTGGTAGCAGCGATGCATCCACCTTGCCGCAGCCAGCTCATCGCCTTGAAATGGAGACCCTCATCGGAATGCTTCGCGCTGGGATCAAGATGCACACCAACTCGACATGCCAGCTCCGCTACTACTTCACCAACCAACCCGACGGGGTCGACCTCACTCAGGCCAAGCGCATGATCGCCATGGTTTGGATGCTAGAGCGAGATCTCTTCTTGCAACTCCGCCCCGATGTCAAGGATCGCGAAAGCAACCACTACTTTCCCATCAGCACCTCTTCCTATATCGCCAAGAGAAGGACAAGGTTCCCCAACGGTTACATGACGGTGTTGCCTGCAAGGTGCGAGGAACTCCTCGCAGAGACCAGACCGGAAGACATAGTGGAACAGGCTTCGCTCGACACCAGTATCCCCAAGCTCAATGATTCCTGCCTCCAGGAGCGCATCAACATGATATGGTGCGCCAGTGACCTTTCTGAGCTCGCTGAGTTCATTGAGAGCCCGGACGGCGAGACGACCATGGCCATCCACGTACCTAAGGACCCCGAGTTGCACCCGATCATTGAGATGCGCTACACCGTTTGGCACCCGCAAGCCGAGTCGATGCAGCACTGGCTGCAACTGTTCGGGCGCCTATTTTATTTTGCATGCGGGGCGCCCATGTATTCGTTCAAGGACGTCATCGCCGAGATGGACGTCAACATCCTGACCGGGCAGAAGCTCGAGAAGCAGGATCGCTGGAAACCCCTGCTCAATCATGGGTTTGGAAACGAGGCCTGCTACTACTGGGAGCAGCTCAAGAAACATGAGCGCGAGCGGGGAAGCACCTCGCTCTCTGGCCTCGACACCCGAGGCATCTTAAAGCCAGTGCCCGGTCTTCAGCTCATGACCCCGATTTGCGGCAATTCCTCGCCCTCGAGTAGCCGAGTCTAAAATTTTCTGCCTTGATTAGTGCAATTAGTTTAACGCGTGCAGTTACAAAAGTCGCCCGTTCTTCACTGGTGGTTAGGAGTTTTAATACCAAAAAGTTCAAAGTTTTCTATGCAATAATTCCTGCGCAATTCTGAAAAATGCGCGACCCATTGAATCCAATTATTCAGCCGAGTAACTATGGCTCCTTAATGCAGCCTCCGTTCTGATCAAACGCCAGGGGTATCACTCATACCAAATGCACTAATTTCCTTTTTTCCCCATCTACAAATATGCCAACATCTCAACGCCGTTCTGTTAAACCTTGAGCTTCATCTTTGGAGCTCGCTTCTTCTTCTTGTGCTTTCTAATAGAACCAATGTGCTTCCTCTGGACCATTCGGACCAACCAGCTGTGAATCATTTCTCTCATTAGGACGAGAATGGTGGCAATGACGGTTGGAACAGCACATGCCCAGCTGGGGATGGGTGGTTAGCATCGATGATCTCATCAGAAAAAAATTGGCCCACTTACAAATACCAGATGCCGTGATGGATCTCTGGAAACCCAGCCTCTTGGAAATTCTGCCCAAAGAATCCAGTAATAAATGTGAGTGGCAGGAAAATAATGGTCACAGTCGTCAGTTGCTTCATGGACTCATTTTGGTTGGCTGAAATGGTGTTGAAGATAAGGCTGATAAGGTTGTCCGAGGACTGCTTCAGCTGCTGCATGGCCTCGGTAATCATAATACAGTGATCGAGCACATCGCCGAGATAAGTGTGGGTCATGGGTGTGACGATGACGCCTGATGCTGGGTTCTCCAACTCCTTCATGGCCTGATCATGGGAATGGTACGTCTTGTGGTCCCGAAGGACGTTAACGAGGTTGTCGATGGGGTTGAGAAAACTGAGCATCTTGTTGATCTCACTAATGCAGATATAGAGCTGTTTGCTCTGCTTGATAGAAGGCGCAGTGAGAACATCAAGCTCAATGTCGCTAATAATATCTGAATAGACGGCCGTGAGGGGAATGGCGAGATCGATGATGGCATCAATGATGGCCTGAACAAGAAGAGAAGCATCGTTGGATTCTCGCAGAATGGTTCCCGGGGTGTCAAGTCGAGTGACGATTGGCCGCTCAACGTCGCCAGCCGAGACTTCGAAGAACGAAATGACGGTGTTATCATTGGTCAGGAAAATGGCGACTTGCTCGGCGGAAATTGCCATCTTGTAGGGGGTCAATGAGGAATGAGACTCCATGAATTCGGTGCGAGCCTCGTTGGCAGAGGAGTGATAACGCTGGAGCGTGCGAATCATGCCCGTTTCCTGCAGCGTGTCGCCCACAGGGAACGACGGCGTGTTGCCCAAGGCATGCTTTTCTGGGTCCGCATAGGCCTTGCGGGTGTTCCAAAGACCACGGAGGGAGCTCTTGAGGGGGCCAGGGGGCGAGTGGGAAATGGTGCTGCTGGTATCTGTGGAGTCGTCATCGTCTTCGACCAAATGGACAAGCTTCTGAAGCGTCAAGATCATGAAAGCATGATTGGGATACCTGATTAGATAGGTTATGGTTAGCGCCGTTCAAATGTGGGAGATGGCTGCTGGGGTTGGCGCAAAACTCACCAGTCTGCTTTTGTCCTGTTGCGGATGTTCATGACATCTTCTAGCGCCAGCTTGTGGAGGTTCTTGCATTTCCCCACAGCCTGAATGACGTCCCAACTCAGGCCATTGACGTTGATCCAACGGCATCTGGCCCAGTCAGGCTTGGGCTGGTTCAGAAACTCAATAAAGCCCTCGTTTTCAAAGTGCTGCTTGACCATTCTTGTGTGGGCAAAATCTATGACGGAGATGTCACAGGCTGCGCTAAGGGCTGGCATAGAGGCGTGCCCACCATCGGGCAGGGCAGGATCGAAGCCAGGCTCGGAGCCGGGCTGCCAACCAGGGCGGGCGCTGAATGTGGCATCGAAGGCATCGAGTTCGTCGTAGTCGTCGACGGGCTTGAAGGTCTGCGTGCGTGTCATGCGGCGGCGCAGCATGGGCGAGAAGTTCATCTCGCGGTGGACATCCGTATCAGAACGCGACATGTGCTTGGGCGAGCCGACCGGCGGCGACAGATTCTCGGTGTCGAGCGTGAGGTTGTAGCGGACATGATGGGCAGGCTCAGGCTCGGCAGGCTCGATGTGTACGCGCGTGTCGGAGGAGTGGCTCTGGCGGGCCGTCTGCTCGTTGTCGTGAGACATGGTGAAGTCGGCGCTGGCGTCGCTGTTTATGGCGAGCTGGTGCTGGTAGGGCGAATTGCGTACATCCAAGCGAAACCAGTCGCAAAGGTGGTGGATGAGTTGATTAATTGATGGAGGGAGTGTCAATGACGATACAGAACCGATGGGGGCAGAAATGTACAGTAAAATCAAGCAGACACAAGAAATAAAACGAAGGGATCGACAGTCGATTATGTCAAGAGTCGGATCGTATTGGTGGTATTGCCCTTTCTCTTGCGACAACTGTGACAGGGGCGTCTCTGGTTTCACCCGATGCCGCTATTGGACGCGGGGAGCTTGGGGGCGGCCCCACAGTGGGTGGCCAGTGGATGGCCAGTGGGTAGCTAGCGGACGATGCTACTGTGGCTGGTCGCCGCTGATGAGATAAATGCCTGAGAGATGCTGTTGGTTGGTGGCTGCTAGGGCTGACGTTGGGATTGCCCAGCGAGTTTTCGCTTAGGCTTGCACCCCGGCACATCAATGCCGGCCGACAAAGTGCTGCGACCCCTATTCATTCACATGTTCGTATTTACTCACTCGTACTCACGCTCACTAGCCATGTGCGTGCATCATATCCCTATCCTTAATATTAAATAATGCCGCTTGTCTCGACCTCAACCAACCCATCGGTAAACGTGCAGGCCTCAGTGGTCATGGTAACTGACTGCCCTGACAGTGCCAACGCCAGCTCCACCTCCACCATCAGCGCCACTCATACCACGAGTGCTTGCAGCACTAGCACTCCTGGCTTATTACGAAACCAATGCTTTAGGCGCCACATCACCGGCTGATGCTGCATCCGGCATCGCATAATCATTAGCCTGCTTCCTACTAACAACTTCGACAGCATTTTACGGATATCGGCAACAACACACAGCTACATCATGTTTTCTCGGGGAAAAAAAAACAGCTAACACATTCACCCTTTAATTAGCTACCCTAGATAATAAAACTAAGTCTCCCAATCAAGCGGCGCTGCACACAAGGTGTGCTTCAATTGAGAAACTCGTCCTACCAAATCCAGACCCTTGACTCAGCATGAGCTCATGCTACCATTTACATCATCGCAACCTCTCAAAGCTCCTTAATCGCGACTGGCCGGGATCAGTGAGGACTTATCAATGAGCTTCTTTGCAAAATTAGGCAATGGATCGCTGCTAACAATGTCAAACACGGATACATCCGCTTGAAACTCTTTCGAAAGCCAGGTTCGGATCTCAATAGCGATCAAGCTGTCTATTCCAAGGGCCGGCAGTGATTTTCTCGTGTCCATATCTTCAGGATCCATTTTGATGATTTTGGAAATTCCTGCCACAAGATGGGTAAAAGTAAGGTCGAAGAGCTCTTCTTCGGATATAGCCGCTGCGAGAAGCTTCTTGAAGTCTTGTGCGGCATTGGCGCTGCCATTTGCGCCATTGCTTCGTCTATCAAGCTGTCTGTGAACAGCAAAGCGGGCATCTGAGAACCAATACGGGTCATTAGCAGACGACTTGTCGAGCTGGCCTCCTGTCGATGCTCCCATTGCCACCTGCGTCGGGGCACGTCCCGAGACTGCCGCCGCGACGACGTTGAGGACATCAGCTTCATCCATGCCCAGCAGGCCACCGTTCTTGAGTAATTGGAAGACATCGTCGCGCTCCGTGGACACGCCAATACCAACCACAAGACTGAGGTTGATACTCGTCGCGGCCAGCCCAGAAGCTGCGCGATGGTTCATCAGAGCATCCTGGTATGTGTTACCTGCGTTGTAGTTGGCTTGACCACGGGAGCCGACGATTCCAGCAATCGAAGACAAGCACACAAAGAAACTCAAATCCTTTGGCAAGAGTTCATGCAGATTTCGTGTGGCTCTCAGTTTGGGGCGAAGTGATAGATTCCAATCTGACGCCGACATGTTTTCGTAAATGCCGTCCTGCGAATTCCAGTTAGCCCAAAATCGATTGTCGGAGAGACGCGATGTCTCTCAGAACGATAAACTCACTCTCAAATCCATGGCACAGTGAATTACGCCTTGAATCGGGGGGAACCTTTGTCCCACTTCTTTAAGGGCAACCTCTAGCTGAGGTTTATCCGCAACATCGACCGAGATTGCTGTCGCCGAAACGCCCTGGCGCTGTAGTTCGCTGAGTAGTTCAGCCGCTTCAGGGCGAGACCTTCCAGACCGCGACAAGAATACGAGATTTCTTGCACCCCTGTTGACAAGCATCTTGGCAATAGATCTACCAATTCCACCAAGACCTCCAACGAGAATATAGGTGCTGTCGCGTGATAAATGGAAAGTCATCAAGCCTTCGGGGACAACCTTTGAACTGATATTAGCATATGCGAGTGAGTGCAGGTTCGTGGTAAAGCTTACTGGGATAATGTCATCTTTTCGTGGGCTCAGGACAATCTTGCCGATGTGAGTTCCACCCTGCATGAGTCGGAACGCCTTGTCGATTTCCCCAAAAGAATATTGCTCTAGGTTGCGCAATGGAGCAATTGCACCCTTGTGCAAAAGCTCGACGACTTGATTGCCAATTTTTTGAATCCTATCAGGGTAATCTGTGACTTGGCACAAAATGTCAACGCCAGAAAAGGTAATGTTGTTGAGGAATGGACGCATCTCCAAGCCAGCATTGTCATAGATGTCACGTTTTCCAAGTTCAACGAACCGACCAAAGGGGGCAACGCAGAGCCACGTTCTCCGCAGCGCCTCCTGCGCGAGCGAGTTGAGCACAACATCGACACCACGTTGATTGGTCAATCGAAGAATGCCATCAGCGAAGGAGTAGTCGCGGCTATTGAAGATGTGAGATTCTTGGATTCCGTAATCCTCTATTAGAAATCTCTTCTTATTTTCGGATGAGACGGTGACAAAAATCTCTGCGCCGATGAATTGAGCAACCTGGATGGCAGCCTGGCCTACACCCCCGGCAGCCGAGTGTATTAATACAGATTCGCCGCGTTGAAGTCGGGCCACATCAATGAGGGAATGAACGGCAGTCGCGTATATGCACATGAGAGAAGCGGCTTGCTCATCACTCATGTCGTTAGGGGTTCTCTCAAAGGTCCGGGGATCAACTCGGACACGGGTCTGGAAACAACCTCCGTGCAACCCGAACACACGGTCACCAACTTGGAACTTTTCAACCCCCTTACCAAGTCTGGAAACAACGCCTGCGCATTCAACTCCAAGAGTCAAGTCTTCCATTTGGCCCATCGCAGCCATGACGTCGCGGAAGTTGAGACCCACTGATGTCACCTCGATCTCCATCTGATCATCCGCGATGGGGTCGGCGGCGGACAGGTTTGGAATAGGGACATATTCAGAACTATCAAGAAGTCCTGGCTCTCTAAAGGACAGTCGAAGTGCCTTGGCTGCTTGTCGAAGGGGCATTTTGGTTGCTGGAAGCATCTGGCCGGACTTGGATGCATCTAGCAAGGCCTTTAGATTTGGTTCGGGCAACAGACGTTCAATGTGCGCCAGGCCGCCACGAACTACATACTCCGAGTCTGTGGACTCCTCCGACGTCTGGTTGGATATATTGTGCAGAAGTCGACTGATTGTATAAACATTTACTTCCAAATCAAGAGGAACGTTCAAATCAAGTGCCATAGTAACAAAGGGTATCTCGGGGTGTTCGGCTCTGATCGTCCTTCCAAAACCCTTGACAAGGCCTCTAGAATGGATATCCAGAGTCAGCCACAGGGTCCCAGACGACCCAAGAATTAAAGATCGAAGTTTGGAGAAAGAATCGTCATTTGGATTCTCCAAGAAAGCGCCGTCGACATCCAAGGTTATTAGAGCCAAATATGGTGAATTCTGTTGAGTAATACTTCCGAATGCCGCCTGCTCAATAATGTAGTTCTGTGCTTCCAGCTCACGGCGGACCTTTGCAATGGCTTGACTCAATCCGTTCGATGGCTCTTGGGGCGTAACCACAACCAACTTTTCGGTTGCGGTTTCTGGCTCTGGTTTCTGGTGTACAATAACGAGGCGTGATGCGTTGGAACCGTTGATTGTAGTCGATGTGAAACCTGCAGACATGAAAGTCTCCTCTGCAGCAACAGGAATATCAGAGCCATCTGTGAGCAACAAAACTCCCCACCTGATATCGGTTAGCTGTATTCAGAATTGATTCCTTTATAAGAAAATGATAGGTAACGTACGGTTTCAATAACTTCTTAAATCCCGCGAGGATGGCAGAATAATCACCTTCATATTCACCAATGGACGTAAAAATCGCAAGATCAAAAGTAACATCTTCAAATCCCTGCGAAGCAAGGTCTTCTGACACGTTCAGCTTTCGATTCTGGATCAAATTGTTCCATGAGCCTAATGGCGATGAGTTCTCTTCAATCGGCCCGTCGAGCTCGCCAGCTCGGACAATAGACTTGATACGATCGAGAATCTTTTCTCCAGCCGGAAGCGAGGCCAAGGACTCTTTGAGAAGACTATTAGGAGATGGGGAATATTCCAAAATATCGAGCGCTGGGCGTTTGTGTGCGAGCAGGGATACATATTGGCCCAGGTTTGCCATCAGGTCCTTGCCTTGGAAAAGCTTTTGAAGTTCAGTTGCATGGGCAACTTCAACATCTGGCGATAGGTGCGGAACAATAGGCACATGACCAACATATTGGTCATCTGAGCTCATCGCTGCAGACGCATTTCGGAGAGGCACCGTTTCACATCCCCTAAGAGCGATGACGGGCTTTTCTCCATGTTCGGCAAAGGCAACGACATTGCTCACCAAACCATCTGCGCCATGCTTTTCCGAAGTGGTAAATCCACAGTACTTAGTGCCAGGGGAAGAGTCAAAGCCCGCCGAGACATAGAGCGACGCAGCTGATACTGGAATCCTTGCTTGCAGCTGCGTTACGCTGCCCGCACCGGAGATTAAGGCATGAACGAAGACATCGAGGACGGCAGGATGGATGAAGTGAGGCGGCTCCCACTTCTGGGGGTACCATTGTTTCGTATCTAGGACCTCTGCGGAGAAGTGGGATTGGTAATCGTGGGTATGAAGTTGCTTGATGCCACGGAATGTTGGCCCAAGAGTAATTCCCGCCTCGTCAACCTTGGAGTAAAATTTGGTTGCATCCAGGCTCGGCCACTCTGCTTGAATCATCCGTTCATGCTCTCTCTTAAGCTTGGAGTTTGCTGCAGCTTCCTCATCCAGAAACACGGTATTCCTCGCTTCTCCCTTGTACAGGGTGGTGATGAGGCCAGTGCAATTAGCCGTCCACACCCCGTTCTCGTTTCTGCTAGATACCTTAAATTCGGTCCAGTGCGACGATGATGCTGTATTAGGTCCAGATCTCCATGGCGAGAGCTGAAGTTTTGTTTCAATCGACTCGTTAGGCGCAACGACAAGGGCATTTCCGACGTTGACGTTGCGAATTTGGTAGCCCGAGACGTCTGTCCGGGTCTCTACTTGACGTGTCGCCTCGATGGCCATGACGATCATGCCAGCCATGGGGTAAATGTTGGTGTTCTGGAACTGGTGCTGCTCGATCCAAGGCTGCTCCGAGACGCGGAGATAGTTGCGCCATGATGGCTCAACTTCCGTGGATCGTTCGTCTCTGGCTCCAAGCAACTCCAGTCGGGGATGGTTCCTATTCTTGTAGCTCGAGAATGCAGCTGACTCGTGCCAGTACCGATTAGACGTGTTCCACGCGTAGGGAGGCAGATCGACCAGGGCAGATATTTTCCCCGCATCAGATTTTGTGTCGGCGTATGCATTCACCAGTGGAATATTGACGGGATGTCCAAGAATAAGCAATTCGCCCACCACCTCCAAGGCTGTCTGGATAGCGTCTTGCTTTCTCCTGATGGCCGACAAATATCGAGGAGTCGTGATTTCATTCGCAACGCTGTCCAAAATCTGCTTCAAGGGCCCCTGAAGCGCTGCATGAGGTCCAATCTCTACAATGGCATCTTGGCTTCCCTTCTTTCCTGCGGCTTTGCCTTTCTTTCCAAGACAACCTGACTTGGCGGCCGCTGTGACGGCCCCGGAAAAGTTGACCGGACTGACCAAGTTGGCGGCCCAGTACGACGGTCCAAGCTCGGTCCCGTCGACGGCCTTGCCCGAGACCGACGAAAACATCTTCACGTCAGAGTGACCTGGCTTAATCTCCCAACCTCCCTCTAACGAGGCAAGATATTCGTCCGAGATTGCCTCCATGTGATGGGAATGATACGCTGTCGTAACACGGAGCTTCCTAGCAAATATGTCATCCGCTTGCAAGAGTGTCAAGACTTCGTCAATGCCTTCCACGTCGCCCGACAAGGTCACGCTTGACGGGCTGTTGATGCAAGCCACCACCACCTTTCCCGTGGTGATTCGATTCAGGTATTCCCTTGCTGCTCCGGCACCCAATCCCACAGCGGCCATTGAGCCCTTAGTGTCAATTTTACCAGTTAGAGACCCTCTACAGCTGGCAATCCGCATGGCTGTTTCCTTACCGAAAGCCCCCTTTGCGTATGCCGCTGCAATCTCTCCGCTGGAGTGGCCTATGACGACCTGGGGGCGAACTCCCCAACTGGCAAAGGTGTCAATGATTCCAAGCTGCAGGGCCGTGCAAGCCGGCTGGCTGATGGTAGAGTGGTCGATTTTGGATTCCTCTGCGCTACGGTTCAGTTCTGTGACGAGGTCCCAGGTGAAGCCCCAATCTTTGAGGTATGCGCTCGACTCTCGGAGGGATTGTTGGAAAACAGAATACTTCTGGAGAGACCTTCCCATGGCAAACCATTGCGCACCCTGGCCAGTGAAGATAAAAGTGAGAGCCCGCGACCTAGGTACCCTGATCGCCCTCGTTGGCGCACTATCAAGACCTTCTTTCAATTCCTGGATTGTAGAAGCCGTGACATATGTCTTCCATGGAAGGTTTGATCGTTTTTTGGAGAGCGTGTAGGACAGACGGTGCAAGAAATCATCCTCCAACTCGTGCGTTACATGAAGCTCGCCGAGGTATTTTTGAAGACTCTGGCTAGTCCTTGTGATGCCGGACTCTTCGTGAGAATGCAGAATGAACAGACGTGGGACTCGATCTATGTTAGACTTGATGTGTCCATTTTCGGAGCAACTCTTTGATCCATTAGAGCCGGTGCCCTGAACCTCAACAGTAGTGTTATGATGGCCTTGCAAGTTGTGATTCTTGAGGAAGTGATAGGCATCATCCAAAATAGCGTGAGCGTTGGATCCACCGTATCCAAAACTGTTGATGCTGGCACGTCTGAGTCCAGCAGGCCAATTAATTGTGCTGGTTGGAATGTCAATGTTCCAGGCGTCCAGCTGGATTTTGGGATTAACATTCTCCAGGCCATATGTTGGTGCTATCAAGCCACTTTCAAGACTGTATATGGTCTTGACCAAGCCGGGAATACCACTTGCACCTTCAAGATGCCCGATGTTGCCCTTCACAGAGCCAACATGTATGGGGCGCTGTCTTGTCGGCCCAAAGACGGAACCAATCACGGAGCACTCGATGGGATCACCCACCTTTGTACCCGTGCCGTGGGCCTCGAAATAATTTGTCTCATTCACACCCAGACCAGCTGAAGCATACGTCGAAAGTATCAGTTCCTCCTGTCGAGATGCAGATGGCTGCGTGATGCCAAGAGTCCGACCATCTTGGTTGCAACCCGTGCCCCGGATGACCGCGCGGATAGTGTCCCCGTCTTGTAGTGCTTTGTCTAATCGCTTCAAGACAACAAAGCCGCCTCCTTCGGCTCGGGCGTATCCGTTTGCTGCAGCGTCGAATGAGTGACACTTGTCATCGGCACTGAGGAAGGACATGGAAGACATGAAAACACCAAAGTTGGGCAGAAGTTGTAACCCAAATCCTCCAGCCAAAGCCTGAAGCACCATAATATCAGTACCACGGTGGAGCAATCAGGGGGAAACAAAGCCAAGAATCGGAAATGGTCTTACGGAATCGCTTTCACCCAGTCGGATGCTTTGGCATGCAAGATGCAATGCAGTCAATGACGACGAACAGGCCGTGTTTAAAGTGACGCTCGGTCCCTTGAGATTAAAGAACCACGAAATCCGGTTGGACAGTAGCGCGTCTCCTGTGCCCGTTGCCGTGTATTTTGGAGCACTGTCCATATCGTATGCTTGTATATCCCAATAGTCATGCAGACAAGATCCTAAGTAGCAAGCCATTTTCTGGTCGGCAACTTGATCGATTGTAAGGCCAGCTAAAGATATGTCAATCAAATGCTCGCTTTACATAGCGCCAATTTCAAGCACTCTTACCATTCTCGAGACCTTCGTAAGCTAGTTCCAGCAAGATTCGTTGGACTGGATCCATGCCCTTTGCCTCTTCAGGGGTGATGGAAAAGAAGCCAGCGTCGAAGCGGTCAACATCTTGTGTCAAAAAGTATCCTCCCTTGGAATTGGAGGTTCCCGCTCTGCCCCCATCGGGATGGTAGAAGCCATTTACGTTATACCGGCTCTTCGGCACCGGTCCCAGAGCATTCCTCCCCTCCTTAAGTAGGTCCCATAGGCGGCTGGGCGTTGTGCAATCGCCAGCGAACCTTCCAGAGACGCCAATAATAGCGATGGCTGAGAAGGGATCGCCATCTGGACAAGAGCTTGAAGCCACATTCGGGGCAGGATGGCCATTGGTGCCATTAGAGCCGTCGTTGGAGAGAGTCATGATGAAATCGGTGCGATTTGAAGCAAGCAGAAATTAGGAGGCGTGCTTGCTAGGGCCTTATGATTGGACTCAAAGCTCCTTTTATTACAGAAAAGATTAACGTTGAAGTTTTAGTGAACACGTCTTCTCACGGGAACCACTTCTTAATAAATAAACAGGCGTCTATCGCATCACACCATAATAGAGTCTAGTTCTCACATCATCAGTTGCTATCGGCACTCTGTGGGTTATCGAGTCGATCTAAAGCCAGTCGGTACGATTTGGCAGGCCACATCTCATTCGGCGACTGTTATACGGGGGCTTCGGAAGCAAGGCGAAATCCAATCGGTGTCGTTCGGCCTCCACCATCTTGTGGAGCACACGTCAGGTCGGCTGGGCCCTTTTGAGTAAAGCCCGGGTGGATGTGGTAGGACCGTCCCTACCCTGCAACAACATCTCGCGAACAGGCTCAGTTGAGCAGCACGAAATTTTCCTTCAGCAATATCTATTAAAAATGTACTTTTATAGTTTCTTTCCTTTAAAGAATATCTGAGCTGGGCTCTATTACGTGTCCCTCTCTATTAAAAGAAATAGGATTAGTGTTGAGACTCGTACTCGTAGACTCGCTCGCTTGGCAAACCCCATTGGGCGTCGTAAGTGTTATGCGCAGTCCCTCTCGATTGCAGGTGTTGGAACCACGATCGTTGGTAGAAGCGGAGGTTAAAATCCCTCAAACAGATGCGGCATGCAGCGATGGTTCGACATGCTTGCAGGGCTATTTTTTCTATTCCGTCGGCAGGATGCTGAACCATGCCGCGCCGTCAATCAGGTACTCTGCTCATTGCCAAGGCCGCAGTTCCCTTTCGCTTAACTGGCCCAGAAAGTGAAGCGACCTTGAAGGATATGGATATGTACAGCCCCCCGAATAGTAAGTCGCCGATTGTGGGGACGGGACGATTGATGCCACTCTACCACAGAGCCGCATCCGCATGAACATATGCAATAGTTGAAAAACCCTGGTTCTGTCAGACGTACCTCGTTCCTTTTCTTTTTGCCACACCTGATCTTAGCTGCAGTCAGACGCAATCGTCCCGGAACGCACACACATGGGGTACGTTGCAGATTCTTTAGATGCTTCCCTATTTTATGTTGAGATTCTATCTTCCAGCACATTCAAAAACATACATATTTCACTGTAATCTTTTCTGTTTCAATGCAATTAAACATGATGGAAGCTTGAGCGCTTTTTATCCAACTCATACAGGATGACCCGTAAAACCCAACTCGGTTTGGTTTAAATTGCCTCAGCATAATTTAAGTTTCAGAAGCAGTTTCTTTTAGAAAGAATTGGAGACAAGTGATTAGTGTACTATTCGAAACACCGAAAAAAAAACGAATATTTGCTCTGCCATATGACAAGGGGCTGTGACTCTGACAATATCCTTTGTCTTTTATTTAGCCAGCCAGAGCCTACAAATCATTGTGGTTGCATCTCATGGTAGGCTATTTTGGTGTCTCCTATGGTTTTCACTAATTTTGATCGACCTTTCTTACAAATCTTATCGCGACCCGTGTATAAAATGGTTTCCCCTGCGAAGACAAGGAGGTAGATAATGTCATCATGATACAATGCGAAATGAAATAATAATCTGAAATAAATAGCATTCCGATTTTCATGGTCATCAAGGGCACTTTCCAGAACAAGAACGAAACAGCGGATTTGAATGCGTACGTGAAGGTTGGGTAAGAACCTTGAGAGTGGCCACGATAATTTAAACAGGCACCTAAATATTCCTGAGATCTGGGTCACCGGGCTTTTCAAGATGCATTGTGGGATACTGTCAAGGCACCAGACCTAAGATTCGCAAAAGCTACGCATAAGCTTCACCTCAAGGAGCGGGGATGGCTTCGGCACCTTGCTAACCTTAGCAAATTATAAAAAGCTAGATAGACTGGAGAGAAGAGCAAATCTACTTCCTCAGCAATTGCATTAAACTTAGCGATACTACTACTAATATTAATGGATTGTGTTGCGGCTTATTTGACCGATGTAAATATAGAAACTGATCTTCGATTGATCCCAGAAATAGAAGGTATCTTGAGAACTGACATGAGAACGACGAAAAATATTTCCCTCACATTAAATTAGATTGCTGGGATAGATAACAATAATGATAACTGACATATAATTGTAGCAGGGTAACAGAGGGTAGATACCTAGGTAGGGAAAATGTATATTCTAATTAAATAAAAAGCTAAGACTTGATTCTCTATTCCTCTATTATTTCAATCTCCCTTTAATAAATGAAGAGTCTGTGTTCAAATAATGTGTGAGCCATTGGGACTGTCTTAGTTATACATTTTAGAAAAGGTCTCGTATATATATTTCCATTGCTGAAAAATATTGATCATCTAGTTCCGTACAATTACAATTTATTTGCTCTATATGCCCGGCATGAGAATTATCGCTTGTAAGTTGCACATAGCTTTCTTTGTCAAGTGATGTTCAGGTCCGAGAAGTTCCATTCTTGACAATAGTACTTCATAACAAAGATTTCCCGCAAGTTCTAGCTGACCTTGTTTTGCATATGCCACCGACAGCTGCGCCATATTTCGCAATGTCTCAGGGTGTTTGTCTCCGTGGACCTTTTGACAAATCTCAATGAGTCGCTTGCTCATTATCTCAGATTCTTCATATCTTTCTTGTATAAGATATATCGAAACAAGATTGGCCATTGTGCTGAGTGTACTTGGGTTTTCTTCACCAAGACTTTTCATCCTCACGTCTATTACCTGTAAAATGATCTTTTCCGCCTCTCCTAGCCGTCCTCCTCTCCTATATGTAGACGCGAGGTTGTTCATCGTTCCTAATGTCAAAAAGTGATCCAACCCCTGGTTCCTTTTTGCAACCTCGAGTATTCTGATCTGTAGTCCTTCGGCTTCTTCCAACCGACCTTGTTTTATGTAAGTCTCCGCTAAATTTCCCATGACAACTAAGGTTTCAAGATGCTCCTCTCCAAGAATCTTCTGTCTTGCCTCTACTACCTCAAGCTCCAATGCTTCCGACTTTTCGAATTTGTCTTGTGCATCATAAATCGAGGATAGATTCACCAGGGCAGTGAGCGTCTTCAGACTGTTTCTTCCTAGAGTCCTTGTCATGGTCTCTGCCACACATGTGCCTAGCTCTTCAGCCCTCTCAAATTGTCTTTGCCTTTTATATATTTCCGCCAAATTACCCATAAAAGTTAATGTTTCTGGGCTGTCCTCTCCAAGAACCTCTGATTTTACCTTGATCAGTTGCTCAAGTAGTTCTTCTGCGGAAGCTAGTTTGTTAGTTTTGGAATAAACCTCGAGCAAATTTTCCATGGACTGGCATGTTTCAAGGTATTGATGTCCAAGCCTTTCCCTTCGGACGCGTAGGACGTCAGATTCTAGCACTTCCGCCTCTTCCCATCGGCATTGGCGCCTGTATAATGAAGATAGGTATAATGTGTGTCTGAGCACCTCAGGGTGTTCAGACCCAACTTTCCTTTTCATACCCTCTATCACCAATTGCAAACGTCCTTTAGCTTCTTCTAGCTTTCCTTGCTCGAGATGCATGTTTGCTAAGAGTCCGAACGCAATCAGTGTGTCCATATTCTCATCTCCAAGCTCTCTTATCCTTCTTTCGGCAACTTCGAGAACCATCTTTTCGGGATTCTCCATTTTGTTTTGCAAAATGTATTTGGATCCTAGATTTGCAATTGCGGTCAGAAACCCCAAATGTTCGTCCCCCAAGACTTTTGTACCAATATCGATATATTGACAAAAAGCATTTTCCGCATTTTCCAATTCCCCACATTTGAAGAACATCCAACCTAGGTTATATAAACTTTTCAACGTCTTAGGGTTCTTAGATCCAAATATGGCCGTCCTCATTTCCAGTGCCTTTTCGGCTAAGGGCTGTGCCTGTTTCCACCGGCGTTGGCTTGTGTAAATAGAGATAAGGTCATCCATGGCAGCGAGTGTCTCATAATGTGTTTCTCCTAATGCCATCCTTGCTTTTTCCAGTACGGATGACATCAAATCTTCGGCCTTCCCCCAATGTCCTTGTTTATGATATGTTGCAGCGAGGTTACGGATGCTCTTTATAGTGCTTGAATGTGATTCTCCAAATAATTCTGTTCCATTCTTTGCCAGTTTTTCAAATATCTCTTTGGCTTCAGCAAGT
Organism: Calonectria hongkongensis; assembly: GCA_017140755.1. Taxonomy (NCBI): domain Eukaryota; kingdom Fungi; phylum Ascomycota; class Sordariomycetes; order Hypocreales; family Nectriaceae; genus Calonectria; species Calonectria hongkongensis. Next base: position 1,126,836 of record JAACJA010000020.1, on the reverse strand, counting down.
CGCCATTGCTTGACGAAATGAATGCCTAAGTTGTTCATTGAAGCGAAAGATGATAGATGCTCTGGTCCAAGGTTCTTAGACCTTATATCATTGACTCGTTTGAATAGTTCCTCTGCTTCTTGGACACGACTTTGATCTCCCAATATGAAAGCTAAACTATCCATACTATCGAGAGTATAGGGGTGTTCGTTTCCCAAGGCGTCTCGATAGGCGGCCAGCACATCATTTGCCAACTCTTCTGCATCTTTCAGCCGACCTTGGCATTTATATGTCGACGCTAAATCTGACATAACTTGAAATATGAATGGATGACCCGGGGTCGGATTTGTCACACACTCGTCAAAAATTGACAGTTGGAGACTTTCGGCTTCCGCGTACCTTCCGCATTCGCTCCAGATTTCCGCTAGAGAAAGGCGAATGGATGGATTGCTGTAACCAACGACGTCTCTCGTGCTATCATCCTCATCTAGGAGTCGTAACAACAAGTCTTCTGCCATTTTGAAGCGGCCTTGACTATAATAAACATATGATAAGGTGATCATATTTACTCTAGTTGTGGGGTCGTTTTTGCCGAGAAACTTTGTACTAGTCTGCGTAGCTTCTGTTCCCAAAGCTTCTGCCTCCTTGAGTCGACCTTGTGCCTGGTATATCGCAACGAGATTCGACGTACTAATAAGCGCTGTACTGTCCCCCTCACCTCCGTGTTGCTTCAGAAGCTTTGTTGCTTCAGTTTGATGGAGCTCTGCAGCTTCCCAATGTTGTTCTAAAATCAGGGAGGTGCCCACGTTATGTAAAAGGCAGCCCTTTGTTCGAGATTCCTCTTCTGATAGGATTAATCTTTCCTGAAGGACAGATATCGCATGCGGAAGATACTTAGCGAATATACGAGGTTCATTGTAGATTCCGTTTGAGTACTCATCAGCAACGACTTTGAGAGCATGTCGGGCGTACTTGTCAGCAATATTCTTGTTCTCCTGTATGAGTAGCCATTTCCGTGTCACCAAATGAACCAAGCGATGCATTCCAAAAGACATGTCGTTTTCTTGAGACACAAAGGAAAAAGCTTGAAGTGTTCCTAGAGCCTTCCTGAACACAACCTTGGTGATGGTAGAATCTAACGATTGCCTTTTGTGATAGTAATTTGTGAGGAATGCTTCCGGGATGGTGTTCCAATCAAAAAAGCTCATCAAAGAAAGTATATCAGAAGCCAACTCGCATTGTATTTTTATTTGCTCGAACGAGAGAATCCAAGTTGCCACTACTGCATGGGCGGCCTCCGATTCCCTCCCTGTGGTTTCGAATGATTCGCTTAGGCATTCAACAAATGCCGAATCGCTGCCTTCTAACAAGTCAATGTATTCTGTTATAGGCATACAGTTCCCTCTAATGAATGCTGCAGCTTGTATAAGGGCCAGTGGCAAATGCTCAAGCCTTGATGATAGGCTTTGTGTCTGATCTCTTGAAACGTCATCGTCTAGAATAGTGCTGAGTAGATCGTGTGATTCGTTGTCATTCATCTTTTGTATTTGAATGGGAGACCTTCCTTGAGCTAAGCTCAACCCTGTTTTCTTGTTCCTAGTTGTAATAAGAATTGATCCATGCCGGCATTCGGGTATGTAACGGCCGAGTCCTGTTCTGGCGTTCGATAATGATTTATTTTCAGGCCCGGATAGTTCAAATAGCTCGTGGTTGTCTGCATTATCAATAATCAATACCCATCTAGTTGTATAGCTGTTCTGTAGCCATATTTTGACCAATTCAAGTATATCAATCTTTGGATGATTATGGTGAGGAATATTGCATTCCTTGGCAATGGATTGATACGAGTCATAAAATCTGTCTGCACTGCTAGCGTGAACCCAAAAGATTGCCGTACTTGGATGTGCATCTCGTAACCAATACACGTATGCCAACGCAACCTGTGACTTTCTGTATCAATGTTAGATAGCACAACCTTGAGGTCAGGATCAACATACCCAATACCACCCAGGCCATAAAGCGCTATTCTTTTGTGTAGTTTTTCTGAATGCTCCTGTTGTCCCACATCAAGTTGATTTTTGAGCTGGGCTAGAACCTCTGTTCTTCCTGTAAAATCCGGGTTTTTGTTATATGGAACCAGAACTAGGTACTCTTAGTAAAATATCTTTTCTCCAGCTGAAGACGTACATTTTGTTCGGGCCTGGACACGATCCCGTACTGTTAGGGATCTCCTTGCCAAACCCCTCATCCTATCTCGAACCTTATCATATTCCGCGTCTTGTGGACCAAATTTAACCATATCAGAGTGCGTCCGCGAGATGCCACATATGTCAAGTGCACTATTTTCCCAATAACGGCAATTCGTGGCTGAGTCCTTAGTTACTAAGACTGCCGGTGGCCCATCCATCTTCCAATTCCCATGTTTGCTCTATACCCATTAGCTGTATGTTAAACTTAGGCTTAAGAACAATCAATATTACCTGTTGTGCAGTGGGCGATAGAAGCAACTCGAAGAAGCAGAAAATCTCTGATTTAGTTCTATCATCTCCTAAAACCTTCGAAAATGTTCTATTTTGAATCGTCAAAATTTGCGAGTTGACATTGCTAATTGACTCAACAAGGTTTCGATTGGGACCATCCCCTACCATGGGGATGATCGAGGAAATATCCATGCCGTGATGCGGGACTCCAAAAAAGACACTGCCATAGACCTTTTGGATGAGGTGAATGTCCTCTTTTTTTTTCGATTCCGAAAGCGCTATAAGAAGCTAAAGTGCTGATTGTTAAAATAGAGAAGACAGAGAAGGGAAAATTTGACAAACCTGTTTCACTATCAACCCTCCTAAACTATGAGCCACGAAGATAATGGGTTTCATGGAGCCATCCGCCAATGCCCCAAGAGCATTGTAAAGTCCCGTTGCAAGATCCTCCATATTTTGCATGCTTTGGCTGTTGGGAACATATGATCCATAGCCATAAGTCATAATCCGGGCCATGGGGCTACCAGTCTCCTCGCAAGTCAAATCTTGTGGAAGGCTATCTCGCAACCACATGAAATCTCCTTTTCTGTTCTTAAATGATCCAAAGGCATGGCCACCGAGCCCAGACAATGCAATAATGCTGCAAGCGTTGGTATGCATAAACATTTTGAACGGAATTTACTTACTCAACCTTATGGTCTTTCGCTTGTGGAAAGTAAAGGGTTGTTATGCCATAGAAATTTTCATCCAAAACTATTCGCTGGCGAGCGTTGATGCAATTCTCTGACTGACCTGACAATGGAAATTCTAATATTTTCCTCTCCTTCTCCCATCTTTCATTTATCTTGGGAGAAAGCGAGGGGTCATTAAATGAAACCGTAGCCGTCTGAGAGGTACTTTCGATCTCTTTGGCGAGGGAGGCAATAATTAGGGCAGATTTCGGTTTGTCTGAGGCTAAGAGATTGCGCAACTCTCTTTCGCTCCAGTTAAGTGGAATTCCACGGACCCGGTAGGTGATTTTGTCTTTTGGCGTGAGCCGCGGGGTCTGCGTGGGCCGCATGGCTATGTAAACACATAGGCCCACTACTAGGGAGAAAGCAGCTAGTCCAGCCCAATCATCTCGGAAATTTAGACGGTCCATAGTCCCAAAACGCTGTGATGGAATATTGTTTTGCACGGGTGATTATGGTTCCTGCTATGATGTACTTGGATGATTTCGCAGTATTTGTCGTGCTAGGCAGCAATGGAAACGAATAAAAAACAAGGCAGTGTTGGTTTTTCTATCCCTTTGACTGTCGTAAGCCTTCACCCCCCGGTCGGTCACGTGATTCATGGCTAATCAGGACTCAATTAAGCACTTTGAGCGCGCTTAGTCGATCACGGTGGGGGCTTATGACAGTCAAAAGCTTAGCACAGCAGAGCACAGCACAACAAACAGGGCAACCCAGCCAATCAATACAGCCGAGTGACTCTCACCTATAAAATAATTGGCTAAGAATGGTGTGGTGCATTTTCAATACGTCAGGCACACTTATGCGCGACGATTGTAGGCGACGATTGTGCCACGGGCCAAAGGGGCTGGAAGTGGGCACTATGAGTACAGGGGAACAAATTTGTCTATTGATCTATTCAGAGTGTGAAATGTATTACCTTGAAGGTTCTTATGGTATGGTCGTCGGAAATGACATTTCTGACGAAGTATGATACTTCAATCAATACTATCATCATAGGGTGATTGAGGCATCTAAGCCAAGGGTATTGTTAAACCGAGCAACGTACAGAATAGAATGAGCGCACATGAAAACGCACCTCAAATCCCCAAAAGGAAGGATTATGTACTGATATACTGTATTTAAGCCTAGATAACATGGATTTTCCACACAATCTTGGCCCGACAAAAGTAGAGCTCACCCAGCTCACACAATTAGCCAGAGCACCAAAGCAGATCGCGTATTTTCCTCAAGTCCCTCTTCCATATCTGAACTTTTTATCTTATGTAAGATAAGAACAGTCAAAGCCGTCGCGGCACGCGAGATATATATAAGATCATGTGATTCGAGCAGCTATGCGAGCAATTTACGAATTCCTTAGGCTCGGCCATTAAATATACGGGTCCGGCCATTTTATTTTACGATGATCGGCATTAGATGGCGAAGAGCTTCAGGGCTGAGGGTAAGAGATAAACGTCGGCCCCATCCGGTGGGGCTGCGATTTGCATCACACAACCAGTCATTCCTTGCACAACGCGTGGCACGCACGTTCTAGGAAATTGCAGATGAATTCCAGCCAAAGGATCAGTATCGTGAAGCAGAGCCGCGGAAATAACTGCATGCACGCGGGTACTTTAATTGATGGCATCTATCCTTGTCGGCCCACGTTGCGCCATGAGTAGCGGAAATTGTATGTCACAATGCGCGTACAACGGAGTTGGATCTTGATCTCAGACTGCGAGGATTCGTCATCGTCGCCGCAAGGCGATAAGTCACTGCAGATCATAGGATACATATAATATAGTGATAAAAATGCCTTCTGCCATGGATGTCTAGTAGTCCAAGCTCAAATAATCCGTTCGTGATGAAGTTTTCAGTTGCTATAAGCGTCCTGGGGCCGCTGGCGTTCGCCCAGGCGTCCAACTCCTCAGTCAATAACGCCTATCTTTCTAGCGGCCATGGTAACTATTCTCATATTCCATAACACGCCATGATGAATTGCTGATCATGTCTTGCGTCCAGTCAAGCTTGGCGAGTTCGAAGATGCGTACGAAAAAGCCAAAGCGTTTGTCGCCCCGCTCAACATCACCGAAAAGATCGCCATTGTCATGGCCTCTAGCTTCACCAGTGAAAATGCCTCATGGACCGCGTACGCCAACACGGATGGTGTTTCTGGCCTGAACTTCTACTACTATGTCTCGGGTTTTGTCATGGGCAACGCCCTCACCCAAACGTGGAACAAAGCCTTGATTGCAGAGCAGTTCAAAGCTGTTGGTGATGAGTACTTTGCCACAGGTCACAATGTTGTTGATGGTGCACTGCTTGGTCCCTTGGGCCGTGTGCCTGAAGGTGGTCGACAGAATGAGGCCTTTTCCCCTGACCCATACTTGACTGGTATTGCCGTCGCAGAGGGTGTCAAGGGCCAGCAGAAAGCTGGTGTCATTGCTGTAAGTTCATACCATAAAGACTGTACGCATTGAGATTGATGATCTAATCTTTGGATGAAGGGTGTGCGCCATTTTCTTTTGTATGAACAAGAAACCAACCGTATGAATGGCGGCAGCGGTAGCGGCGGCGGCGGTGCTCCCAGTTCAAATGATACCACTTCATTTGGGAACAACGCCACATCCACCACAAGCTCGATAGATGAATCCGTTCCTTCATCTAGCTCGTCTAGCACAGGTGTTTATAACTCAATCGCTAATGATAAAACTCTGCACGAGGTTTACATGTGGCCATGGGCCGATGCTATCAAGGCCGGAACAGTTGCTGTTATATGCGCCATGCCCCTCGTCAATGGCACACACTCCTGCGAAAACTCAGATCTTCTGATGGGAAAGCTTAAGGAAGAACTGGGATTTGTTGGTTTCGTGTATCCTGATGAATCTGCGCAGTTTACAAGCTACGATTCAGCCAATGCTGGCCTCGACTACTCGCCCTACTCGGATGGGCTCTGGACTCAGTCCACCCTGTCCGCTGGCATTAAAAACGGAAGCATGACCATGGAAAGACTCAACGACATGGCCATCAGGACTATTCTGGGGTACTACTATGTTGGTCTTGACACTGCTGATTTGCTAGACTAAACTGACTACACCTCGTGGCGAGACGTCCGTGGAAACCACAGTGATCTTATTCGAAAGATTGGAGGAGAGGCGATCAGCTTACTCAAGAACAACAATGCCAACGGCGGTGGCCTTCCTTTGAAAAAGCCCAAGTCCCTCTCCCTCTATGGATCTCACGCTGGTCCCTCTCAAGCCGGTATGTCAATAATCCTATTCTGAAGATCACCTCACTAACGGATTCAAGGTCCCAACTTCGCCTGGAGCGTTTCTGGCACTGATGCCGATATTTACCAGGGCCATCTGGCCAGTGGTGGTGGTTCCGGCGATCTGTCCTTGCCCTACCTCATTACACCTTACGATGCTTTGACAAGACGTGCAGTCGAGGATAAGTCAATGATTTTCTGGATCATGAATAACAGTGCGTCAAATGGCTATTGCTCGATGTTGTGTTTAAAAATATACTGATCGATTTAGCTTATACCTCAACCTCAAGTGGCCAAACCTTTGGTGTTGGCGGCGGTACAGGCGTTTCTCCCTCATACGCCAACTACGCCTCTCAATCTGAAGTGTGCCTAGTGTTTATCAACTCATGGTCGGGTGAAGGCGCAGACCGCAGCGAGCTGTCCAACACTGACCAGGACAACCTTGTTCTGTCAGTTGCTGAAAACTGCAACAACACCGTTGTGGTGGTAAATGTCTCTGGTCCTCGAGTTTTGGATGCTTGGATTGAGAACGAGAATGTCACAGCAGTCATCTACTCAGGTCTTTTGGGTCAGGAGTCAGGCAACGCCATCACTGACGTTCTCTATGGAGATGTGAACCCCAGCGGGAAGCTGATCCATACCATCGCAAAGAATGCCTCCCATTACCCTGCCTCCGTGTGCGAGACTACTAATTGCACATTTTCTGAGGGTGTCTATGTCGATTATCGATGGTTTGATGCTAAGGACATTGAACCTCGGTACCCCTTTGGCCATGGTTTATCTTACACCGAGTTCACTTATGGGCAGGCCTCCGTCCAGATCAAGGATAAGAAGGCTTTGGCTCAAACATATCCCACTGGAAGCCTTACTCCCGGCGGTCAAACTGACCTTTTTGATGAGCTGGTTACTGTTTCGACAACTCTCAAAAACTCGGGCTCTGTTGATGGTACCGAGGTCGCTCAGCTGTATCTGACATTCCCAGACGAGGCCGAGCAGCCAGTTCGTATCCTACGCGGCTTTGAGAAAACTCCCATTTCATCTGGAAAAAGTGAAAAGGTGACTTTTAGCCTCCGCCGCAGGGATCTGAGCTATTGGGATGTATCTGCGCAGAATTGGGCGATTGCCAGTGGCAAGTACAAGGTGCAGATTGGCTCCAGCTCGCGCGACTTGCGTGCAAATGCTACTTTCACAGCTTAGTCGAACAACTGTCAAGTTACGTAAATTTCCCCGTCCAAAGGAGAGATATCATATTGAAAGTGAGCCCAAGTTATGCTTAAATAGGGCGAGGTGCTGCCCTGTTGAATTCGTCACTCGGGATGTGTTGCCTCAGTCACATATGCACATCACAGTTTTCCGAAGATTTTCAGTAAGGCATGTATAAAATATATAGAGGTTTTAAGTAGACTATTTAGACGCTTTTCGACCTTGCCGAGTTGTTTTTTGATGTCAATCAGCCCGTCGTGATAATGAATGGAATACCCAGCCACTATGTCAAGTGAACTCAAGCCCTAGCCTCAAAATACCCTAAACCAGATGGTAATCAAACCACGCCACGGCTTGGGCAAATGCCTGCTCCTTAGCAAAGCGTAGATCCTTCTTGGTCATGTCACCGCGCACTGAGAAGCCGTGTTCGGTGCCAGAGAAGAGGTTGATCTGCCACGGGTGCGGTAGCTCGCCAAGGATCTTCTCCGACTGGACACGCTTCTCAAGAGGAAAAATGACGTCAGTCTGCGCTGCTGAGATGGCTAGCGGTCCCGTAATGCCCCGTAGCTCGTCTTCTGTGACAAATGACGGGTGTGCAACATATCCAACTTGGATTCCGGCTTTGTAGTTGCGTACCACGTACTAATTCAGGGGGCATTAGTGGGTGGGCTGGCTGGGCTTTCAACACCAACGTACCTTGGCGCCGAAGCAGTATCCGGCAGCTCCAATCTTGCTGAATCCGAGGTCCTTGAGGGCCTTGATGCCGGTCTGTACAATGGGATCAACCTGCTCAGGTCCGTGCGGGTTATCACCTGTAGATCCTTTGGCAAACCACTGCATGATGTCAAATCCGGGAGGTCGGGGCTCAGGGCAAACGTCCCCGTTGAACAGGTCGGGGATCAAGCAGGTATAGCCATTCTTAGCAAACTCATCGGCCAAGAGCTTGCTGTTGTTCCAGAGACCAAATACATCCGTAACAAAGAGAACTGCCACATTCTTGTTGGGCTTGCCCTCAAGCGGGGTAGCCAGGTAAGCGGTGATGTTATTCTCAATCTCGATCATCTTGCCAGTAGGTTCGCCCCTGCAGTTTTTGGTCAACACACAGTGCTACAAGTTAATCACATGCTGGGCTTTGAACAGCTGCTCTTGCAAAGCTGATTCATTCCCAGACGTCGTGTTTTGGTCATGGAGGTGTCTCATACTCATGGCGGAAGCCGACGACGCAGCAAGGTCCAGGATTGTTCGAAGCCATTTTGGATTGATTGGTGCTGAGAGGAGATGAAGTGATGAAGTTGAATTGAAGAGTGGTGATGGATGGCTCGGTAAGAAAAAGGCTGAAATGACGAAGTTATAAGAAGCATTGGAAAATGGAATCATAAAGTGTCAGTCGCCGATATTACCGCTATCGCCGGTGCTTACATCTCCATCCAAAGTGGTGCATGGCCTTGCGCTGGATTGTTGTTAACCCAAGGAAATAAGACATCTAAAGCCATGCGCTCAATTGAACGCGCTGTAGACCAAGCAGAGGAGAAAGCGATCCATGTGTTAATTAGCCCACTTTTACAGAGGTTAAAGCCGAACACAGGGCCCAGCTGCCCCCACTGGCCACCCTGCACAGCGGGATCAAGTGGGCTGGAGGATGCGAAGTGGATGTGAACAAGCATTCGCCAAGAAGATATCGTCGGACACGGGCAATCTAGAGAAAAAAGCGCGCGGAAATATAAACAAATGAGATCCCCTAGGGCCGAGCTGTATTAGTCTTATTTACAGTGGCATGATCCAGTGCCTGACAATGGCCTCTGAGTGGTCGTTGTACGACGGTAACTGAAAACATATCCTTCATTGCTACGTAAAGAGCTTGCAAAAAAACGCGCGAAACTACTAGAAGCAATTGATTCAATTAAATGTCATACGTAATATTCTTGGTTCGGACCCATTCCTCCATACCAGTATTGAATCGGCCAAAGCCACTAGACTTGGCGCCTCCGTGGGGCAAAACAGATTCATCGTGAACACTCATCCGATTAATGTGCACAGCTCCAGTCTCTATCTTCTTCGCAAGCCGTAATGCCTTTCGCAGGTCTCGCGAGAAAATAGCCGAACTAAGGCCATATTCGGTGTCGTTCGCAATACGCAGTGCCTCCTCGTCCGTGTCCACCTCAATAACTGATACTGTTGGGCCAAAGGACTCCGTCATGTAGATGTCCATGTCAGGCTTGACGTTGCTAATGATGATGGGCCGCATCATTGTCTTAGCTGACTCAGTCGCATCAATATCGCCACACACTAGCGATGCGCCTTTGGTCAAGGCATCCCGGATAAGGTCCTTGTTCTTCACCGCAGCGCGTTCTGTGATGAGTATTGGCGCATCCCCCTTTGAAGAAAAGATCTTTTCTGACCACTCCTTCAGCTTCTCCTCCAAACCTTGCCGAGCTGATTTGTGCACGATAATTCGCTCAGTGCTCATGCAAATCTGACCCGAGTACATGAAGGCACCCAGGACACACTCCTTTGCCGCGACATCAAGATCAGCGTCTTCACAGACAATGGCGGGTGCCTTTCCGCCCAACTCCAAAAGAACTGGCTTCAGGTTTGCGCCAGCCATCTGGGCAATGATGCGACCGACGTTGGAGCTACCAGTAAAGTTGACTTTCTTGATCAGCGGGTTCTCAATCAAGGCTTTTGCAACCCCGGGCGCGTTGGCGGGGGTACAAGTGATGTAGTTGAGAACACCAGCCGGAAGGCCTGCCTCTTGTAGCACCGAGGACACGCCCCAGAGCGTTCGGGGGCTCAGCTCAGATCCTTTGAAAACGACTGTATTGCCTGCAGCAATTGCCCATATAACGGCTCTGAACCCAAGGGCATAGGGTGCATTCCTGCAGACTCGTGAGCGCTATTCATCGCCGAGTAACGCGACTTGGAACAACGGTCATCCGTTGGGCTACTCACCAGGGCGCCATGGCCAAAATAACACCATATGGTTCTTTGACAACCAGAGCAGCTACGGATGGATCTTGTGTCCTCGGTATCTTGCCCTCGAGTGCAGTGATTCTGCTTGCACAGTCAAGAAGTGCCTCCCTAGAAAGGAAGATGTTGAAATCTGCCCATCCATCATCGCTGCCTGTCTCATCAATCATGTACTTCTTGAGCTCAGTTGATCTTTTTTCAAGAATATCAACAGCCTTCAGGAAAATCGACCGCCGATGAGCAGGAGTGGTTTCGCTCCATGACTCAAAAGCCTTTGCTCCCGCGGCGACAGCGTCTTGAGCGTGGCTCACCGTCGCATTTGAGCTTTTGTGAATAGGAGTACCAGTACTAGGACCGATCACATCAAATGTGTCATCGCTGTAAACGTCGTTTCCATCGATGACGAGCGGCACACAGCCGTCATGACTGGCACCGTTGCCATTGTGGTCTGTGGTAGGAGCCGGCATGTTGTATCTGGGTAATGTTAGCCTTTCATTATCACTAACCCTCTCGAGCTCATTTTAATGGGAAAGACGTACAAAATGTGATGGTGCAAGAGAAAAAGAAGCCGAGCTCAGGATCAAACCGGATTTTCTTACTTCTCTTCTCCCGGATGAACAACTTGCTTTGACTGACCGCCTTCGCATTGCCATTTAATAAACCTGCTATAGACCGGGTTTTATAACCAATTGAGTCAAGTATTCAAGCCCGTTGAACGCCTCAGAGATTCGTCATAGTTTACGTGATCTGTCATGTACAGTGTTTCTTGGCCTAGCGTTACCCCTGTACCGTTAAGGCTCAGCCCCTTCTCCGCATTTTCAAAAAAACAGGGCGGGGGAATCTGGGGTTCGAGAACCAGAGAGGGCACCTTGGGACCGACGCCCTCGTAGAAGCAGCTGCCTCGTGCCCAATAAACTTGAACGACTAAACTTGAACCGGCCAAGCATACCCCCCGACGTCTGTCTAATTGAGCAAGATCGTCCCTTGTGATTGAACACCCCGCATTTTCACCCCCAGTAGCGCACAGACACCCAGTTCGGCGCCGAGGAACGGCATTGCATGCCTTGGGAGGAAAGGGACTTGATTGGTTGGACTTTCTGGGGCTGCTTGGACTGCCGCGATGCTCTAGCCTCGCCTGGCATATCCCAATAACCGAGTCGGTTGAATCCCTGGAGAGTGTGTCGCTTAGTTAGTGGGGCGATACGGATCCTTGGATGAGCGGCCATATCTTGCAGCTGCAGAAAGATCTGATGCATTGCAACGATCGTGGGGTATTGAGGAGATTGTTGGGGTAGTTCGACCAAATGGGCTCAAAGTCTTTGACATCTCGGTTACAAATGCGTGCCTCGTAGATGTCAAGATGTGGGCCCAGATGGCACCTAAGAATCAGTAGCCAGCGGTGCACGGAATCGCGGGTGGGCTTTTCCACACAACCTCGTCTAGATACAGTCCGCCGTAGCCGGCTATTTGTGTCACCGAGTGGTGGTCACATCCTATCCCACGTGGCCTCTACACAGCTCTTGCTAACATTGATCCTGATAACGTCGTGGCAATGAACATGGCGTCCAAAGACGATTCAGCATGAATGCCCCCAAACGCCAGATAAGGGCAATGAGTGGTCGTTGAGATTTGTTATTCCGATTCCGTTTTGCAAGTGTGGATCAATTCCGAGATATTGGGTCTCGTAATAAATGTCGATATTAAGATTTGGATAAATCGGCTAGCCGATTAGGCATAGTTCATGAGAGTGTCACAGGTGAGGGGGCGAGGACGCGAAATCACGCTCCGAGGGGCCTTTGGCCTGTGACTGGTAGATAGATGTTAGCTTCAAGGCCGGGATCATCGGCCGGCAACGTGAAATTTACATCATCTACTAGTGCATACATCGCTTTAGGCATACGATGACAGCGTTGTAAAATGAATTCTAGTAGCTATTTAAAGGTATTCATGTACGTGTAGAATGGGCATAGATATTTGGGGATCTTTGAAGCAGAATCACTTGCTCGTCTCACCTCTCAAATCGCACTTATTTCATCATGACAACAACCACCGCTCTGGTGTTGAACGAGATCAACGGTCCATTTTCTTTGGGGAAGATTACTGTGGACACTATCAGGGAAGATGAAGCTCTGATCGAAATCCATGCTACGGGCATTTGCCACACTGACCTGTCTTGTGCCAATGGCACGCTCCCTGCTTCAGCCCCTGCTGTTCTTGGCCACGAAGGTATTTGTGTCAGACAAAATTCCTTTTTTTCACCCAGACATTAACGATTCTAGGGGCTGGTATCGTAAAAGAGGTCGGATCTCGCATAGCAGATCTAGTTCCTGGAGATAAGGTGCTACTTTCATTTGCCCATTGCGCCGCCTGTGACCCATGCGAGTCAGGGCACCCAGCATACTGCCACTCCTTTGTTCCTCTCAACTTTGGCGGAAAGAGGACGGACGGCACTTCAACAATGGTCATTGACACCAATGGAATAAAGACCCAAGTGCACAGCAGCTTCTTTGGACAAAGTTCCTTCGCTCGCCATACGATTGTGCACAGGTCAAGTCTTGTCAAAGTCAGCAGTAACACAGACCTCGCCCTGTTTGCACCGCTCGGGTGCGGGCTCCAGACTGGTGCTGGGGCCATTCTTAACACACTGGATGTGCAACCTGGAAAGAATGTTGTGGTTTTCGGCGTCGGGTCTGTCGGCATGAGCGCCGTCATGGCTGCCAAACTACGTGGTGCCAAAGAAATTATCGCAGTTGATCTCCAGCAATCTCGTCTTGATCTAGCGAAAAAGCTTGGTGCGACTAACACATTGTTGGGAGACGATCCTGATCTCGTTGCCAACATTCAGAAATTATCGCCGCCGAACGGCGTTCATTATGCCGTCGATTGTTCTGGCATTCCTGCTGTGATAGAAAAGATGATCGACTGCTTGGGAACACTAGGCAAAGCCGCAACTGTGGGAGCTCCGACGGTAAGTCTTCTTCACATAAACTCTTGGTACATTTAGGCTGACCGAAACCCATTTTTAGCCTGGAAAGAGGGCAAGTATTGATGTTTTCAATCAACTCATCAACGGGCGGCAGTACGTTGGTTGTTGCGAGGGCGACGCAGTTCCCTCAAAGGTAACAAAGCCACTTAATATCCCCGTGTGTCAAACATTAACAGAAAGCATAGTTGATCCCGTACTTAATGGAAGAGAACGCCAAAGGAAACTACCCTATCGAAAGTCTGGTTACTTTCTACGACATTAAGGACTACGAGCTGGCCATCAAAGAAACAAAGGAGGGCAAGACATTAAAGGCTGTCTTGAAATGGAGTTAGACGCTGTGCTATTAAGTTTAGGATATCTAGCGGACAAAGTGGAGGTGAAGGATTCATACGAGAAGTTCATTATTCTTAAATGTAAAGTATTTGTCACATCTAAATTGGGGGATATAATGAATCACAATGTCATGATACTGAGTAAATTCGTCAGACAATGTCTTGTCTCAATCTGCCACGTATTCTGAACAAAATGACCTCCAAAGGTAACTCTTCAACCTGCCATTCAGTAGCTTCGCTTCCATGCTTCTCTGCCACAATTTTCCAAGCTCCCCGACAATCCTGATCTAAGGTGAATTCCCAGTTACATCTTACGCCAACTATGGCACCGTAAGAAACCATGTCATAATTAAAAATTCCCGATATACCATTGCTGCCATGATAAATAGCAAGGGATCTTAGTTCAGGCATCCGAAGTGCTGCTGATGCCACCAACTGAAGGAGATTATCTGAGGCAGAGCTTTGTTCAATGATCAATTGCTGCGACCGGAGCGTCAACCTCTTGAGATTAGGCCATTCCAATGTATTATCCGAGAAAAATCCCTTGGTGTCAATGCAATAGGAAACAGAGAGATGCTCCAAATTTTGAGATAGGATTGCAAGCCTTAACGCGAGTGATGTGAGATGGGGCGAATACATCACAGTTTTAGTGCCCCCAAGGCGAAAATGCTCAACTTGGTGAATTGATACTTCCCTGAGCGAGGACGGCCAACTAAACAACGTAGAGGCAATGTCTTTTCGAAAATCCTTTTCAAACTTGTGCGGCAAACGTGGGCAAATTTCCCAGCCCAATCTCTTGGCTGACAGAATGCGCCGAAGGATCAATGCCAGAGATTCCGGGTGAATTATACGAGTAGTCTTTCGCGATATTTACAGCTTTGTGACAACCTCAACCTTCGGGAGGGTGTTGGCAGTGAGTGATTTCATTCCAGTGAAATCCAACTCCAGAGGGAGACCAAAATCGTGCGTAGCAGCTTCTAACACCTTCTCCCACCAATGCCAGGCTAGTTTTAAGAGCTTGGCACCCCTGCCATTAGGCCCTGGTGGATACATCGTCATAAAATCTGGACAGCTCCGTTGATGTTTTGCCATATGCTGCCAGTAACTTTCGGAGTCGGATATAATCTCCAGAGAAATGGCGTCTTGATGAACCTCACTTCGGTCCCATGTACTTAATTGCGTCAAAAGGTCAAGGAGGGTATTCGTGAAAATCACATTATTTTGCTTCATTTGGCGTCTCAACTCTGGAAACCTGTGGTGTTTGTCGAAAACAGGGCTATAGATAGCCAATGCCGCCATGTATCCCAGGTCAATTTGTTCTACTGTTCCCTGCGAAATCCCAGTCCGTATTCCTTCATGTCGAGGAAGTTCTAGAATGAAACCGAGATGTCTCAGATATTTACGACGGGCGCCTCGGAATATCGTGCGGAATGTTTGTAGGTCGGAAGACTTGACATTGACACTCTCAAAGGTAAATTGTTCAAAGACTGGCTGCCATTGCTTTGAGATCCTGGTATAGGTAACCAGAGAAGATCCGCTGCGATATTCGACCTCAGCAAGATAGCCGAGAACGGAAAACTTGATTTGCGCTGGTAGATGGTCCCAAGACATGATTTTGTCAATCATCGAGCCTTGAGATTCAAATATTGTGCTGTCAGAAGGCAGCCTTGAAATCAACCCAGTCATCCAAATAATGACTAAGTAATGCGAAGGGGAAGAGAAAGGGAAAATGAGAGAAAGGCAAGAATAAAGAAAAGCTTTTACGTAGCGATACTGATATTTATCATTCGTCCAAGATGGTTAAGGTTTCTTTTGAGACGATCAAGGTAAGCAAAATTCAACATCACCCTTTAGTGGAGCAGTTATAAATCAAACTCTAAAATTACCACGACATGCGTCCTGCAAAGGTAAGCGAATTGACCTTGGAAAATGTATGATACTGAGAATGGGGAGTTACCCCATCCCTGCACCATCAAAACATCGATGGGATAGATTGTTCTAAGAAACCAATACCGATGTTACACGCTTTCTATCTGAACAAGTGCGTCTAGATAAAGAAAATTACCAAGTGGTGGTCCCAACAGGATTCCCTGCCTTCCAACCCAGGATAGTACAGAACTTGTCCGAGTTTTTTTGGATTCCGCCTTCCAGGTCCAAGATCGGAGACAACAGGACTTCAAAAGTTCCACACTTGACATCATATATCCCCTGACTCACACGAACCTGGGTATCGGAGGCAGTCAATAGAGTCACCTATGAGTTTTTGCACCATAGTTAGTGGCTATGAGCACTAAGCTAAAGGAGAAACGACAGTTTCAAGTTTAGATAAATTCGACATACCGGGAAAATGCGATGATTCTTATACTCTGGCCTGACGGAAGCATCCCCGCCAGGGTTGTCAGTTCGCTGGTTGAGAGTATCCCATCTCGGAGGGGAGCACCATCGGCCAAATACGCCATAACATGTGGCTTGCTACTGTCTATCGGACGTTCAAACATCGTTAGCCCGGGTGGCTTGAGATATTGACGATAGACTCCTTTGATTTGCCATTCGGCGCTGGGTTGCTCGAGGCGATTGACAAACTTGCTTGACGGTGTTCGATGAAAATATTTTTAGTATTAATAGTGCTGTTTCCGAAGATGAAAATTGGTAAACGCACGCATCTTCAAACCACCCTGTGTGAATTTCCATAGGGCCTAGGAGCCTACCATCTATGCTCTTCTCTAGATAAATCCTGATAATATTGGTGAGATGGTGAGCTTGGATTCGGCGGATCACCAATGATCATGGCTTTGCACTGGGATCAGGAACAATTTCTCGACCTGGGTCCCATTGTTTAGACTCCTTCAGCCACGATTCGATCCGGTGGCAGTCAATTGGGGTGATGTATGTTTCGCTTGGGACGGGGCGACCACGAAGATCGAGAACTCTACCGGTTTTCATGTCAAAGGCTTGTTGGGTGGCACCATACAAAGACACTTTCTCCGGGAGAAGATAGCGCTCAGTCTCTTCGAACAGAGACATAAAAGGGCGCTCCAGCAGTGCTGTTAGAGCTGCGCCGTGGTCGTTTGGTCTCCAGTTGTTGTTCATCTTAGTAGTGCTTTGTTCGAGCAGCTCTAGTGTGCCTGTATCAGTCTGGTGCGGTGAGGAATTATTATCGATTGAAGAGACGACATACTGTCGCCTTTTGCGAGTTCGTGAAATTGTCAACGAAAGGCTTGTTGGTTCTTGTTGGTTTTCAAATGCACGTGGGGTCAAGTGATGTAGCGGGGCGTCAAGAGGTCTATCCATTGGTTAATCATTCTAAACCACCACCGAAAGCCAACCATATCGATCTGCGGCCTCAAGTTGTGGGGTGGTTGACGTCGTGCACAAACCAGCAGGCTTTTTTGGTCTCGGAGAGATTGTAAACTCCCGTCGATTCTGTTCTACCTTGGCACGGCACTTGTACCTGTCCGGCTGTCCTGATGGATAGGAAGGTAGGAGCTTGGTGCCGCCCTACCATACGAGTCGCAAAAAAATAGCACACCATAAGGAGGCATGAAAGATGGTGGATAGAATAAGTTAACACACGTCCAGTTATGATCTGCACTAAAATTGATTGGAAACTTATATTGGCCTTCTTTGGTGTGCCAGTTTCTTTGCAACCTACATGCCTGCCCTTCCTCCCAATCGCTTACTCGCTCGCCCACTTACCACCCGGCTGCGATGCGACATGCAGGCTGCAAGTTGCGATGTCCAAGCTAAAGGTTTGGGTGGAGATGGCCAACCAACTCGTACATTTAATTGGGTATGAGAAAATAATCGCGGGCGGGCCCCACCCAGGGCGGCTGGCCTGACCGTCCCTGGCCCTGCAATTAACTAGGCCCTGGCCTTGGTTGGCAGCCAATCTCCGCAGTCTAACGCAGGACGGAGTACGGTGTCTTCGCAGGGCAAGACGCATCTTGGTGGCTTTTAGCCTGCAAGCATGAAAAAGCGGCAGCACAAGATCCACCCTCTTTGTGACCCTGCTCTGGGACTCGATCATCAGACGATGTAATGCGTCCCTTACCCCCCCCCCCCCCTCCCTTTCGGGCAAGGCCCTGCTGCGTTGCCTTCCTAGCTCTGGAAGTCTTAAATAAGGACCCTGGCCCGGAAACTAGAGTCATGTTGACGGAGTCGATATTAAAAGTCGATTCTCTTATAAAAAGAGAGCACCCTCACTTTGACTCGCTTCTTTACCTCACGGAGAAGTGAGAGGATAAGCTATGAAGAATAATTAAAGTACGATCACTCCCATGCCATACCATACCTCATTACTCTTTTTTTATTCGCCCGAGAGATATTATAAATTCTATATTTCATTATCCCAGAAAAGAGTTATTCGTTATTTCCATTTCACTCAGAAGCTACATCGACAAGTTCACTTGCTTCCATGAGGGGATCGCCGATGCAGGGGCAAACGCTATCAGCCATGACAATGGCGCATGAATACTTTGCTGAAGCCTCAGAACAACGGCACCAAGCATTCTCCTGCGAGGCTCAGAACTTTATATCCTCAGCTTTTTACTATGGATCCGATACCCAGGGTGATAGCGAGAAGAGGCGGAAGAAGAGACGACACACACTTACTACCTCTCCTAATGATGCTGATGACACTAGTGGTGGAGATGCCCATGCGGATAATCATCGTGTCAACAGTGGTAGTGCCGGTAAATTATGGGCCTGCCCCTTCTACAAACTAGATTACTCAAGGCACTACCGTTGCGCAGAGAAGCATAAGCTGAAGAGGTACCAAGACGTCAAGCAGCACATTGATCGATGCCATGCACTCCAAGGCTTTTACCACTGCCCAAGGTGCTGGGGCCAATGGAAGTCCCTGATTCCATGGAAAGCCCACACGGCGCGAGAAGACTGCCAGCGCATTCAGGGCTCTGAGAACCTCACTGATGATGAGATTCTTATTCTCCATAGCGTACCGAAGCATCTCAGCGATGTGCAAAAGTGGTATTGGATGTGGGATACCTTCTTCCAAGGACATGAACGGCCATCGTCACCGTACGTGGAGGATGGTATTGCCGAGCCTACCATGCTTCTACGCCGCAGTGGAGAAGATGCGCTTGTGGCTGGCCTTCCAACTCTGCTGCAGTCGCTCAATATATCCGTCAGTGTAAAATCCATGCCGCTTCTTTTAAGCGGCATTGGATCCATCATTTTTGACCACTCTGTAACCCGACCACAGCGCTTCAGGCAACATCCCGACAGCGTTGCTAATATCGTTGGAGCGGGTGCAGCGCCACTCCTCGCGCAGGCCCCAGAACGGGCCGCCGTGGCTCCTGAAAGCCGCACTATTACGGAAAGCTCCCCTGTAAACAACAGCACCACCGAAAAAATCCCCATCGGCACCATGCAGCAATCCTGGAGCGCACCACCATCATACCCACCCTCGCCTCCAGCTTTCACGCCCCATGAAAACCTTGAGATACAGCAAGGTCAAGACTTCATGGGGGAAATTTCTGGAATCGGTACAAACTTCCTCGCCGGTGCTGAACCACACGCGACAAATTTTCATCAGAATGGTGTGGATGCCTCAGTAGCAGAAAACTTGCACTCCTTCTCTACAGACCTTTCTCAATTTCTGGATCTAGAAAGCGCATGTTTTCTGTGCACGAATGAAGCGGGTGGTGCCTTGGTGTTGGATGGGAATAGCTGCGATGACGCCGCTCCGGTGCCATGAGAATTGGTACTGACATCAAGCTGGTTTACTCGATGTGGGCTGCGATTCACTGATCTCGGGGGGAGAAGTCATCTTGAATGCGACTAATTAAGCTCTCATCGGGGCATCAAGGTTGTGCTGCATAGAGCTACAGAGCACAAAGTTGGCTCTTGCTTGGTCGGGCAAGTCACGACCAAATAACCTTCGTGCTCTCGGACTCCCAGTTGAGTCCACCACTTATTCTTTTCAACTAGCTAGGCTTTTTAGGGAAATGGTGATTTTGAGGTACAATTATCTAGTAAAATCAATTTATACGAGTGCAATCTTCTTTTGTGAATATAAAGTGCCAACGAGGAGATGTGATGCCCAAGTATGCTGGGATATCTGGGCAAATTCTGGTGCGTTAAGAGGGAAACAGTGCTGAGAAACTTTATGACAAAGCGAGTAGGTCAAGATTGAAGCGCCATTCAAAGGCGCCAGTTGGGCGAGGGAGTTTGCAACCAATAAAATAATTTGCACATTGAAAATTTTCTCGTCCAAGGGCGCACAATTGTGTCTCATTGCATATTTCCAGTGTTGATGACCTGGGATGGATGCAGGGATGCGAGCGACCGAAATCTTTCATCCCACCGCTAAAAGCTCAGTAAGGGAATGCGAAACATTGAACCTACATAAAAAGCAAAAATCCCGCACATATGTGCAAGAAAGAAAAGGTAGCAAAAGTACAAAGCAGCTTGCTTCTACGACGCTTGGCGTGCAACTGTTACAATTGCGGTCCATCGTTATCTTGCACACCACCGAAACCAATCATCCGTGCTCGCTCATTGAACCAGCGCGTCCCGCACCAGATTCAGATTCTGAATTGGCGCCTCGCCACACCAAGCCCCGTTGGCTCAGTGGTAAAGCGTATCACTAGTAAGCGAGTTCCTTCGCAGGAAATGATAAGATCACTGGTTCGATTCCAGTACGGGGCATCCAATCCATCGCAACAGCGAATTTCTTTTTTTGGTAATTTCTCTAAATGTATTTCTTTTTGCTTTCCATCCGTATTTATGATTTGGGAGGTGTTGCTTACTCAGATGGGCGGCACGTTCACAGCAGCAAGTAGTCCTGCAATGACCTCGTCAAATTTTTTATTCTCTCGTTGAAACTTGAGTTAATTCAACTGCACATGGTCTATATATGCATAAATAAACAAATAGACAAGCAGGTTCCCACAGGAAAACCTCAGCCTTGTTTTCATCATCCAGCAGGCTGGGCCGGCTCCTTGTTGAGGCAAGACGGCCTACATGGTGAAGTTGGAACAGATCAGAAATATTCAAGTTACCAATATAGTTATCTACTGCAGGAATTCCAGTAAGTCATCTGCACAATTGAACACCAAGTTTAAAATCTAACTTTCGCTTATTTGTATACCTCTCTGATCCTTAATACAGAACCTCGGAGAGAGACATTAGCCCACTGTGGACACGCCATTGTGTAAGACCTTGCATCCCGCCCAAGTCACTCTTTCGACGAGCGACGGAATTTTTTGAAGATGACAGATTATCATAAAAAAGGATGCTGTGAATTTTTGGCCCCGTGCTGATTGACACTGACCAACTTGCTTGGCTTTATGGCGGGGTTTTCTGCCTGCTTGAAACTAACATAATTATGTCTCTATTTTAATATCTTGGCACACAGAATTGATCAGGCACCAAAGTGTAGAATACACGTATTTTAAAATATGCCGCGGATCTCATCGATCGGCCCCCAAACCCACCCACAATCTCGTGATACAATTATTCCTAATAGATTCGGTGCTAACGGAGTAAGCACACAGCTCGTAACCTTAGAAAACGATGGATCCAGCCACTTCCGTAAACTGCATTCTTGTGCGATATTTTTGAGTGTGACAGGTGGGTTTCCCCGTGCCAGCAGGTCAGCCGGGAACTCTCTAAACTCGATTTGTATTGGTCGTGGCAATGCAAGTGAGATTCCTCGGACTTCCTTGGTGGCGCAGTAGAAATCGCCAGCCCAAAAAAAAAATCAAGCTTGTTTCTCGGCCGGGGCCACAGGGCTAGCCGATGCCAAGATCCCGGGAGAACGCCGCTGAGCTGAGCCACTCATAGCTGAGGAGCCCGATACGGCAACAGGCAATGTTTAGCGGCGCTGAAAATAGCATGCACACATAGAATCAGTCCTTGGCACTCTTTCCGGCTTACTGGCCACTACAGATTTGTAAGACCTAACAATTCTGCTATACGGAAATTGAGCCATGGCTTCGGGCAACCAAGCTGCGCCGACCATCATCGTGGCTTTGATGGGGGCAGCCATGAAGACCTCATGAATAATTATGTACCAGGGCAAATGATTTCAATTATTTAAGAACTAATCGATTTCAGCAATCGAGATTTTTTTTCCATCATCACCATCATCATCAGCATCTTTTTCCTTTTTCTTCAACTCTCCACCACAACAAACACAACTCTCTAATAATCACCTCCTCATACCAACAACCACCTCACATCTAATAACCAAACACCTCCAATTTTTAATCTTTTCTCTTTTTTTTATCTTTTACACTCAAGTCTCCCAAACTTCACAATGCGTTATTCTTACACTCTCCTGGCTTTTGCCGTGACGGCCTTGGCCCTCCCCACTGTCAAGCCTCCTACCGACGATGGCTCCTGGGCTCCCGGCAAGTATGAGGGCGAAGGCACCGGCTTTGATGACGGAAAGTGGACCCCAGAGAAGTACCCCAGCGGTAAGGTCAAGAGATTTGACGACGGCTCTTGGCGCCCTGGCAAGTACGAGGGTGAGGGTACTCCGTTCGATGACGGTAAATGGAGCCCTGAGAAGTACCCTAGCGGAAAAGTCAAGAGATTCGACGATGGCTCTTGGGCTCCCGGAAAGTATGAAGGCAAGGGTACTCCTTTTGACGACGGTAAATGGAGCCCTGAGAAGTACCCCAGCGGTAAGGTCAAGAGATTCGACGACGGCTCTTGGCGCCCTGGCAAGTACGAGGGCGAAGGTACACCTTTCGATGATGGCAAATGGAACCCTGAGAAGTACCCTAGTGGAAAAGTCAAGAGATTTGATGATGGCAGCTGGAAGCCTGGCAAGTACGAGGGTGAGGGCACTCACTTCGACGATGGCAAGTGGACTCCTGAGAAGTACGACCACAAGACCAAGCGTCAGGATGACGGCTCTTGGCACCCCGGCAAGTACGAGGGCGAGGGAACCGGCTTTGATGACGGAAAGTGGACCCCAGAGAAGTACCCCAGCGGAAAGGTCAAGAGATTCGACGACGGCTCTTGGCGCCCTGGCAAGTATGAGGGAGAGGGAACTCCCTTCGATGATGGAAAGTACAAGCCTGAGCAGTACGACAGCAAGGCCAAACGTCAAGATGATGGCTCTTGGGCTCCAGGAAAATATGAAGGCGAGGGCACCCCCTTCGATGATGGCAAGTGGACTCCTGAGAAGTATGACCACAAGAAGAGGGAGGACGATGGTAGCTGGCACCCTGGAAAGTACGAGGGCGAAGGCACCCCCTTTGACGATGGAAAGTGGACTCCCGAGAAGTACGACCACAAGGCCAAGCGTGAGGATGACGGCTCTTGGCACCCTGGCAAGTATGAGGGTGAGGGCACTCCCTTCGACGATGGCAAGTGGACTTCTGAGAAGTATGATCACCAGAAGCGTGAGGACGACGGATCTTGGGCACCTGGCAAATATGAGGGTGAAGGCACTCCCTTTGACGATGGAAAGTGGTCCCCTGAGAAGTACCCCGGCGGCAAGGCTAAGAGGGCTGACGATGGCTCTTGGCGCCCTGGCAAGTACGAGGGAGAGGGAACTCCCTTTGATGACGGAAAGTACAAGCCCGAGCAGTACCACAACTAATTATTCTTGAGTTTTTTAACGGGTCCGGTGGTTTGGATGCATTTTGATTTTTAGACATAGATTTCTTGTTTTGCATTCCTTTAGCATACTGTTTTTCTCTTTTTTCCTTTTTACTTCTTCACATATCTAGCATTAGCATACTGTTATTTAGATACTTAGACATAAACTGTATATATTCACGCGTTACTTAAAGCCGTCATCATAAAACCACTTGTGCCAAAGTTCAGTGAAGAGACTGCAGAAATTTTGATTGGCCTCAACTTCGGATATCAGCTTCTCAAAAAGAAAACTTTTGTATTTAAAGGTTCTAGAGTCGCTCCCCACATAACCGTGTCCCCACATAACCGCGGGCAACAGCCAAATCGTGACCAAAGGCATTATCCTTCACAACTCCATGAAAACATAGTAAATTTACTAGCTATTAATGGATATCGTAGATTACACCCTCCTGAGCCGATCCTGCATTTTCAATTGCATTCTTTTCCGCCCGGGCCTGCGCCCTCTCAATGAGGCGCTGCGACCGGCGGCTGGCCCCCTGACGAGCCTCTTCTATTTGCTCCAGTGTTGCAAATGCCCTATTAGGGTCATATTGAACTGCCTGCCTTCCTGTGGGCTCTGTTGAAGCTATTTTGGTCTCAAGGTAGTTGCATTTGACCTCCAACGTAGCTATTTGGGCAGCTTGGTCATCAATCTGTTTCCCTGCCTTTCTTAGCAGGGCCTGTATGTCACGATGAATGCTGTATATTGTCTTTTCTATTGAATTGACCTGCGAACGTAGATGCTTTGCATTCCTAGGCGTGTCAAGAGTATCGTCATCATCTCTTTTCCGGCGTTTAGGCGTGGAAGGCGGAGGCGTTGGGGGCGATGCCATTGGGGAGGCCTCAGCATCAATAACCTGGGCCAGCGGCTTAGCAACATTGATAGGATAAATTCCAGTTGCTGAAAATCCTTTTTTTAGGTTATGTGATGATATTGCTTTATTGGAAGCTATTTTATAATACTTTAAGAAGTGTTGTTTTGCAATTGGAGCAGTCACTTTGAGGGCGGCGTTGCGGCGGGTCTCTGCATAAAAGGCGGTCTTCAATGGGCTAAAAATACCAACATCAAGAGGCTGCGTAACTTGTGATGTGTGTGCTGGAAGGTAAAGAGGCTGTATGAGGTTGAAAAAGCATGTGTGCATGAATGGAATCGTCACATGTGACTTATGACCATCAATAACAAGGACCTTCCATTGATTCTTCCTTTGGGGCTGTGTTTCCGGGATAAATATCTCCTCCAACCACTTGAGGAGGATATTAGAGTTTGCCCAGCCCGAGGGGCTGCAAGCATATTTCCATTGAGGAAAACCCTTGTAAAACCACTGATCTTGGAGGTTGAGGCCAGTAAAAGTAACACACAGCGTAAGGTGTCTTCTATTTGCGCTTCCTGCCTCTATAATCGTAACCCAATCGGTGGAATCACTCTCTGTTACGGTTGAGCGGGACGTTAGGCATGTTCTAACAACCTTCTTGATATGTGTTCCTTGCTCGTGGAGGCCGTGTTCGTCAACATTGTAAAGGTGGTTGGACCTAATCTTCCTATGCTTTAGGACCTGGTCCAAGTCGGTGTATCACTTCTGTATTGCTTCCTTCTTTGTCGCCCGTGAACGTATGGCCTCAAGAGATTGGGATACCTTCGTTTTAACATCCTCATGACGTTGAAGGAAGCGGTCGACCCAGTTGTGTCCAAGCAGGCTGTCGTCCCCGCCCTTGCTCAAAATAAGCTGGGCAAAGGACTGGACCTCCTGCCGCGTCGGGGCACGGCCGGCTTCCTCCTCCGCCAAAATCCATTTTATTAGGTATTTCTCTTGTATATCGGATAGCCGTCGGGAAGGCTCTTTGGCTTGGGCTGCCGGTTGGGCACCGTTGAGTCTGCCGCGTAGCGTTGACGATGCGACGCCATAGTATTGGCTAACAGGCTCGAGTTGGCCACCTTCCTCGACCTCCTCGGCAGCTGCGATTAGCGCATTTTCATAATCAGCCTTAGAGTAACTCATAGTCAATTTTTCGGCTAAATTGGACAAGGGTTGCTGTGGATTTGGTGCGAGTTACAGTGGTGGTGAAAGAATTACGTGTCGGGAAGCGCGTCGCGGAAATGTGGGGACACGGTTATGTGGGGAGCGACTCTAGTCTCTATGAAATACCGAAAGCAGAATACTAGTAAGGCTATCAATTCTTCTATTTGCATTGTCTGGTTCATCATATATGAATCCTCAGATACGTTACAAGGCGTGCATGAAGGTATCCTTCTCAAGATTCCCCGCTTCGTCAAGCACATGCATGTCCTGGTCGGTCATGCCGTTTTGGCATCTTCCTTCAGTCACAGGATTGTATCTGTACTCTTTAGTTGATTTCCCGCTAACAAGGTCTGTCATCGTATCAACGGCCTTGTGGGTCTTCTCAGCCACAGCGTACTTCCAGTCAACGGTTGCCTTGACTTTTGAAAAGTCAACCTTGAAAGGCAAATTGTTTGGACGCCGCACCAGGATCCCAACGTCCACTGTGTCCAGAGTCTCAATAACCCCGTTTCCCTCAGACTTTGGGGAAATTTCCCAGCGGACGACATTCTCGCGAGCATCCCCAGACATGTTGGCCCAGACATCCTTCTTGCAATCCCGCAACATCCCGTTGCCTAACTGCATGCCAAGAAGGGTGGGGTAAGGCCCAAGATTGAAATCCAGAGAAATTTTCTCTTTGTGATATTTTTCACGCAACGTGTTCATGGAGATAAGACCAATCTGGTATCCCCGTGCAGGTGCAAAGCATGCTACATAAGGATCATCTTCGGGTAGCGCGTTTTGGTACGCACTCTTGAAGCGCATTTCGATAGTTGTATTTTTGAACCTGCGGCCCCTGGCTCGTTCATGGTCGACGGGTCTGACCCTGTAAATAAGCAGACTCGCGGGCTCCTCTGGTTCGGGATTCCAGGTTCCCCTGCCATGCACGGCATACAACTCTCGAATATTAACGGAGAAACCGGAGATGGTGTCTCCAATTCGATACTCACCCAACGGTGTGCTGGGTGCTTCATATCCTTCAGAGTCACTGACTAGATTAATTTCCACAACTGGATGGCCCTCGTACTCATTTTCGACTGCGGTAGCCACGTTGAAGAGTGTAGTTGATATTAACTCCACCCTTCGAGTCTGGTTGATCAAGATTGTTAACTAGGCTTAGGGGTTACTTGAAAGAATCCTTATATTTGAAGATATCGAGTTTCCAAAATGTTCAAAGAAGCCATTATTCTATATAGATATTGGAAACTTTTATTTAACTGTGAATAATAACCACGATACGTGGATTGTACAATGAATCACTCCCCGTGTGCGAGGCATTTCCTTTGTTCGCTCACAGCCTATAAATTTTTATAGTGATTTGCAATCCCCTACCTCATTGTTTTTTTTTTCATAAGTTCTCCCATCACATATTTTACCGGCTCCTCGCACATCGCTTATGGCTGTTTCACGTTTAGAGAAGGGGAGAAGCCAAGGTCAAAATTTTACCCTGGTTCCCGCATTACCCTTGACCAAGATGACATTGAAGACGGGCAGGATCATGGCTGTTTTCTTGAAACCCTGGCTGAAACCAAAGGGAGACAGTTTGAGTACGATTTCCCCCTCCTTTCAAAAGGACTGCCTATCGAATGTGAAATCCGTTCTAATTAATTTTAATGTAGTCTCGTCTTTGTTCACGGGTTTGTTGGCGGTTATAGAACCACTCGGCAGTGCGGTGACTTTTTTTTGGCCGGAAACGATTGCTGCCGATGTGCCCAATGCCCGCATATTGTTGTTTGGGTATAATGCCAAGGTCTAGAACGACGAAAGCTTCCAAGATGTGGAAAGAACGGCCAAATATATGCAGCATCTCCTATTCAAAGCACGCATGGAAGGCCAAAGCAGCCAAGGAATAATTTGGATAGTGCACAGCGTTGGGGGGTTCCTTGTGAAAGCCGTATACATATCCGTTCCCAAGAGACGATTCTTTTTCTGTTAACAACTTGCCTAGACTTTTGACCCCAAATTCCAGCCCCCTAATCCTTCGTCTCCAGATCTCAGCCCCCAAGAAGATCTTGTTCGCCTTACTAAAGGCATCATTTTCATGGGCACACCACACAGAGTATTATCACATGGTGGATGGATTCCGACCCTTCGTAGGATCTCTACGACGGGCAAAGAATATACCAAGAAAATCGGCATCGGCAGCACTTTTAAACAAGCCGAAATATCTCGATTACGGCCGCTCTTCAGCCAGTTCGAAGAAAGTTTGAATACGTCTGATACTCAAATATTTTTATTCTATGAGCAACATGAAACTCCAGGGAATAGCCTCCCAATCCTAGTATATCCGGCTCATCTCAGTACCACATGATTCTAATCTACTTAAGTAACTAGTATCGAAAATGCCATGTTTCATCACTCAGAAATTAGAGACAGCTTGCCTGGCAATCATTTCACAATGCGTCAGCTTCAAGTACCAAACGACCAGGGATATATTCGCATTAAACAGATCATAGAAATTATTTCTACGCAGTCCCTCCCGGTCCCCGTTCGTTATGTAGCATCCAGCTCAGTGATTCCGCCATCGGCAATGGAAAGGAATGTGGTTGCGACTCTTTGAGGTAACCTCCCAATGCAATAAAAGACTTCTTAATCTCACGCGCAATTAGACATGCCAAATTATGGTGCCGAAGAATCCGAACTCAGTCCAGAATATTCGGAGAATCTCGTCCCTTCATCTGCAGTCTTGCTATTTGCTGCTACATGTGAGTTTTCTCGGCGCAAGTTATCATATAATGGACTACTAATCGTGACATGTAGTCAAGCTCCGCCGTCTAAAGAGATTTCTAGCTTTTCCGGCTTGTCATACATCACGTCTATTTGATCCAAAATCGCAAAGTCTCTATGAATGACGGATTTTGCAAATTGGGTCCCAGACACCGATGAATATCAACAATGGTTGGCCTCTGGTCATCTCTTGGTTCTCTCTGGGCCAATTGGGTCAGGGAAATCTGAACTTGCAATCTCCATCGGCCAAAGTCTCAGCGAACATGATATTACGGGACGAGTATTTGAGGGTCCAAAGAAATACGTTCTAAGTCATTTCTTTGATAACCTAGGAGAACCGAGTCTTTCATGATACAGATGCTTCAGCAATTCCTCCGACAGTTCCTAGAGACAACACCATCTCTAGTACGGCATTTTCCTACACAATGGGTTTATGCGCATCCAGTCACCAGTTGGCCGGAGTGGGATGAGGAAGGTCAAAACCCCTGCCCGCCCATAAAGGCTTCTGCAAGTGACTCGGATTACACGCTGTGTGGTGAACCCCCGAAGCTCGATAGCAACAGGTTTACCATTATGCAGCTAACTGAGATTCTAATCTCAATTTTGCATGATAATGAAGTCGCCTTAGCAATTTTCATTATTGACGGTATAGACTACTGCCAGCAGAAATGCTTGTTCCAGGCTCTACACTTCCTTGGGCTTCTCAATTCCCTGAACTTGAGCTGCACAAGAATTTTTGTAACATCCCGCTCGAGATTGGATATTTCCTTATCCCGGATATCCCGGTTGGCAACCGTCAATTACGACCAACACTTCCCATTCAGGAATGCGAGCAGAGTCTATGCAAAGCATTCCGATAAATGAACTCTTAGGCCAGATATGCGAAAGGTTTTCAACTCAAATGGGGTATTCCTATCTCGCCACTGGGCTCATTCAACACCTTTTGAATGGTATACATGACCCGCGTCTGCTTAAAAAGTTTCTGGTGTTTTTGTCCCAAGATTCGCTTCAACAGGATAACGAAGAAGGCCGGATCGACAAGATATACAGGTGGATAATAACACAGGTTCTTCCGTACAGCGGGTCAGGATTTGATCTCGGCGGCCTACTCTTTCTCTCCGCCCTCGTTTCTCGTCCATTAAGCATCAATGAAGCGGTTCAGCTTCATCCCGCTATTCAAAATGCCATGCAATCGAGCGAATTTACCGCCTCTGCTTTCTGGGAGCCCGTCACTGACATGGAATTCAATCTCCCTTCACAAATAGCAAACGTGATCCTCAACATTGAGGAAATGACATTTGGTTTGCTAAAAATCAACAGTGGCATGATTTCGATGTGCCACCCGTCATTGAAGTGCTCTCTTCTAGGTCTTTTAGACCGACATCAGCTTACAGCGATTTTTGAGTATCATTTGGGGGTTCACTGTCTCGAACTCACTCATAATGTAAAAATAAATGCCGTCCAAGATGAAACTCGTTTTGGGGACGTTAGCTGGACATGTCCTCCGTCAACTGAGACGTACAATTACGCTTTGACTTAATGGTCGTTTCACTTGGCCCCCTTACATGATAATCCGAGCTGGGGTTCCGTTCAGTCAGATCGGGTTCTCACCTTGTTGGACAATCTTTGGAGAGACATAAGAACACTCTGTGTTATGCACAATTTCTCTCGACAAAGGTTTCCAAGAAATTGTGAATTCTCATTGTCTTCGCTGCTGGCTGGATGCGGACTCCCAAAAGTACTCGCTCTCCACCTAGACGCCAAACAAGATGCTCCCGCCAAAAACACCTTTCCCAAGAACAAAAGTGCGCGTTGGCCAATTCTGCTGAGGATTGCATTAAAGTCCTTAGAAGACATGGATATGACGATACTTTACAGGATTCAGTTGGCCACACGGCGGACGAGTTCAGAACGTGGGCCAAGTTTGAGAATGCCAAAAACAACTTTTTTCAGCCCCACTGGGCAAATGATATTTTACTTCAGGCTGGAATTCTTTCTGAAAACCCAAACCATATCTCATTATGGAACGAGTTCTATAACAAGGTCCTTGGTCAAGACAACACCAATATGATCAAGGTTTTGAAACGTAATAAACTGCTTGATCAGCTCTTGGCACTGTCTGTCCGAAGGTCCAATTATACCCTATCTGAAAGACTTCTTCTTTCTGGTGCAGATCCGTGCTTTGTTGACGAACCCGATTCACGAAAGCCAGATATGTTGCATATTGCTGCTAGTACAGGAAACCCTCTTCTCGTTAAGGGACTTCTTCGATTCAAACCCCCAGACTTCGAAACAGGTGTCTTCAAAAAGTCACCTATATACTGGGCGGCTGAAAAGGGTCATTATCAGGTTTTCAGGGCCCTGTTCTCTAAATTGGATGTTTTTGACAATGAGCATGGTCAAAGTCCTCTTTTCATCGCCTGCACCTCGGCATCGCCGAGAACCATTGAAATTCTCTGGAGATATGGCTTCAGTACCAATCAGCAAGACGAATTAGGCCGCACACCACTACATGTTGCAGCCGCAGTAGGATCAGCTGATCTGGTTCGGTTACTGTTGTCACGAGGTGCTGATCCAACAATACAAGACAAACATGGTATTTCCCCTCTGCATCTTGGTGCCTATGGTGGCTGGGTTAATGTTGTCGACGATCTATTAGCCTACGCAGTCTCGGTTGATGTCAAGAATCGATCAGGACAAACAGCTCTACATTTCGCTTGCGAATCACCGAATCCCTCCATGGAGGTGGTATCAACACTCCTACAACAACAAGCTCACCCAAACATAAAAGACGCCGAAAACTGCACACCATTTCACATTGCTATCCGCAATGGGAGAGTCGCGATCGCTGATTTGTTACAGAAGGCCATACGCCGTGATATTGTGGATCCTCTCCGCCTTCGTGATTCATCCGGAAATGGCTTTGCAACACGAAGCTTTCTGCAGAAGGTTATATCGAATCAACCGTCCAATCTGCTCGTGAATATGGAAACAGAAGGAAATCCAAGAGCTGGGCCCATCATTAATGTTGTCTTCGTCCATGGATATCACAAAACTCAGCAAGACACTTGGTCTAACGAGTCATCGTCGTTTTGGCCCAGAGACGTCCTTCATGCAGATTTTCCAAGTACCAGACTAGTGTTCTGGGACCATTCTTATGGATCATCCGATTTCTCTGCGTTAGCACACATGCGGCAATTAGCAACGAACCTCCTACAGTACATTATGTCGAAAACAAATCAGCCGAAAAAAAGTCAACTTACCAACGAGTTCAATCCACAAAGTCGCATGCTATCAGATGGCCCCATTGTCTTTCTAGGACACAGCTTAGGCGGCTTTTTAGTAAAACTGGCCCTTCAAATTGCCTCTGAACAGCATGAATTCAGTTCTGTATTTCTCAATACGAGCCTCGCAACTTAACGCAGGAGAGAGCTACAAATTATATTTCGAGTGCAGTTGAGATCGCGTTATTGGCCGACGTCAATGAAGAAGATCGGCAGTCATACGTTCAATTGGTTGATGAGTTGGGTCGCATTTGTCCCGGATTGGGACATCAATACAACTCGACATTTTCCAACCAGAACGATATTGAGTCAGCGAGCATGTGCGCCTTTGAAACCGAGTCAGAAATACAGTACACTTCTCTTCTTGCAATCAGAATAGGCCTCTGGAACTATTTGCAGCACACGGTTAGCCAACCTGAACCGGAGTTGTTTGACAGCTCAGGAAGATCTTGGCTGCTTCATGCCATCCACCAGCGAGACTTGGTAGCACTGCCCTGGGGAAACACAAGACCCCAAACCCCGAATCTACCTCCTATTTCCTTGGTAAGGGCCCTTCTTAATCAAGGTTGCGTTCCAGGTGAGAAGTTTGGAAGTCGCGATTTGTGGAAAGAGATTCTTGAGGCCGGGTACCAGTGCTTCTCGGGTTTGCAAGTATGGGATTGCCCAGGTCCATCACAAACCATGCGAAACCGGGAGATTTGGATTGATTTGATAGATCTATTTCTTCGGTCAGGCGCAAATACATCCGCCGAATATGACATAATCGGAATTCCCTACCTAGTCACTCCAAGACAGGCGATTTCTGATAAGCTTAAACATCGAAGACTCTATGAGACATATTTCAAGAAACTCATGGATTCCTCTCAACCTTCATTGGAAGAATCTCCCCAAGTTCTCTTCGACACAGGGTCATCCCCCATCTTATCATCCAGTACTAAAACTTCTCCCAAGGCACATTTTCATCGTTCAAGTACGGGATCAGCCCAAGGCAAAGACGATACTAGTCGTTCTAAGAAATTTTTTAAAAAGCTTAAGGGTCCATTTGATACTCTCAATCGAAGCCGAGGAAACTCGAAGGAGAGAGTCATAATCTTGATTGTGGTAACTGGCCGCCATTCAGTAATTGGGCAACTTGATTGGTAGTTCAAACTCAATTTAGGTTCAAAACTGCAAAATAGATAGCAAATTTCGTTGATTCTCGAATCAGTCAAGTATTCGTGAATATTTGTAATAGCACCCCAAAGTAAGACTATTTCCAAGTGTCGGGATTTCCAAGATTAACAAATACCCAAGGCAGAATTCCCTTGTGTCATTATCACAGCCTATCCGTAGGGTTGAAAATGCATTTTAAAATCCCGAGTTGTAATTCATATTGGCCTGGCTGTAGTCCACCACATTTACTTGGCTATAATCCACCACGTTTACCTGGCTGTAATCCACATTTGCTTGGCTATAATCCACATTCGCTTGATTATAATCCACATTCGCTTGGCTATAATCTGCATTAGCCTGAGAGGAATCGCCTGTTCCTGTATCGGTCGTATTGTTGTCACTGCTGTCGCTAAATAAATTCTTTATCTCTGGACCCAAGACCTTGCCTGCCATCTTTCCTGCCAATTTCAGCACACTCCCCATACCACTAGACTTTCCACGTTGGTGTCCTGCCTGTGCGGATTGGGCTTGCTGTACTTGCTGCGCCTGTCCTGATACGGCCGAGCCGTTTGGAAGGGATTGCAGAACCGCGACGAGATCTGCTTGGATGGCATCTGGTACCCATGCTTCATAACCTCCATTAAAAGTAGTCAAAATGTAGTTTCGTTGATCGAATGCATCAAGTGCCACTTGCTAAACTTGGATGAGCAAACTCATATCCGATGAGGGACGGAAAGTTCTTACCGAAACATTCACAAACATGCCACCCTTGTTTCCATTTGCATCCTTTAATTTAGAGATCCACGCATCCAATTCTGGATACACATTCGAGACGTTCCATGTCCCTCCATGCCCAACAGTGATCATGACGAAGCTGTTTCCAGCCCCCAGTGCCACAAGGCGCGGGGCATCCGTAAAGCCACCCTCTGGCTTGCGCAGTTTCTCAACGGCACTGTTCAAGTCTGTTGGTAGGTTCATCCATAAATAGTCCGTGCCATCGGTGACAAAAAAAGAGGCGTTGTCTGGCCCAAGGCTGAGGCGTATTTGGGGGATTTTGCGCGTAAGCAAACCATTGGCGTCCCTTTTATCAAGCCAGGCAGTAAGGTCGGCGGGAAGACCCGAGTGCTCTACTCAATCTTAGTGCCTCAGCGCCGAGTCGAGGTTTTGTCATCCAGTACCTTGGTAGTCTTTGCCGTCTTTCCCTTTCCAGGTCATCAGAAAGCTACCGTTTGCGCCAAAGACCATGCTATAGACATAGGCAACTTGGAATACAGCCGTAGCATCTGAAAATCGATTCGAAACAGTCGTCGGAACGGTTCCCCTTCAAATTATTAGCAGATCTGTGGGAGCTGCCGAACACTCTTGGAAAATACCATTTCCACATGGAAGGCGACTGGAAAAACCAACAAGCATCTGGCCCGAAGGCGAAAACGCCGCTCGCCATAATGAGAGTTGCAAACTCTGTACCCGCGTATAGTGAATGATACGAGTCTCAGATGGGGCCGGGTTCACAGGTAGAATTCCGCGGTATTAACCTTATAAACAACTCGAGGCAGACTGGGGAAAGCAACCAGTCGGGACGAAAGGTCCGAGGCATTATTCCCGGCTTGCAAAGAGGTGGAGATCAATACGTAAGTGAATGGAGCGAAAACGGGATCAACGCCATGGATTTCGATTAGCGGATGAAGCATTTTCAGCCGCATTGTGATGTCTCTGTTGGGTGTGGTGGGAACGATGCCGAGCTGCCGAGTTGCCAGCCCATTTTCCAGTAATTTTCTAAATAGTGCCGTCGTAGTGCTGATAATCTATGCAACTGCGCGGCGCTAAGAATTAGGCAGCAGAGTAAGACACGTCAGATCAATAATTCGCCTTGCCAGCTTGCGAAGAATTTACACAGATGCCCTGATTGCTCTTGCTCAGCTTTAGCTATACTTAGTGAAGCTCAGTCAAGCTTGGATAGCGCCAGCAGGGGTGACACTTTTGCAATAGTTGAAGGATCCATTGTTGGGCAACAACGTGCACCCAACAGCTCGTTATATTTATCCATGCCAGTGGGTCACCTGCATTCAAGATCGACGATCGAGCTGAATGCATGCTAAGCCCTAATAAAACAGAGTATCCCTATTCGTACACGTCCATTTTACCCTAAGACATCCAGTTTTTCTCTTCGCAAAGCTGTCCGGTTAATAAGGTACCCACCAGATTCCATGAAGTTTACCCGATACCGTTGTGAAACATGCCAACCTCTGGCAGTAGTAGTACCCGGCTCAGAGTGTTGACTTTATCTCGATTTCAACGTCGTTCCCTAGGAGCAACTTGAAGTCGCTTGGCAGCAACCTTTAATCTATTCCTTATAACCCACACCTAAAGGATTCCCAACTCTTTTGGAGTTCGTGATAACGTTTGTCTCCTCGAAAAATTACCTTTGCTGAGTAATGGCTTGACGAAAGCTCGACGCCGCTTATTGGCTGCCAACTACAATGGTGTCAGACCAGATCTATCTTTTGCCTCAACATTGGCGTCCTTGTTCAACCAAAGAGCAACGCGGGCTTGCATTTTGCGCCCTGTGATAGCGATGAGGGATGGTAATTCAATTTTCTCATTCAATTACGGATATCAATAGTGTCAGCCATGTAACTATTCAACAGTTCCGATCCGATACGCTCCACCACAGCCATTCCTTCAATACCGAATGTCTACCATTAAATAATCTCGAAGCTACGGAACTGAACACCAATACACTGTGTCGCAGCGTCGTAGTACCTGGGGTTGCGGTCCCGAAGCTTGCCCTTGCAGTCTGCCTTCTCATAGAAGTAGATCTTAGTAGGGTCGGGGATGAAACCACCACCTGAGAGCGCGCCCGTTTTGAAGGAGTCGTAAGCAGTCTGTTGGTCGTTTGTAAGGGTAAGGCAGCTGCCAAGGCCAGTACGTCCGCTGATGCTTTGCTTACCCTGGCACGGGAAACCAGTGTGCCAGGCTGTAAAATCGACGTTAATGGCGGAAGCTTGGGCAATAAGCAAGGCCGAAGCTGCGATCAAAGCAGAGAAATGCATTATCTACTGGTTTTGAGATGAAGTTTTGTGAATGGCTTTTTCATTGGGGGGCTTACGTCGGCTTTTTGACGAACTCTTGTTGTATGTTGTTTATAGAATATCGATGATTGCAATGGTCTGATGATCAGTGAGTATGTTACTCGAGACATGAGGAGATTTTATTGCAGTACCTTGCAATTTGCTTCGGTCTCGATGCTCTGAAGAGTTAAAGAAAGAAATCCAAAGAGAATCGCGGGTTTTTTTATACATCCTCACGATCGGTGTTAAGAATTGAATGAACTGGCCAGACTTTGCGGTGGTGGACTAGCTCGCTTGCAGCATCTCCTTCAATGGTGGATCCGGGGACATCGCTTCCGCATAGTCAGAGCTGACTACAGCGATTACAATATCAATCTGCATCAAATTTCTTCCTCTTCATGCATGGGATATAACCCATCACACTCCATCACATTTTGTCGGTAAACGTAAGGAACGGGCCGCTTGCCCACCAGTTGTCGTAATAGGAAATGGCAGAACAGCAACGCCCCACTAAGCTGATAAAAAGTGCAACTAATGCACCAGCGGCCGCCGTCCTCGGATCCTACCGAAGGATTGTTCTCG
This sequence comes from Calonectria hongkongensis, assembly GCA_017140755.1. Classification (NCBI taxonomy): domain Eukaryota; kingdom Fungi; phylum Ascomycota; class Sordariomycetes; order Hypocreales; family Nectriaceae; genus Calonectria; species Calonectria hongkongensis. The sequence continues at coordinate 1,090,423 of JAACJA010000020.1, read as the reverse complement.
GATCCGCCAGAGTATAAAAACTCTAAATCACTGACGATCAATACAAAGGCAGCTTAGGTCACGTACAATCCCCTGGTAGAATTCCAGCGTGGTTGGTGGTGAGGCGTAGTTGGGTTCAAGCCCTAGCCGTACCGAGTCAAGGTGAATGAATTGAAGGGCACTCTCATTGAATGCTGACCCGACCGACCTACGACGCAAGATCAATTGACACATTTTTCTTGGGTACTAGTCTCTTCAGCTGTAAAACTTGACCAGCCCTTGCACTCGCCAGGCACTTGACCATATCCTCCAATATTGGAGCTAGTTAATCTTCGATACAGTAACCACCCGAATTGCTAACAAGCCACTGCCAGTCCAACATTCTCTCCATTTTACTCCGAAATAATAAGATCCACGGATACGAGGCTGGAATCTAGGTTCGCCGGATCATACATACGAAGAGGCACGCTTTCCGTAGCCACGCCATCAACACAGAATTGTGTAACATCAGGAAGCCCTTCCGGATGGCAAGATAAGCCATCTCCCGCAACTCCCTTGCTGCAAACGATATATACTAGAAAGGTGAGCGTTTCCATGTCGGAAGCTGTCGCAGGAACCACAAAAGTGTTCGTATAGACAACATAAAGATCATTTGTCATCAAATAGCCTGTCGAATCCTCGATGTAGAACGGATAGGGAAGGTAGCTTGGGTTGCCAGGCTTGAAAACAATGCTGTTGCCTGGAGGGCCGGAGCATGGCTGTTCACCGTTTACATTTTCATTCAGTGAGTTTCCGGCCACAATATCAAATGGCGTGGGCCCGGCAGGTGGAAGCGAGGTGGTTTCTGAAGGGCTGGAAGGCACGGTCGTGACCCCTGTAACAAGTTCTGTCGTCGCATCTGCAGCAAGCTCTGTCGTAGTAACTATGGCAAGTTCTGTTGTCGTATCTGTAGCAGGTTCTGCTGTCGTATCTGTAGCGAGTTTCGTTGTCGTATCTACAGCAGTGTCCAGAGTCGCAGTGCTCGTTTCTACCGAACTCAAGGTGACATCCGTCGTTGCAACGGTCGTGTCTGTTGCAGTCGAGCCAACATATGTCGTAGAACTTGTCACAGCCCCAGAGATGCCCCCAGAAGCATTCGCGATAGTACTAGCAGAGCTACTACCCGCCGGAAGTGCGCTGTCCTTCTTGTGAGGCACGCATTGGTAGCGTGCTGAGGCGAGTGAGCCTACAGCAACAAGGCTGAGACCGACGGAAAGAATTCTCATTGTAAGGAGGATGGAGGAAATTATTGAGATTAGAGGAAAAGAACAAAGTAGCCAATACAGAAGAAATATTAAGCTTTCAGGAAATAAGGATATGGAGAGATCTCCTTGAATGCTTAATTGCCGGTATTTATGAAGAAAAGAATTCAGTCGTGCTATCTTTTCTCCTGATCTAAGTGATGTCTCCACCACCGTTAGACTGAAGTGGCGGACCGTTGGCGGCTTCAAAAGCCCATCCCATTTCCGGACCTTAGTGGTGAAAAAGCAACGAACGATTGGTCGTCTGCGGGTCTCATTCCAATAATCTGTTTGCCAAGAAAACGCTATTGACGACCAAAAAACAATAGATCGTATTCTCTGAAGGTCTAGCCAAGTCAAAATTAATCTTTTTGTAATTCGAACACGCCGAGCACCCTCCGCTCTTCTCAGCAAATTACTGCCATGATGTCCCAAATTGCGAATCCAGTGCTACAGTTGCCCTTACTTACAGTTGAATTCAATCGTGCTTTAAAATGATATCTTGGGGACATAGTTTGTCGACGCCCCTGAACTGAGCATCGGTGTATTGTTTTCTTCTCATTCCATCTCCTCCTACCTTTGGAAACGATACCCGGCCACTCTATTCCGGATAAGGTCTCAAGCAGACGGTCCATGGCGTGAAGTGTTGGACGACGTGATGGAAGGACAGTTAAAAAGCCATTGTGGAGAGCAGGTGTGAAAAGTCCTAGTAGTTCGCGTATTATGCCAGCCTGGGGTGCATTCATTCGGTAGATTAAATGGGAGCTCATTGATTGACTCGGAACCCCATGCTTCAGCTTGGTTTATTCTGTCGAGTTGTTGAAAAATTAGTGGACAAATCGTCTCGCATTCCAGGCCGAAAAAACATCCACAGAGCTTGAGGATAAGAACGTATCGACACATTTTGACAAGTTTGATATAGTGTTTATTTTACAAGTGCAAACGCGGGCTTCAAGTAACCCTTTTTAAATACTATTTAACGTAATTTCTCACTCGTAACTAACTACACTTATTCCAACCACTCCCGGCAACACACACGTTGGAATCTCTGTAGGCCCGTACAAACAGAACAAATTCTTCCGGATGCTTGTCACTGGCAAACTCCAGGCCATATTTATAGTTCATGTGACTGCCAGTATGTGAACAGTGCAAGGTGCGACGAGCTGTACGTAAAGGGTAATCGGGTTGACAAACAAAGCAGCACCAGGGCAACGTGGAAACAAAAGTGGTTGTCGTAAGCTTTCGCATGCTCGTAGTGATCCTGTGATCGGGAAGGTTTCAGCGAGGTACACAGAGTGACATGTTTCAGTCTATCGGAAAGCTAATCACCCGGTTTCACGCAGACATGGTTTAATCGCATCTACAACAAACCCTAGCATGGGTGATGTCACAATTGCAGCTACGTTCTACGCAAGTCTGAGGGTTTTTTCAATACCATTGAAATGAAAATGGCAAAAAAGGACAGCCTTGTACCAAGAGATGGGCTGCTTGATCCATAGCCCAACTATTGCGGAGCAAGACTTTAGACGTCAACACCCTGCAGAAGCCGTGGAGTTAATTCTTGGTATTCGACGTTCCAAAAGACAGGTTGTTTGTTTTGTCGACATGAACAGGCCTGACTCGTAACAAAGAAGCGGTGTTTTGTTTCGATGACACTTGACTCAGCCATTTTGGCCCGGCCTCTGGCGGGTTACACCGCAAGAGGCGCAGGTATGATTCAGAGCCTTAGGCATCGCAAACTACCATGATTCATGTTTTATGTAATGAGCGGTAATATTCAGGTTATTCAGGCCCAAATGTTACAGCCAGAATGGGTTTTCATGATGATCCACCTGCAAGGGTTGTGCCATAGTTGCCCACTGCATTAACAAAGATGCTGCTTACAGTTGTCGAGTTGGAGACAAATGCCCCACGTCAGAGGAGGGTCACATCTCCGCTCTCTGGCGTTACTGCAAAACAACGAAGGGATGAAAGGAAGCAATGCCAAGTCACTTTCTCGGCCGAAAGAGGTCACGTATGGGCTGGGGACGTACTAGATAGACAGAGCAAATACTTGGACAGACGCAGGACGCGCTCGAGGCCCGGGACCGGCAGACAGTTCCGGTGCCCCGACGGTGGTTGGCTGGAGGACTTTTGAGGCGCAAAAAATACCCGACAATGCCCGTCCGAGGCGGCACAAGAAAGTGGAATAGTCGCTCCGCAGCGCGCCCACACCCACAGCGGCTGGCAGCACAGATCGTCCACTGGCCAAAGTCAAAGTGAGAGGCTGGCTGAGACGCCTTGGGCGCTGTGATTCGGCGCTGAAGCGAGACACGGAGATGGAGCAGCCGGCCATTCGTCCCGTCTTTCGCTTGAGGCCCGCAGCAAGGTGCTGTGCGCTGCCAAGGCCGGGGAAAAAAATTAAAGGCAGGGCAATCGATGGGATTCGCGTCCACGGCATTAGCCATTAGGAGAAAAAATGCAGACGGCCAGTCCAAACCCATGGAGCTGGGTAGGCGAGATGGGTCATCCGATCAGATACCCAATCGGGCAATGTGCGGGCGTGAGAAGACAGTCGCCCCAAGGGTTTAGCAGACGTGCGTCATTGATCGACAAAGGAGCAGGTCACTCGCCTCCTTGACTCGAGATCGAGACCGACGGGTGCAGCAACTAATCTGACTGGCCTGAGCGAGAAATAGCTTTTTTTTTTCTCTAGCGCAAAAAAAAAAAAAAAAAAAAGGAACACAGAAGAGGCTGCGATAACGGGCAACGGGGAAAAAGGAGACAAACTCAGAGGAGGGGAGCGGGCTGGAGAAGTCTATTTGAACGGCCCGGGGTGTTAGCTTGGGGGGGCATTAGTTCACCTAGGGTTTCACCCTTCAGGGACAAGGCCGTGTGTTTACTGTGTTGGCCAAGCATAGTGAGTTGGTAAGAGAGTGAGCGAGTGGAGGAGAAGACAACAGACAGACAGAGAAAGGGAGAGAAAAAAAAAATACACGGAAATGAGCAGAAACGAAACAAACGGCCAATCCCATTCCATGTGCGAGATCTGTGTCTCTTTTTTTTTTTTCACTTTGCTTTTTTTGAATGATGATGATCCAGCGGTCTACCCAGAATCGGTTCCCGTGTCTCACAATGGGTGACGCCATTGGTCACCGGAGGACGGCACGCCCGCGCTCTGCACAAGCACCATACCAGGCTGGATGCGTCGGATTAATTTCTGGGTCCCTGGGGTGGGAGAGGAGGCACTAACTAAAGAAAAATACAATGTGTACATACATACATGTACTTGGCTAGCTGCGATTGCTCGCTTCGGGGAGATGATCACGGCTTCTTCGTTGTACACACAACACGCTTGGGCTTTGGGGGGGCCCCCCGGGCCAGAGGCTTAGACAATGTCCGCGCACACAGCAGCAGCAGTCACACGCCTGACGTCGATGCTACGTCTGCGCTACACGTCTACAGGTGCCCCTACAGCAGCAAATGCAACGCTGCGGGATGCGACACGATCCAGCCCTCCCCGCCCTTGGGCCATGCCATGTGAACCGAACCTGCTGATGTCACGGAGGCGGGCTGCAGCGCGGCTGGTAGGGCCCCCGGGCCATGTGGGGGGCCAGCTACGGTCACTGGGTGCCGCTAAACAGCGTCCAGACGGGTCCCCCCTCCAGGGCCCTCAGAGCTCGAAAAAGGGTCCGCCTGACGGGCGCCAGGGCAGCGCCCCATTGGCCAAGCCGCCCCCGTCCACGCCCTGCCACCAATCATCTTGCACACCTTGTCAGACTAAAATGTGCTTTATCCAGTCTCCCGCGCTATGCTCTGCTCGAGCCAAGCCCAGGGTCCCAACGACTCTGTATAACTGCAGTCATGGGTCTTGACTTTCCCCTTCCACCTCCAGTCCTCTCTTCCTCCCTCCCTCCGTCTCAGTCCGACTCCTGCTGTGCTGCTGGCCATACGCAGGTCGTCCGTCTGGAACCATGGTAAGCCGGGTAACGACGCCTCCCAAGCTATCGCGCGCCCTGCACGCAACAACAGCAACAGCATGTGCTAACCCTGCTCCTCTTCCGCCCGCTACAGTCCGAACGAAGTCCCCTCCTCGCCTCCCGCGATGACGCCGAGCGCAAGCCCTCGCGCGGCAGCTCCCACCTCTGGGAGCTGGGCCTCTTCGTCTGGGCCCTCGTCGCCACGGCCGCCGTCATCATCCTGGCCGTAGTGGTCCAGCACAACAGCCAGACGGTGCACCACACCGGGCCCAACCCCAAGCGCAACCTCGTCTTCATGGTCTCGGACGGCATGGGCCCCGCCTCGCTCTCCCTGACGCGCAGCTTCCGCCAGTACATCGAGGAGCTGCCCATTGACGACACCCTCGTCCTCGACCAGCACTTCTGGGGCACCAGCCGCACCCGCTCCACCAGCCAATTGGTCACCGACAGCGCTGCCGGCGCAACGGCCTTCTCCTGCGGCAAGAAGAGCTACAACGGCGCCATCTCCGTCCTCCCCAACCATGACCCGTGCGGAACCGTCCTCGAGGCCGCCAAGCGCGCCGGCTACATGACGGGCATGGTCGTCACCACCGACATCACCGATGCCACCCCCGCCTGCTTCGCTAGCCACGCCCTCGATCGCTCCATGGAGGACTCGATTGCCATGCAGGAGATTGGCGAGGGCGTCCTCGGCCGCTCCGTCGACCTGATGCTGGGCGGTGGTCGCTGCCACTTCCTCCCCAACACCACCGAGGGAAGCTGCCGCGCTGACGACACCAACGTCGTCAAGATCGCAAAGGAGAAGCACGGCTGGACCTACACGGACAGCCGCGATGGCTTTGACGCCCTCCAGAAGGGTAACAAGGTCAAGCTTCCCTTCTTTGGTCTCTTCGCCTCCAATGACATCCCCTTCGAGATTGACCGCCGAAACAAGAACGACGTCTACCCTTCACTCAGCGAAATGGCCAAGACGGCCCTGCGCTCCCTCGAGCTGGCCACCCAGAGCTCTGACAAGGGCTTCTTCCTCATGATCGAGGGCAGCCGAATCGACCACGCCGGCCATTACAACGACCCTGCCGCTCAGGTCCACGAGGTCCTCGAGTTCGACAAGACCTTCCGCGCTGTCCTCGACTTCATCGCTGGCTCCGATACCGAGACGGTCCTCGTTTCCACCAGCGACCACGAGACCGGTGGTCTGGCCACCGCTATCCAGGTCCCCGGCCACCTGCCCACTTACAACTGGTACCCCAGAGCCCTCTCGCGCGCCACCGCCTCCGCTGAGGAGCTCTCCCGCGAGCTCAAGTCGCACATCGCCTCCGTCGCGGGCACCGCCGACGCCAGCAAGGACAAGCTCAAGGTCTGGGTCAACGAGGAGCTCATCGTCGCCGGCCTGGGCATCTCCGACGCCTCCAACTCCGAGCTGTCCCGCATCGTCGACAACATTGACGATTCGCTCCACGCCTTTGCCGACATGATTTCCCTGCGCGCCCACGTCGGCTGGAGCAGCCACGGCCACACCGCCGTCGACGTCAACATCTACAGCTCCGGCGGCTGGGGCACCGACAAGCTCCGCCGCAACGTCGAGAACACCGATGTCGGCGTCTTCCTCCGCCAGTACCTCGACGTCGACGTTGACGAAATCACCGAGGAGCTCAACGACTGGGTCGACCTCGCCCAGCCCGACCCCGAGGCCGTGGCCGCGGCCCAGACCAAGCACATGTAGACCATCTCCACGTATAGATAGAAATCAGACGCAACATATTAGTGGTGCATTATGGAGTACGGCGGGCATTGGCATTGGCTTTTTTTTTCGCGTTAGTTGATGAGACGGATCATAACCATACCATGCATTGCATATGTAAATCATCAAAGAGACTGGACTGACGGCAACAACAGCAATGCCATAGATGCATGACTTCCTGTTTTTTTTTTAAATGAGGGTTGAAATTTGGATTATGAGTTATATCATGAAGTACTGCTTTGAGTGTTGAACCCAGTTAACGCCTTGCGCTAAGATATTCCGTTGTCCCAGTTCCGTTGCTACCAATGCTGTGTCTATAAACATACAAGCTATCTGATTCTGTTCCATTCCAACCAGACGCCAATCAACCATTCCATAACTAGAAAAAAAACGCTTCCATACTTTCAACGTAATCATATCGACTACTTCCCGTCGCTCTCTTCTCTTTTTTTTGCATCATTCTCCCTGTTTTGAGTTTTAAGTTTCACTTTGCTCTCTTGCTTCCACCTAACAATGACACATATCTTGGGGTGGTGCTGTGAACCAAATTACCCCTGTCGAGCTGCGTCGACGTTGTATCGCACATACAATCTATCAAGAAAGTGGGAGTGGCGGATGCCGTTAGGTCGAGACTTGGCAAACGCTTCAATGGCTTGCTGAACCTCGTATCCGCATCTCTCCACAAGATAGCAAACAATAAAGTATCCCGTACGGTTGAAGCCGTAGTGACAATGAACACCCACCACGCACTGCTTCGGGTTTTCCCATCCTTCTTTCTCTGCACGCTGAGGCTGCAGCTCGCGGAGTTCATCAACTAGACGAATAAATCTATCCACCTCCTCGGAGCTGGGGGGAACCTTGGAGACAGTTGGGAATTTGTGGTAGTGGATGCCGGCTCGCTCGAGGCCACGTGGGTCGTAAACGGGCTGGTCCTTGGAGATGTCAATGACATCCTTCACAACATGGCCCCATTTTGCCGTGAACTCGGGTGGGCAGTGCACGTCATCCGCCTCACGCAGAGTCTTCATGGCTCGGAAAACCGGGTTATCTTCAGGGCCAATAAGTTCAGACACGGGGTTGACCGATTTCCACTTGTTCAGGTTCTTGACGTCCCACTTGCCCTCGCGAGAAAGGTACTGCAACTGCCACGCGAGAGAAAGTCGACCGGTGATGTTTGTCGCCAGGAAATCAGAGATAAGACCAGCCACAGCGCGGACGGTGCAAGGGGTATAAAGAAGCGCGTGGGTGGCCGGAGGAGGAAGAGTGATGGAGCAAACAACCCTCTTAGGGCGGTTAGGTTGAGGAGGGAGCTCAGCAACAGCTTCGTGAGGTGTAGATGGGTCTCGAGGGGTTGAAGGATCATCTTGGCTCTCATCGACCTCGAGTTGAGACTTGGCCCTACTAAAGTCCTCGTCCCTAAGATCTTCAATGGCATGAGGGACATGGTCTGCAAGCTTGGCAGATGTGTTGACCGGTGCCGCTGAGTCCACAATAGTCTTGGTAGACTCATCTCCAGACTCACTCTCCGACGGCGGCGACTGGGGGTTCAAAACGGCAATGATCTTGTCAACCTCCTTGGGGGAGACAATGTTGTCCTTCTCGCCCGCAATCAAGTAAACGGGAATGCTCAGGCCAGCCCAAACATCCAATCCAGGGATGCCTCCTTGTGGTTTACCGTTCTTGTAAACCGGCAGTGCCCCGTTTGCCATGCGCCTCCAGACAGGTGTTCGGCTCTGCTTGTTGAAGCGGTACTGGAGAGCACGTGTGGCCCGGTCTACGCCTTCACCGACAAAGCGCTTGACACTCGGGCTTTCTGGTCCACCCCATCCGTCCCAGCTACGCCACAGATCGAAGAGCCATCCGGGAATCCACAGAGCCCTCCTGGCCCATGTGGTCGTGGACTCGCTTGGTGGGCTTGACACGGGGCAGATGGCGACCAATCCAATAACGTATTGTGCCAGTGAGGTGGTATGGGGTACTTTTCGGTTAGCCAGTAACGCAGACAGAGCGGTCCCCATGCTATGGCCGATCAGAACGACACGCTGACCAGCATCCTTGTCGCGGTAATCTTCGATGATGGTCTCCAGCAGCTCCACCAAAGCTTCGGTGGTATAAGCCTCCCATTTGGTCACCGAGAACTGCGAGCGACCACATCCGGGGTAATCAATGGCCAGGCATGGAGCCAGGTCCGTCAAGCTGCTCAGCAGGGGGTGGAACTGTGCCACGGAGCCACCAAGACCATGAAGGCAGACGAGCAGTGGCAGAGGAGCCGGGTTCTTGGGGAGCTGGTCAGCCTTGGCATGCTGGCGATAGAAGATCCTCAGCCCAGGATATTCGAACCGGGACGTCTTGTAGGACTTGAACTCTGAATTGTCCCGGAGAAGCGTGGGGTCTGTGAGGTGAGGGTCGGTGGAGTCCGCAGACTGCTGAGAGTGGCCAGGGTGAGGAGCCGTCATGCCGTGCATCTGAGTCTGCATCCAAATGGAGTGGGCAGCAACCTAGATGGCTGGGGATGGTGAGGGCGACGCGGAGCGCGAGTGAGTGGTGCCAAGATTTGTTGTGCAAAGATGAGAGTTGGCCGGAAGAAAAGGGATGTCGCAATTCATAAATAAGACGTGCTGAGAAGCCTGATGAGCCCTTGTCCAACAGAATTCCTTGATTGACGTCCGTGACGGACCCAGCCAGTTAGTCCGTGGGTATCAAAAAGCAATTCCGGGGAAGGTGTGAGTCGCAGAGTGCAGGCAGGACGCAGGCAGGACGCAGGTCGCGAGCTGCGATTGGGGTTGATAAGAAGGAGGCCACCGGTGGCTAATCCGTGCGTGGATGATGCCTTGTGCGTTGTCCACAAGCCGACGTCTATCAATCTATCACAAAGTGACAGACAGCGCAGCCCACGATCGGCCCTAGGAACGTCAGGGCCCAAGCCTCGGGACCCAAGGGTTTTTGTGGTTTTTTTTTGGCTGAAGCCTTTTTCCGCCGCGCCCAGCAGGGGTGGGTAAAGTAGGTAGCCCGAAAGCGGCCCAAGCCTCCAGGCCCCAGAAACGCCCCACGAAAAAAGGGTGGTCAAAATGTCAGGAGGATGATGAAAAAAAAAAATTCAAACGGCGGTGCAGCGCTGGTGTGCGCAGACAGAGCCGAGCAGACAGAGCGGCCCCGGGGTTGAGGGCTCGCGAGGGACCGCGCCGGGGGTGTGTCTCGCTGCCCTTGCGTCAGATGCGAGGAGCCTGGGCTAGGGAACGACAATGGAGCCGTAGCTGCTGGAGCTGGACTGCTGGCGCTGCGAGGTGATGCGATGAATCTGGGAAGTTATGTCGTGCGAACCAATCGTCGCATTGCATCATCCACCTGGGGTTACGACGAGATCTTCATTGGAAGACGCCGGTGGGCCAATCACGCTGCCACTCACCCAACATGGATACTTTGCATCTGCGCGGGATCTGCCCTGCTTAGCTAATGTTGACGACAGCCCGCCACCCAACTTACCTTACCCTATATGGTACCGAGAAACCACTGCGCTACGGGACAATAATAGTCTAGAATGTTTCTAAACTGATCTGATTTTGATCAATGTAAAATTCTAGTCTCATATTCCCCTAGTTAGCGGCTCCATTCGCGAGGATATCATCATTTGCATGGGCACGTCGCCGAGGAACGTATCCCAATTGATTCCCCTCGTGGAAATATGCTTCTTCAAGTCCCCACCCATAGTCCAGCTCAGCGATGAGTCCAACAGGACTCAGCCTGCCCTCCAAAGTAGACGGCCTCAAAAAAACAACGCACTCTTGACTCATGTGAACCTTTGTCGATCAAGCGTAACCAGAGTTGAATTTTCAACCTTCATCCAACCCCTGAGCCGGCGCCTAACTAACATGCTCGTGCCAGGTTCTCTCCACATCCCAAAAGACCCATATCCCAGTAATATACATGGCCATGCTCTCCACGAGTACTCATACAATGTGAGGCTGCAAGACACAAGCCTTGATTTCTTCCCGCCTGACTCCTGGAACTAAGTCAAGAGTGTCGTCACTCTGCACCAACTCCCTCCTTCCAGCCCACTGGTACCAGGGCAGCCGCCACATCCGAGACGCCCCTCTCTGTTGCCAACAGGTTGAACTGCGCCGCCGCGTTCCTCGTGTCCAAGACCTCAACCCGAATACCCAAATTGGAAATATGTCGCCTTGTTTCCGGGCTGAGAGGCATAATCGAGGGGCCGGTGCCAATGATTAGGAGGTCTGCGTGCTTGTTAGCCAAGGATGATCCTCCCCCTGTGACGTTTCCCAGCTTCCAACCCCGATGAGAAAATGACACGAAAAAGAGCCCAACTTACCAGGTCGTGGCCATAATAGGTCAAAGAGGGCAAATGTCTCCGCGGGAAGCTCGAGTTGCCCCTTCTTGTTTGCCAGCACCATCTGCCCCTTGGCCTCCCAAGGCCGCCAGTTGAACACTTCTCCATCGACCAATAATACACCGTTTCCATCCGTGATAGTAACCCCGCTGTTTAGGCCGAACCCATCGTACATGCATACATCTACCGACGTTGAGGGAACTGGCGCGTTGGCTAGCACATCTAGCTCGTTGAAGTCGGTCCGGGGAGGTTGCGCGGGGGGCGCATCGCCTTTCCTTCGGCTAGAAACGGCGTGGAAAGGTCTGCGACTGAGGAGGGAGGGCTGGCAAAAACTTCGCGGCGCTGGAGAGCCAATTTGGGGAGCTGAGATGGCGGTTCGTGGGAGAGGTGCTGAGCACTGGGGCACAGCTCGGCTTAGAGCGCGCGCGGCGCTGCAGGGTCGTGTGATGCCGCGGGCTGCCATGGCTGGGACTCTAGGTGAACTGGAATGTCATAAAATCCACCTGGCGGGCAATTGAAGGCGCAAGAGGGGGGAGGATGTGGTTGAAAGAGGAAATGGTAGATTGAAAGAGGCGCCGACGTGGGGTGTCGACTTTTTTTCCGAGTCCCGCACGTCATCATAATGAGTGGTGCTCCTACGGCCATAATATATACCACGGGTTCAATCCCACTACAACCGAATAGATAAGTAAAACTGGACGAGACGAATGCACATATGAAACAAGATATTTGGGTAATTTTATCACTTTTGAAGAAATGCTTAGGCAAATCTGTAGGAGGCAAATTCTGGACGTGGACAGACACCATGCTCACAAATAGCTCGAGTAAATGTCACACAAAAAAAACCCAACTTTTAGTGCATGCCGCTTGATGTTCGTTTCATTTCAATCACCAAGAGGAAGAAGCAGTCGTAAAGACGGCAGAAGACCAGCCATCCTTGGTCCGGTCCCGATGTATCATGCAGTCCCTTTTGCCCTAATGAACACCAAAGCAATGAACCGAGTCCCCAGAGTTCCTTGCCCTCACACGCAGAAAGCCAAATCCGGCAATGGAAATTGCATTTATTTCTTCTTCTGGCTCTGCTCCTGCTCCTTCAACACCTTCTTGACGATCTTCTGCTCCTCGATGAGGAAAGCTCGGACAATGCGGTCACGGACGCAGCCACCGCATCGGGAACCACCGTAGGCACGCTGGACGGTCTTCTTGGGCTTGGAGATCTGGGAGTACTCGCGGGGTCGGAGAGCGGGAATCTGAGAGGTAGACAGTTAGTTGTGTGTTACTTGTGCGGGAGCCATTTGGTGGTCATGGCAGGTGGAGGGGACAGAGCAGTCGAGATGGCCAGCAACAGAGATCCTCCCCGGCTTCTGAAAAGCAGAATAGGGGAGAAGCTCGTGTGCCGTGAAGAGCCTTCGTAATATTTGTCTCTTCAGTCGCGCCGTTGCATCTCGTTGATCCAGTCCAATCCAGCCCACCATTCGGCCAAGAATGCTCGTTTGTTCGTGGAAGGCAACCTACGCCAGAGAGCTTGGAGCCACAGTCACCGCACTTGGGGACGGTGCCGCGCTTCTTGATGTGAAGCAGACGGATGTCACCACCGGGAGTCTTGATGACTCGGGTTCGGTTGGAGCGGGTGTTGTAGCTGCGCGAGAAGTACTTTGTCAGTCCCAGCGATTCGAGAGAGAAGCGGCAGCTCGATAATGCATTGATTCGAGGTCGCCCGGATAGGAACTCACCCGTTGCGGCGGCGGTAAGTGACACGCTGGGAGACCATTTTTGCGGTGTTGTCGGGTGTTGCGATGAGGTTCTCACAACAGGAAGAGGAATTTCGAGATTTGGGGAAATTTTGTGTGGGTGGAAGACGATTGTGCCCGCTAACCCAGCGAATCAGAGTGGGGAGGGTGGAGCGTCACGTGCATTTTTTCGCTCTTGCCAACTGCCCTGTGGCGGCTCCACCAACGCGGGCTTGAGCCACAGAGGGAGCAATATTATTCCTTTTGCGGTGAGGTTTGAGTGGTAGAGAGGGCCGAGTTATTGAGTAACAAATTCGCTTGCGGTTCTGAAACTGGGTGTAACTCATCAACACGACCCGAGTGGCCATTGTGACGATGTCCAAGCATTTGTTTGTTGTCCTCACTTAATCGGGTGTTGCATAAATAATGTTTTCGTCAAGTTTGCCTCGTGGCCATCAATCTCACTCTTCAACTCATGAATAGACAACATTGGTTGACCCAAGTGAACACATTTGGAATGCACGCCTAATAATTTTTTCCCCTGGCTATAACTACTAAGGGGGATAGGTATCTTTCCTGGCCTAAAAGCAAAACACGCTGAAAATCATAATCATAATAAATGAGGTAAATCCGCACACAGATCGTACACCTTCTCCTCCGATCCCTACTCTTTTGAGTCCAGCCTGAACCAGTCTGGGTGGTCCTTATGGCGCCAAGGGGTAATGCCCATTGGGGCTTGCTGCCGGCTCTTTGCAGCTTGGGCAAACACCTGCTTGCTGGTCTCGTCGCGCATTAGGTTGGTAAACTCTTGAACGCTTCCCTGAGCGTCATTCACCGACTTCATGAAGGCAGCAAACATGATGTCGGCTGGAACCAGATGCGTCAGTCTCACAAACAATGTTAACTGGAAATTGAGAGATGGATAATACATACGTGACGGCTGCTTCTGGATGAGCGGGTCGACCATGCGGGGGATGGTATCCCGTAATAGGCGAACCTGAAAGGAGGACACGCGTTAGTCCGTGTGCGACAGCTGGCATCTCGGGATGCAATCACTGTACCTTGATATGTAGGAGCTTCAGACGTTCCATAGCCTCTTCGAGACGGGCCTCGTCCCATGCATCCTGGCCGTTGGCCGGCGCGGCGGGCTGCGTGGTTTGCTGCTGGTTCATTGGATGACCTGCGAGGCTGAGCCGTGTGCCGAGGGAGTAATTCGAGGCAAAAGGGGGCCGAAGGGGTAAATGAAGCGGAACACCGGGGGATACGGCACTGCAAAACAACGCAGCAGGTCAACGACAGAGATGAAACTACCCTGAAGAGAGACGTCTACACTGGTTGGATGGGCGCAATCAGTCCTTCTAGAAGTTGAAAGGATGCGATGGAGGTTAGTTGCGTGGGAGCCTTGAGAGCCTGGTCCTGCGCGACGTGGGGCAAGGGCGAGAAAGGGTAGAAGCTTGGGCCTTGGGTGCAACCACAGAGCGCGGCGAACGCGGAGGATGGAGCATGGGTCTCAGCAGCGAGGTACCTGTTAAGTCAAGGCTTGTCTAGACGACATGATGATGAACCTGAAGCATTGGGTCCAATTGGGATACTTTGGGGACTGTAGCATGCATATGACCCCGGAAACTCCCCAGTCTACGTCCTCTGCACAGGCCTGAAAAGTTTTCTCTCCTTTCTTTCTTCCCCTTGCTTGCAATCCCGTATATAGCCTGTTCTGTGTTGTCAGCTCGGAAGACGCGCATCTCCAGGGCTGTCGTCACGTGCCATCCCGAACAATGCGCTGACGAGGCGTTGCACGTAAGGCACCTTGAGGCTAGGGCGATTGGTAGCATTCCCATGCGCGAGGTAAATTGCATGTTGAATCAGCGTTTCTTTTGGAGCGTCAGCTTGCCTTGATTTCCGCGAGCAAAAGAAACAACTGGTTTGGCATTGGCGATAACTTGCAGATGCCCACCCTGGTAGTCTACATGGGGCGGCGCCCCATTGCTGTCCTTGCTGGTGCTCTGACGCCCTCATTGGAGGTACAGAGGGTGCATGTCTCATCTGGCCCTCATCAACGTTGATCTCACCGGTCCAGCGGATCCTGGAGAATATCTGGCCGCAGCAGTGGCAGCAGGAGCAGTAGGAGTGGAAGTAACAGCAGTAGTGGAAGCAGCAGGTCCCGCTGAAGCGAGGGAAGCGGTGCCTGGATTTCAACAGTGCACCGTATTGCCATCTCGCCGTAGACAATACCCAAGCTCCCCCCCGAGCTGCCCACCACAGCACCTCGACGTGCTACAGCAGCTCGCTGTGGGCTTTGGCGCTAGCGTTCACCCCTGTTGCATGGGCGCCTCTGACTGGCCCGCTGCCACCTCCGGACCGGATCAACACTAAACCTTGTAAGTGCTCGACTTGTCAACAGTGCGGATTGGAAAAATCCTCACAGCCCAGCCTCTTTACTGGTACATCACCATCAACCAACATCCTCTCGAGACGCGATATCTGCAAATTCCGTTCAAATTTTTCAACCGCCAGAACAGCCGGCCCGTCTGCCCTTTTGCTACACCATCCCCCACAGCCTTTCTACCTCTTTTCCCAGCACATACTTGTGCAACCGCCACCCTGGCCCAATCAATCACCATGCCGAATACACCACCACCGGCGTTATTGCCCCCACCAGAAGGCATCTTCCGCACGTTTGATGACTTGATGGCATCGGTTCAGCGCGTCGCCAAGGACCAGGGATACGGAATTGTCAAGCTGCGCGCCTCCAACTACCGCGACGGAAAGCCCACTCGATACGACCTTGTCTGCGATCGCGGTGGCGTCAAGTACAACAGCACTGCGAAGAAGCGCAATCCATCAACCCGCAAGATTGATTGCCCCTTTCGCGCAAAGGCCGTTTGCGAGGTTCAGCTAGGAAACCAATGGCGATTTGCCATCCAAGAGGGCCGCCACAATCACGAACCACGCGTTCCGGCCGGCACCCCCGGCCAAGAGAACGCTCCTTTGGCGACTTCGATTCGATCCTTCACAAACAAACTCGACCGTCTCAACCACGATATGGCACAAGGGTTTTTGCGCATCGAGCAGCGCCTCGAGAACATTGAGAAGCGCATGGAGAACCTCGAAGCACGCGCTGGAGGATACGAGCCTCGATTCCAGGCGATTGAGTCTCGACTCCAGGGCGTGGAAGGCCCGCGTATGGATGGCATGGGCATGGATGACGTCGAGTCACGCCTGCTAGCCTCGACGGTCATGTAGAACAACGGCCAGAGTGCTGGGCACTTTGTGGCATCAGCTTCGTTCACGCTAACAGCGGGCGAGGACGACCATGGCCAAGGGCCCTCGCATTCACAGCAAGATGAATGAAAGTACGACACCTGTCTGTTACGACCGGGAGGGGTGTCTGTTGATGTTTTTTATTTGAGCTCACGGTTTGATGCACGCGGAAAGGAATTTTGCTAGGCGGTTACTATGAAAAAACGGCTTTCTACGACGCGGCGGTTGTCGGAAGTTTATAACGGAGGGTTGTTATTGTGGGATTGTTCTGGGCGTTTAGGGAAAGGGTCCACAAAGCTGCGGGCTCTGCGATTGTTTACTACCTTTCATGAGGGCGTGCGCAAGGAAGTTTTAGGGCTCTATTGGTCGATTTTTTCTTCTTGTTTCTTTCGTACTTTTTCTCCGACGGCGTCTCTTGTGCCTACTGGGACTTGAAGATGGGCATTTCAGTGTTGTCAGAGAGTGTGTTTACTGCGTTTGGCACACGGGTGGTGAAGGCTGGGGATGGGCTGCTTCCGCCATTACGCGTGCTAATACTTTTTTTTCCTTTCTTCTTTTTTTTAATAGGGGACTGGATGAATGCTCCGGACCTTGTCCAAGGACTACAAGGATGAAAACGTTCAGAGGCGGCGTTGCGAGCGCCCTGGGCCGGAAAGTGTACATGTCTCCTATTTGGTCTGGTTTAGCCATGTATATTCTACACAATCTCGACAAAAAAGATGCTATTTCTGAATTGTGACGCAGAATGAGCATGGTGCCTTTGAGCGGTGAAAGTATTGTTCGCGGTGGAGGAATTGCTGCCGTTTGTACATGACACCGGGTTGATCAGTCACGTTGCGTCGACGCCAGACGTGGATCTGAAATCTGCAGCTATCCGTCCTTGGTGTCGTCATCCGAACGACCCCATCGCCCCCGCGATTAGCCCGCAGACGGTGCAACAGTGTAACACAGTCTCTCCCCGTTGCTCGACTCGACTGCCTCGCCTGGCGTTAATCCTTGCCCCTCCCTTTCACAACGTGGGTTTTTGCCATGTGGCAGCTTGGGTTCACTGCGTCCCTTTGTGCCCAATAGTGGTTTTTGCGCGTCCAGAGGTCGAGCAGGCAAGGAGACAAAGCACATGGGCCCCGCGTGCGCGCCCGCGAGCCCACACACAGACACCCCAGTAGCTGACAGCGCGAATATTCTGCACCGTGAGAAAGTGGCGGCCCCATTCCACTCCGCCATTTCTTTTCTTTTCTTTTTTTCTCCCGTCTCCTTTGTACACAGTCTTTGTTTCGACTTCAGCTGGCAAAAGTGTAGGCGTCATATTGCAGAAGCGGGGGTGATCGTGCATGCGAGGAGCTCGACGCCTGGCATGTTGCTAGTGACTGCATTGCATCCTGCTGCAAGTTACCTCCCAATAAGGGCCTCTGCATATCAACTCCTTGCGACGTAAATTTCAAATGTCTGCCCTTAAGCTTTTCAACCAGCATCCAGCGTTGCATCACTAATGTCCTATCACCACCGATCGTGAAGCTGTTCTTTGTTGCTCGAATCTCGCACTCACGTAGAGGTGGCTGGTTGTACTTATGTTCCAGCATTAGTAGCATCTAGATAATTCCTATTTTTCGAGATATTCCCGGCTTGACGTCTTAACGAAGCATGTTTCAGAGCCTATAATTGTTGCCTCAACAATGTGACTTACTCAACCTCTTCATGACCATGCAACTGTTGGAGAGCCTGGGACCCCAGGCCATTCTGGCTTAAGCACGGGAAATTCTAGATGTCGTTTTAATGCTATGAACGGAGCGAGAGCAACTAGTACCACGGGCCGATTTGGACATTTAGCCTAGACCCCAGCTAGCATTAACCAACTAAGACTGCGACTTCTCAAATTTGCAGAGCTTTTTCCTACCAAACTAACTTATTTCGAACTAATGACCTGTTACATTGTGGCCACGCCTAAACTTTGCCCGAGTTCGGTAGTAGGATGACACCACGGTCATAGCTAATGGATGCTTTCTTATTGCTCATGTCGCTGCAAAGACGTTACTCAAGAGCTTTATTGTAGACAACTAATTAGAGTCTTCCTGTGCGCGCACATCACCTTGGTCTATTTTATTCCACGAGACAGTCCAGATCGTCAAGATCAATTGCCCGCTGTTGCCAATTGATACATGATGCTCACCTGGAGAGGGGTCACGTGCATCCTGGACCTAACTCAGCCATAGGGACTTTCCATGTTTGCTTTCAATCTCATCCTTGCCACAACAACATAATATTGTAACAATCTTGTGTTTATTAGCCATGGATGTTGAATTTGACCTCCCTCCATTCTATTTCTGGTTCAAAGACAAATTCGGTAGAGAAAGGCACCCGCGACGCTCCCTTCTCTTTGACGCAGTAACGCAAGGCCGACCTAGGGCATCTCGGAGTCGACTACTTCAACTCCCTGCCGACATATTGGCCGATGTTGTCGACTTGCTAGTTGATGACAAGCCCGCTTTAGCTGAGCTCGCTCTGGTCAACAGTGACTGCCGCCAGCTAGCTCGGTGTCGCCAGTTCGTCGAGGTTGACTTCAGCTACGCCATTTTCGCGCAGCGGCTCCTTTCCCAAATTTCTGAAGAGGCATCCAGCGAAACCCAGCAGTCACTCATCGGTGCCTGCGTGCGAAAAGTCACGTCCTCGTCTAAAGCCATCCACATTGCAGCATTGTACAACGGCTTATCCAACTCCCTCTGGGGTGATACGTCTGCAGCTGATACCTGGGAACAAAGAGACGATTTGGCGAAGGAGGCGATGAAACACTGTAAGAACCTCCGAAGTATTGCAATGGATGCTATTACTTCTGCGATGCCTAATCTTGAGGTTCTTATTTGGGAAGATCGCTTTTCATTGGACTAGCACTTCTTTGCCAACGTTTCTCGTTCCCCAATCAAACATCTCAAGCTACATGGGGTATCCCTTGACGATTCTTGCATTGATGGATTTCGAATCACGCAACCGTTTTCGACTCTTGAGGCCTGGCCGCTTCGCTCCCTCTCTCTTGACGTTTCATGCGCACTTGAGAAGAAGTGGGAACTTGGGGTGGGTTCGACAGCCAACGCAGAGCAGACACGATTTCTGTCTACTTTTATCGGAAAACTATTACAACTATGCGCTCTTAATCTTGAGTCACTTGAGTTATACACTAATGATGCATGGTCAATGAAGGATATTTCTCTTGGCAGCCATTCCTTGTTGCTTCCTAATCTGCGATTTTTACGGTTTGGTTTCATCGAGCTTGATAGCCATGGGATTGCATCACTCCTGTCCAGTCCGCTCCAGCATCTCGAATTAAGCCATTCGATTGCGCGCAAATGTGGTCAACGTTTTGAAACCTGGGGGCCTTTTCGAAATTTCGGGAGTTTTGTTGTCGCCGAACTGCCAACTGGGAAGAAGCCGTGTGACTCAATCGCCGAGTTCCTTAAACATCACAATCGTATCGAAAAGCTTTATGTGCATGAGATTGATGATGCGAAGGGGGAAAATTCACATCTTGACCGTTGCATCATTACTTTGCTCGCCCAAGGTGAATTCAGTAACCTTCGTTCACTGTCCCTAGTATGGGGTGGAGGTAGCGCTGACGAACCATGCGAAACCCAAATCCCGGAAACAGCGCTCACAGTGATCGGAACGATTGTGTCACTCGAGCAGCTTTGCCTCGGCTCTGGCCACAAGGCTGGACGGCGGAACCAATTCACCAAGATATGGTGCAATCAATGGCTCGTCGACCACACGAAACTACTCGCCTACCTCTGTGGCTTACACAAGCTGAAGAAGCTAGCGTTGGTTCGGGACACCTACAAAACCTCTACTTTGCCTCACAACGAGTACTATTATATTCATAGAGTTGTCTCTCCTCAAGAAGAAATGGATGCCGAAGCCAGGATGGGTCTTTCAATGGATGAGATTGATCCGGAGGAGAGGCAAGAGCATGAGGAGCATGATGACCTTAATTATGATATACGGGACGCCAATGTGTGGGAGAGAGCCCATAGAAACCGCATGCTCACAATCGCCGAAGAATATGGTGCAGTGTTCCCAAATTTGGAATGGATGCTTTGCGGAAAGCGGCCGATGGGATTTGAGCGCTATGCTGAGGGCCCTCCAAAGGCGATTCCATTAACTCAATGCAGAGACGAATGTGATACCTTTTTGCAGCAAACTTTTGGGCTCTCCAACATTCATCTCACCTAGTTGTAATGCTACTGCGGCTTGGGGGTTGCAGGCCATTCTGAGCCAGCAACAGGAACTTTTAGCATGGACTTTAGCTTAGTAGAGAAATACATTTCGGGAAACCAATACTACTGTCTCAGTTTGGCTATTGTGCCAAGGTCGATCTGAGTTAGCCTGAAGCAACCATCACTCTCTTGCATACCCTGTGTTTATAACATGACAATAGAAGAGCTGATTGGCTGCATCTAGGTATCGCCTGGTGTTTGGGGAGGGACACCCTGTTGCTAATGATTGCAAGACTATTTTCTTGAATTTACAAGCGGAGTTATTCTAACTGATGTAGCTATACTAGCTATTTGGCTGAAACTCATGTAGATACTTTGACTAGGAATCGGCGTCTTGAACCCCCACCGAGCCTTGACTGGATTCATGCAAGAAAACCTGAGTTTAATATTAAACCGCATTAATGTTTCTATTACATTAACTATAACCATTTTTAAACCTTCCATTATGATAAATAAGTGACTTGATAAAATCTCACTCTTGGAACTTAGACGCAAGGGATGAATGGTTAGGAGATGAAGCGGCTGGGCGTTGCATGTGGCTTCGAATCACTTGCCAGGCCGCTACGTTCTCCGTGACTCGTAGATTTTGCCGGGTGAAGAACCGTGCATATGCATAAATACTCCAGTACACGCTAGCGACATTGACATAGACCATGACAAACTTGAGAAAGACGTACGGCAAGAAAGCCTTCCAAGCGATTTTCTCGTTTGTACCACAGTTCCTCCTTAGCCATCCCAAATGAACGATGTTGAATATGCAAACGAGCAAACAGTTGAAGATGAGCAACGCGGCACCGATGAGAAGGGTGAGGCGCCAGCTCACCGCTAAAGCAATGGGAAACATGATGGGCGCGAGAAGCATGACCAACGAGTCGTAACACTCGCCCAGCACCCACAACTTGGTAATGAGCTCGCGCCATCCCAAGCGCCAGCTGAAAATCACGTAGATGGCATTGCTCCAGACACGGTACAGGAAAAAGAAGTTCCAGCGGTAGAACCTTTGCTTGAAGATGGACATCTCGCCGTATCCAGCGCGCGAGCCTACCTGCTGGGAGAAAATGGCAGGGAAAAGACGAGGCGGCGTTTCGGTCTCGACAAACACCTGCGAGTTCATAACGATGCGGTACCCAGCAGCTCTGGCTGTATGACCTAGGTACCAGTCTTCCGAGATGTGATATCCAGGATGGGCATGGAAAACCTGCATGAGAATATCGCGACGCCACAGAGCAACAGCGCCGTGGGGGAATATTGTGCTGCCGTAGCGACTCTGGAAGACTTTGGCCAAGCCGGCAATCTTGTATTCAATGTCCTGCACCTGCTGCATGATAGTACCAGGCTCCGAGTTTGCGCCAACGCTCTTGATGGTATACCCAATGCACGCCACTTTGTTGCTGCTTTCGCAATTTCCAAAAACTTCGGTGCGCAGGGGCATGTTGGATGGGAGAATGACATCATCATCAATAAGCATGCAATATTTATACTGCTCAGCCAACGTCACGCCCACAAACTCGGCAGTGATTTTGCTGCCGACGGGTACCCAGATGTGTCGTACTCCATACTCGGCGCATACGTCGGCTGTGTGATCCAGGGGTGTCGGCGAGTTTCCGTTGGCGACCACAAAGATCTGTTCGGGCTTGAAGATGGCTAAGCAAGCGGGGAGCGTTGACCGCAACGTCTCGGCCGATTTATAGCATGGGATGACAATGCAGCACTCTGAAGCATCGCGCGGCTTCTCTAGGTCCGAGACAGGCTCGCTCGCATCAAACCTAGTAAGAAGTGGTAGGAAATTCCGGATAGTCCCCGCAAGGACAATCCCAATCATAGCGTACTTGTTCCTATGAGACTCGTCGTTGCGTAAAAAACGCCAGAGCAGAACCACAGTGCCGGGCCATAGCGGGAAACCAACGAAAACAAAGTAGATGACGGCCAAGATGATCAAAACATATAATACTCTAAGAGAGACCCTTTTCCACAATCCTGGCGCATGCAGCACCTGCTGCTCACGCGATAATTTTGTGAAGTTCTCAAAGTCTTTGTCATTGATATTTGGTTCCTCGAACGGCAATTGCCGAGTTGACTTTCTGGGATCGTTTATCATATACAATGGAGAGTTTGAAGAGCTGGCGCGATATGACTTGGCGGGAGCAAGTGTCACAGCTGAGCTTTTAGCTGCAGGATTCTGAGAATCTTCTCCCCATATTGTTGAGGCAGCGCTCAGGAATGACAGTGGCGTGCGTGCGCCGCTTGACGGAATAGAAGGAGGGACCTTCGGCCGAGAGCTTGGTGTGGTGCTACAGGCACCAGAGTGTCTTGGAGGCTCCGAAATAGACATCTTCTGTGGCGCTAAAATAAGAGAAGGTCTAGTGGACGCCGGATGAACAGGTGATGGGAATTTCGGGGCGTTTAAAGGATGTGGTGATGTTGAAGCAGAAGGGGTTGGTGTTGCCTGAGAGGAGCTGCCATTGCTCTCAGCCGTCAAGGACACATCTGTAGAAATCATGATGAAGAATGAACTAACAAATGCTCATTACAGAAGCCAGCATTAATAGGCAAAGAAAAATTACAACGGCCAATGCCAAGAAACGAAGAGGAACAAGTGCTCTACAGATGGAATGCCCTTGAGATTAAGAGACAGTCCGTCTGCGCATGGTAACTAAATAAGCCACCAACTCCCACCCCAGTCAGAAAATGACTGAGCCGTTTGCCACCTAACATAGAGAAAAAAACGATAGTTCATCAATATTCTTTCCGAGTGCCAGCAAGACTTTTGCATCGGTGAGCAGCATGCGTTGTTGGCTACCATCAAAACGGGCCAATGCGGTCCAGGGAACAACTCTCCTCGCCCTGCCAAGACTTCCCGATGGGGTCTAGATGCCCGTGCTCCTCGCCCAGGCATATTCTCAAAACGCCTCCCGGATGCAGCTTGGGTCTAGACTCTTGGATAATCCGGATTGACGGAACTCGAACAACCCATACAGGACAAGGCTCAACATACGTGAACACATGACATGTTAAGAGTTGCGATGCGGCTCACTCGGGCCGGAGCCCAGCGCAGAAACAGGACTAAGAGACAAGCCAGCTAATAAACTCTACGACAGATGACACGAGGGTGTCTTGCCTTAATTTTGGGTCCCAAAATACTGCTAGTCACGGTGAAGAAAGGTCTTAAGCCAAGCCCGCTCAATGGAACTGAAGGCTTGATAACCTTGGCTTACCCCCTTAAAGTGGGGTGAATCTTTGCTTTTTTTCTCATGTCACACCGCCCCTTGGCCTTTTCGAACCAACTGATTTGGGAATTGCGCGCCTTGTATTTGTTTGGCATGCTTGGTTAGCTCTTGGGCGCAGAAGGCGGTGATTATGGTTGAAAAGCCAGCAACGCTGCGAGATGTTCAGTTATCGGATCTCAGACGTATTGCAACAAACACCGATTCTTTTTTTCTATCGTATGTGGGAACCTTTAGTCTGCTTGTGCTAAAACCATATCCTCACTGTATTTAAACCAAGTTAGATATAATCTGTAGCTTCTAATTAGCTAAGTAGATTTTTTATAATATAAATTATATCTTTAAAAATTAATAAATTTACTTTTTTCTTAGTGTACTTTGCGTTGTGCTTAAAGTACCTATGTGCACAGGCACGATAAGGAATCGGCACAGTCAGACTAAAGGTTCCCCCCGCATGTCAGCAATGCCGCCTTGAAATAGCTTCCCTCCGAAATTTCAAGATAGTCAAAATGGTCGATACTATTTAGCAACCAAGTTCCTCATTGGGTTGGTGATGTTTCTCAGTGATCTTTTGTATTCTAAAGTGGTTCGCTTGATTACTCAAGGTAAACCATAATGACATCCGTGTGTCCCCTCTCAATAGCGATATCGAAAGGCACTTGATTCTCTTTTTTTTTAAGATGGGATTATCCTTGTTCGCTCACAGTCCAACAACCACCTCAGCTACAGCCCCCTACCCACACTTAGCAGCTAGATGAAGTGACGTTTTGATGGCGGCCATATTGCTCTTGCTTATGCCCCACTGAATAAGCAACTTGGAAATGGCCCCATGCCCATGCCGAGCAGTTTGGTGTCCGCCTTGTGCTCTAGAACATTTCCCGATACGAGGTGCTGCATAGAAGAGAAGTAACGAAAGGAGCATTGGATGATCATAATATCATAATAGGGGATATGGCATCAATTTTAACCAAGTAAATGGTGAAAAGTTTAGGAAGTCTGGCAGTACTACATCTGTGCCAAGGTAACAGATGGGCAGCCAGTTGGGCGACGCGGCTGACCACAATGTGCCAACCTAGGCTTACAATGGAAATTGGAATTTCAGTTATGAACACCGAAGCAAGCCTCGAATACGTAAGAGAAATATGGGGGCTGTCAGAGATCCCCAATTAATTTTCTGTCCTTGAACTCTTTTTCAGCCCGCATCCTAACACGTATTCTGAAGGAGTGCCAAAACATGCATCGTGCTACACGCAAATGCAGAGGTTGTAATCTAGGGAAAAGAAGAACGCCAAAGCGATCCCATTCTACACCTCTGAAATCACTGTCATCCAAATTCTCCTCATTGTATCTGTAGTGGGTAGCTCCATGCATTTGGTGTCGAGATCCACGTTCAACACAGTATCATTGAATTTCTATTATCGAGATTCACACCAAGAGACTAGCTGATCATTGCTGTTTCGGGAATCGAAAATGCAATCTGACAACTGTAAGTCTCCGAGCTGTGCTCAGCTGACTAGAAATCATGATCTTTGAGTTTCGGCAGCCAGTCAAGGCATATGGCCAAGAAATTATGAAACACAATGCACCGGTGAGCGGCTCCTTGTCCGCATTGAGTAGTTGAGGGGAAGGCTGTGTAGCTGGCTCCTGAATATAAAGCTGTGGCCTATTCATCCTTGGCATAGCATCTAGTATTTTAGAATCATCTGCTTTAAATTTTGTAACCAGCTTTAATCATGGATATCAAAGAGTGCACTGCGAGGCGTGCCGAGCGCATCAAAATTGACGAACACTGTCCACATTTGCCATATGTGGAACTGGAAGTGCCCGAAGAAGCAAAGGGAGTCGTTGAAGTGATTATCTTTATAAAGTCTCGCGACCAAGGTTCTGATAGCTTTTCACTCTCCGCCGAATATAACTTTAAGAATATAAGCTGATATACCGAGCTAGGTTGGGCTAGTGAAAACAGTAACTCCTACACCTGGTTTGATTTTGCGGTTCGCCGCCCGCACGATCGCTCAAATCAACACACATTCACAATTGTATCCAATCGACTAGGAAATCCAAATTACTTCGAACATAGGTTTCGGTTCCACAACCAACTTCCGGGTCCACGTGGATATTTGATCCGGGAACTTCGCCCAAGAGACATTATCCAAATAATACCAAAGGCTGCATATACTGGATGGGTAAATATAATCCAAGAGTGTTTAATAACTATCAAATACCAAGCCAAAAGCGATACAACATTGGGTCGAATCAAGCCCTCTATGTCAAACAATGCTCACTATCCTACAAGGCTGGATTCAAGCTCGAAAGAAATTCGTCTTCTCACGATAGAGCCTGGACAGGACGAGTCTCCGATCAGGGGTTACTTTACCAAAACCAATCTTAAAGAGGCTTCTTCCAATTTCCACGCTTTATCATATGTTTGGGGAGATCCATGTGATCCACTTGAAGTCTTGTTAAAGGTGCCAGAAAATGGCGTATTTGTCGCTTCTTCTTCTTCGCCATTCTACATGTCACAATCTGCTCATGCAGCGCTTCGACATCTTCGGCGCCCAGATCAGACATTCGCGGTATGGATAGATGCCCTGTGCATCAATCAGAGCGATCTAAAGGAGCGATCGGAACAAGTTGGTTTGATGAGTGAGATATACTCCGCAGCCAAGGTTGTAGATATCTGGCTTGGAGAAGGCCACCCTGCCATAAGAGAATCTTTTGGAATTATTCGCAATATCTACAATTTCCAGCACCAAATATGTCCCGGTGGTGATAATTGCAGGTGTGCAGAGACAAAAATGGAAACGCGACATTCACTAACACCGGAGCAAATCAAAGCAGCAGTCAAACGTTCACCAGTATCTGCGGGACAGTTCCAGTGGATGCATGAGGCGTTTCATATGGCTTCATCGGGATTCTCAGATGTTGTGGCGGAGTTTGCTGGAGGGAGACATAAGACAGAGTTGCTCAAGTTTATGGAGCATCTATTCTCCAACCCGTGGTTCTCACGCATTTGGGTCATTCAAGAAGCTCTTCTCGCTCAGAAGGCCTTCGTACACTATGGCAAAGAGATGATTCCTTTTGAGGAGATATTTGTCATGAGCAAGCTCTTGGAAGAACTGACGTCTGTATTGCCGCATATTCACACCAGGCCCTTTATGGCGCCAATTTGGAATTCCATGGAACAAGTTGAAAACACTGAGACGAACACCTCTCCGGGTTCTCTGAAGCAGCAAGGTATACTGGAGATATTGCTTCAAGGTCTAGACATGAGAGCTACGGATATTCGCGATAAGCTATTTGCTCTATTATCATTTGGGAAAGAGACCAATAGCTCTCAGATTATAGATAGGTTGATCCAGCCAAACTATACAAAGCCACCAGAACTAGTGTTTGCAGACTTTACAAGGTGGTGGATTAAGACCTACAAGTCTCTCTCGATCCTCTCAACAGTTCACTCACAATATGGCCGGACATGGCGAAGAACTACACTAAATCATAAAGCTCCCCATCTAGCCAGGCCAACTTGGGCAATAGGCAGCAAAGGGGAATCAAAATGGGCTAAAGCCAGCCTCGATGCACAGTTCAATTTCCGGGCTACAGGTAACAGCATTCCCAGCCTAGGCGCCGTATCAAATCCGCTTCGCCTCCAACTCTTGGGCAGAAGGGTTACCGTCATCGAAAATATGGCGCAGTTCCCAATTGAAAGGACAAATCCATATAGTCCAGAAAACTGGAACCAAGATACGCTGTGGATCGCTTTTGATAGACTTCTTGACCCAAGCTCCTTGCATGGTTTTTGGGGGGCTAGGCAAGAGTGGGATGAAACGGATCACTCAGTGGGAGATTTCAGAGAGCATTGCTTGCGTCACTACCAAAATCATCACAATTCACATTCAAGGTACGACGGTAATCCCACTTCCCGTGCAATCCTGCTAATCACTAGTAGCTTTGCATCGTATGAAACCCATAAAATGCCCACTTGTCTTGACTCATGCGTTTTCACGACTTCGGATGGCAAGTTTGGTCTTTGTCCTTGGGGTGCAACGGAAGGGGATATAATCGTGTTATTAGCAGGCGGAAATGTTCCCTATTTACTCCGATTGGTTGTAGATGATCAAAAAGACAGTAAGGAATGTTATGAGTTTGTTGGCGAGTGCCTAATAGAGGAAATCATGTCTGGAGATTTTAACTTAACAGCAGATGGTAATGAACTTTTTGAGTTAGTTTGAAGTTAAATATGTACCTTTAACTTCAAAAAACCAATATGCACCCCAAGCGCATACCAATCATTTTTCTCCACATCGGCACTGATTCATCGCCGACAGAACGGCATATTTCCCGCATCTCTGATAAAAAGAAACAAAGAACATATCTATCCGCAAGTGAATCGGGTATGAGACGTCTAAAAGACTTAACAATGGTATCCATTTTCGGCAGAATCGTTCAATATGTCCTAAGTGGGAAAGAATTTCCGTTGAGGAAAACAGCCAGCCTTTATGTTCTACTCTTGTCTTTTTTTCTCATCCTCGGCGTCGCTTTCATGGCTGTTTCGGTCCAACCCCTCCCAATTATCTTTTGGGTGCTAATCTACGTCGCCGCTTTGGTTGTCTTTGTTCTGTTGTACAAGGAGTTAAGAAAAAGTTACCTGAGAAACCATGCATCTTGGAGTTGCAATTTAGCCAACACAGTTTTGATAACTGTTCTAACTTTTTGGGTGTTGCCAATTTTTTATTGCAAGGTTTGGCGCCTTAGATTGATCCAAACAGTAATCACCCTCGAGGAAGACGTAGTTGTCAGCCAAATATTTTGCTTCCTTGCACTGCTGTATCTCACCATTTTCGGGTTTAGAATTAGATGCGATTTCCGTCCGTGGCACTTTTCAAGAGACTGAACCGGACATCACAAGCAGAATTGACTGTTTCTGCTAAGCCCAAGTGCTCTCTGAAATGGTATAACGAATCAGCCCCTGTGTGCTCGACAGTTTTACCAGGACAACCTTGCAATTGCAGCGAGAACTGGGATCGATCCATCACCCCCATTTTTGAATTGCAAGGTACCAACCACAGCATGTTCATGTTAAAGGCCACTAAAAACTTGATCAGCACAATGCCGACTTATATAATGCTTGCACAAGCATTCTTCTACTGTCAGTAGCACTTTTAGCTTGTCTCTGAGCTTGTTAGAGTCGTTGCTATGTTGAGAACCATGAGATAACTGTATCAACTTAGACAATCGATCGAGGGCAGTTGCAGACTCCTCTCGTGCAATATCACCCAGCCTCTGGATCGCCATCTTTGACCCGACCTTATCAGTTTCTGAAGCTCTTGTAGCTGGGTATACAAGAATGAATCTTATTAACGCCAACGGAATAGTTGACATCAGCCTTGCCATTACAAGAAGACAGCGCCAAGGGTGGCCAATGGCTTATGATTATCAACCGAGTGTATCATCGGTTCCATCAATGGATCTGTTGTGCGATACAAGTTTCGGGAATCCAACTGAAGCATGTTTTGTATCGCTTTTCATTCAGTTCCCAACTTTCGACCGCCAAAGCTATCTTTTGCGGTACGCACTTGATTGGACTGTAGGTTTTCAGCAATTAGACACTGCTCAAATAAACTGACCGTACCCAGGATTCTATTGCCACAGCTGGTGCTTAGCTTTCTGTATTTCAAATTTTGGGGTAGGTTTTATCCGGACTTGCCCTCAATGAGTAGCCAGGCTCTTGTGCCTGAAGTGGTTTAAGTAAGGCGAAGATATTGGAGTGGAATCTCTTAGGTTCCTTCTATGAGGAATTCATTGTCATAATAGGCGGTTTTCTTTTGAGTCTTGCTCCGCGTACAGATGCGTTTTGCTAGTTGCAAGTGAAAAGCCCATTGGCTGGGCTCTATCTAGGAAATTCCAGTCGTCTTCTTTCTTTGATTACCAGACGAAAGCCGGCAAGCTTGTCAGTTCGATGATGTACTTGGCTGGGCTTCTACTTCGCAGCCCATACCATGTCGCAAGAGATGAAAATGAAACACATAGGCAGGTGCTCTTGGTAAGCAGGAATCAATCCCACAAGTCTCTAGCGAAAATTGTGCTAAAGAATGCCTCGAATTTCTGAGGTCGGCGTCTTGGCATGGGAGCAGGATAACACGGGCTTGGCATCCTGGGCGCACTACAACGTGCGCCTGGAAAGTTGGACGTGGGTTGTATTTGGAGATTTTTTTTTCTTGGTTGCATTGAGTCCACATCTCTTCTTCAATTACCTAAAAATGCACATGCAATGTCTTGCGCTCTTAGAATAAATGGCATAGCGATGATTGCAATGCATTGCAAAAATGGCACACGCATGCAGTCATGATTACTTGTGAGCAATACCAAGAAATGGTGCATGGCAAATCGGCACATCGGCTCCCTCCCACGTTGATGTGATGGGCTGCGCCCAGCGGGGTAACAGTGGTACCAGGGAGAAATCAGCGCGTATATAAGACACGATCGTCACATCAGTCAATTGACACGCCCAACGTCCTGTTCGCAACGTCAGCTTGGAAACCATGTCTCAGTACTACAATGCCGTCTACTATCCTTCGTGGCGTGTCTACAAGGACATGCCGCCGTCCAGCCTCAACGTGAATGCCATCACGCACGTCTTTTACTCCTTTGTCGGGTAAGTGTCCAGAACGCCAAGACGCAGGCTTGAGCTGACATGTTCCAGCGTCAATGAGGACGGCACTCTCAAGGTGTGTGCTGGAATAAATTGAGCAAAAATATACACAATCGGTCTCGCAATTGATTGAGCTCGTGCATGTTCTGCGCTAACACAATCCATCCTGGTCGTGCGACAATAGGCCCTTGATGCATTCGCCGACAATGACAAAAACGTCGATGGAGTCCAGGGCTGCTTGGCCGCGCTGAGAAAGCTGAAGCAGGAACACCCGCACATCAAGACGATTGTCTCGATTGGCGGTGGAGCCAACAGCCAGGAATTCCCAAAGCTGGCCGCCAGCGAGTCTGCAAGATGGACCTTTGCGCTGGCGATCCGCGAGTTTTGCGACAAGCACCAGCTCGATGGCGCCGACAGTACGTGGCCAAAATGAACAAGTGCAAATGCATGTGCTGACCTCACCACCAGTCGACTGGGAACACCCGCAGGATCCTGAGAATGGCCGCAACTACCTGGCTTTCCTCCATGACATCCGCCGAGCTCTCCCGGCGCCGTGGTTCCTCCTGACCACGGCTCTGCCCGTTGGGGAGTACTGCCTCCAGCACCTCGACATCCCCGCCCTAGCCGGCGTCCTGGATGCCCTCAATCTCATGGCCTACGACTTTACCGGCAGCTGGAGCGACATCTCGGGCCACCACGCCCAGCTGCTGCCGCCTAGCCAAAACCTCAACGAGGTGCATCCCACCTTGCGCCACTCGGTTCACCGTGGAGTCGATTACCTGCTGTCCCGAGGCTTCCCCAGCCGCAAGCTCATCCTCGGCGTTCCGGCGTACGGCCGGTGGTTCGCCGGTGCGCGCGGTCCGGGACATCCGTTCCAGAGCTCCGGTGATATCGATTACTGCGACATACCAGCTGAATGGGTTTCCAACGCTATTATCGATGAATACGCAGGCCATGCCGGCTTCGTTGACAGTGAGAAAGGATTTGTTTCCTTTGACGTGCCTGCTACGGTCCGCGCCAAAGCCAGATACGCCAAGTCAATGCAGCTGGGAGGCTTATTTTACTGGACTGGAGTGGGTGACAGACCCGGGCATGAGAGTCTAATCACGGCGAGTTGGAGTGAGCTGTCATACAATTAATATTATTATTATGTCATATTTGTTGAGACGATGGCGGAAATGCGACGAGAACATCGATCTTTACCGCTGTTTTTACAGGCTCGTAGACTCATCGAAGTTGCTTGCTCGTAAATTAGCCAAAGAATTTAACAATAAAAGCTTTGGTAGACAGTCAACGTACCTAGACGTCTTCTTTCCAGCTCAATTTCATTTCCATACCTGATTGATGACCGGATCAATATACCGAGTTCGCCATTAGTTTTTTTGTCAGCCGATGGATGTTCGGGGTCGTGGAGAACACGGCGTCGGAAAGGCATTGCGTGTTGAGGGTTGTTCTTTGCACTAGTCTTGCCGGGTGAGACCATCTTAAACACATCTATCTAATTTTTCCAGATATATATGTGATTAATAAATAAATAGAGATCTCGAGGGAAAATAAGCAAAGCAATAAACAAACCAGGTAGGAATAAATTAGTCTTTTTACACTTTATAACTATTTATTTATGGGGAAGAGATTGAAAGTCCAGCTTGAGGATACCAAGGCAGGAGTACTTGCACAACAGCTTCATGTCCATTTTTCTCAGCCAACATCAAGGCTGTCTGGCCGTCAAAATCCTCCAATCTAACGTTGGCATTATTACTTAGCAGCAGCTTCACAACAGCCACCCGCCCTTCCCAGGCAGCCCATGACAGCGGTGTTTGGCCAATGTCGTCCTTTGAGTCAATATCGGCGCCATTATCGAGTAAAATTTTCGCAATAGCAGTGTGTCCTTCTTCGGCAGCCCATGATAGTGGTGTTCGATTGTCATCATCCTTTGAGTCAATATCAGCGCCCCTGTCAACCAATAGCTTTACAATAACCTCATGTCCTCCCCATGCTGCCCAAGATAGCGGTGTCCAGCTAATGTAATCCTTCAAATTTATGGTAGCGTTGTTATCGAGCAATAGCTTCACAACGACCTCATGCCCTTCCTCAGCAGCCCACAATAATGGTGTCTTGTTCCACATATCTTTCAAGTCAATATTGACTTTAAGCTGAAGCAAATGGATAATGACCTCATATAAGGCGCCAGAGCATGCGATATGAAGAGGCGCCCGGCCAAAGGCATCGATGATATCTATAGAAGTTTCAAATGTATAGGGGATATTCAAATTCTCCTTGATTCCAATATCAAGAGCCATATGCAGCAGAGGCCTTCCCAATATGTCTTGCTGTTCAATAAGAAGTTTTTGACTTGATATCAACGGCATCAACGCACTTGATTCTGTTAGTAGTAAAATATTATGCAGTGGCGGTACCGACAGGATATAGGATTCATCAATGACTTTTAAACGTTCTATGCATTCGTGATGAATATCGCAATATTTTTGTATCTTGTCTTTTTTCATCTCATCAGGGTAGTTAGAGGATTCCAGTAGTCCTATAAGTCTAACCTCCTGCATCGTCAACGCCGTGCCAAAGTCACGAATACTTCGCGCTCGGTCAACAAGATCTGATGAGAATCCAATTGGTTTATTC
Source organism: Calonectria hongkongensis (assembly GCA_017140755.1). Classification (NCBI taxonomy): domain Eukaryota; kingdom Fungi; phylum Ascomycota; class Sordariomycetes; order Hypocreales; family Nectriaceae; genus Calonectria; species Calonectria hongkongensis. The sequence goes on along the minus strand of JAACJA010000020.1, from coordinate 1,057,353 downwards.
ATCTGATCGCATTTGAAACGAGACTCCCCGGTGGCAAGCATAACGGTCAAAGAGGATAGAATGATGGAAGACTGCTCAGTGGGTGATGCCTCCAAACAACGGTTGATATCAGAAATCACTGATTTTTCTTCGCGTTCAATCTTGTCGAGAATAGGACGTATCCTTGAATCGTTTAGGCTTTTGCCAACAGCTCGACTCGACTTGGTATAAAGATTTAATCTTCTAACCCACACAACCCTCAGCGACCTAGTGATTATTAGTTTGAGTAATCAGATCGACGAGTAGCTTTCAGGGAGCATACAGATCATGGGTCTCTTGAACGATGTCACTACTATTCAGGCTACTAGGGCTGGGTGATAGCTGTTGTGCTGCCGTTGCCAGTTGGTTTTCCGAACACTCCAAGCCCTGCTCGATACATCGGACACATTTATTAGGCCAAACCCAGTGGGCAGGTTCGCACTAAATATAACATGAGCGGGGGTGACCTTGGAACGAATGGATGCCATAGCATACCACACACATACCCGTTTCTTGGCTTGCCGACATTGACGGCATTTTTTATAATTTAGGCGCCTCCTCCTTTTTTGTGTTTGGTACATGTGTGCTTAGACGGAATTTGAGAGGGATGGTGTTGTCGGTGTAGCAGTGAAGAGCAAGGCAGGCTCCAGGCTGAAATGGGTTTTTCTTCGTCCAATGATAGCAACCCACCAATAGCGCACTGTCGCAGTCGACCGCCAGCTGGCTTGTTGAGTTGTACGTCAGACGCGGCTTGTGAAGCCCAATTGCGCACTCTCGCACTGGTGCTAAGAGCTCAATCTGTGCCGTGGACACCACCTGTACCGCTGCAAGACCAATCACGCACTGTCGCAATCACAACAAGCCGCCGATCGAGCGTGGCTGTATAAGGTGAACGGCCAAGCAGGTTGCGAAACACATGGCACACGTATTGGAGATGGCCAGATAAGATATGTTTGCCCCAGGCCTGGTATTCAACCTTGCCATGTACTCTCCAATCACGCACTGGCGCACACATGCACCAAGCCTACCCCGAAATCGCATCCCAAGATCCATAATTGGCAATTAAAAATAACCAATGGCGCACTTTCGCAATATCCCATGATGTGATGGTTGTATCTATGTCTTAGGCTCAGTAAGATCTTACAGGCATCTGAGAGTAATAGCGAGGACACAAAGTCTCCCACATTTCTTGCATCAACGGTATAATTTCTTCATTTCAATGCGGGCTTTCCTTGTCGCTAACTCCCATCTAATTATTGATGTCTGCACATTCTCCAGAACTTGTTAGCATCAACCCATTCTCACATATTCGATGGCGCGTTGTCATCATCGACAGGCATGGCTATCACTTCCTCCACGAACTAGCAATCTTGCCGTCTGATCGAGGCTCAGATGTCGCTCGAAAGCTTGTCAAGCACTATGAAAAGACTCTCTGGCGTATGAGATGGCTTATAAAGGCCGTTCCCTTCATGCTTCCTGTTGTCTATATCGTAAGCCTATCTCCGGTACGTTCATACATAATTAAACTTCCCTCGCACTGAACAACTTTTGATCTGGGCACAGGTCCCGATCGAGAACATATCAGGTGGTCTCTGTCACGCAGTTGATGTCGACACCACATTAAGTAGCTTCCACGTCCTCACGAGAGCAGCGCGAGGCGCAGTGAGCCTCCCAGACCCTCCAGGATTCGGTGCATCCTACAGTCGCTTTATAGTTGTTGATGAGGCGCCGGGAAGCATTCGTACTAGAGACGCATTATTGATTCGCTTGGAAATCAATAAACTCATTCTTTTTAGTTTTATCGCCAAGGCCACTGTCCTATCAGTTGTCTTTGGAGTTCTAGTTGGGATCTTTCGACACAGTCTAGACACTGGATTCGGCGCGTTTGGCGCCATGTTGGGTATAGTCGGTATCTTGGAAGGTTTTTTGACATCATTGTTGAAACAAGGCTGAAGGAGGTGTAGAGCCATGTCAGATTCATAAACCAGATGAGTAGCTTCATCAGATACTATGTTATCTAGGGAGTATAAGTCTTTTTTTTGGGGGGGGGGTGATTTTCTTTCTCAATAAAAACTCCACGTTTTCTTTACCCTCAACGGCAATGTCATTTGTGTTGGAACCAGGGCCAAAATTCTTCGCAGCTACCTATGGATACCCACTTCGTGGTTCAATCCGCAGTCTCCCAGATCTATGTACCACATACACACCGAAGTCTTGCATAGTGTATGAAAAATCACACTGTGACAGTTCGTGATCTTCTGGCTATGCTGAATCAAGCCATTAGGACTTTGTTGATATTTGCAAGGTATCTGTCACATTATCATGTTCAACTCAAGTGATTAACATGGGTGGCCTTGTAAACTCTCTGCCATGTTCCGAACAATGGTGGGAAAAAAGTATCGCATCAAGAGATGGAATAGATCAAAGCCCACAAACAGATTCCGATAAAATAAATATCCTAAATAAATACGCATTCACTGATATTATCGGGCTCCAAAACCCTAGGAAATTCCACAACCCAAGTAACCGTGAGCTGAATTTTCAGCATCGCTATCACATTTGTTGGCACTCTTCATGCGACACCGCCACGTTATTGACGTCATGCACCCAATACAAGCCCCAGAAGACTCCGCGTCCTTTATGCCAAGATTCAAGAATGTGACACCAAGAAAGCTTGATGTGACAAGACCATGGCCTATAAAGTGAGATCGCCAGTCGCTTGTCACGACCTTAATTTTTCTTTAAAAATACCTTTATTCAACTGCACCTCATTTCCTCCTAGAAGATTCTCCTGCCTGGTAAGCCACCACAGCTGGCCTTCAAGTGTGGCGCTGACTGACTCTAGCCACCAAGATCAGCTTACCCCACCTTCGCCCTCACGCGTACCACAGCCACGTCCATTTTACCACCATGGGTCTCTTCTGGGCAAAGAACATTGGCAGAAAGCACTTCGGCACAAGCGTCCATGTCGATAAGCACGGCGTCCGCCGTGGTCCCTGGCGATTTTCCTTTGGAAAGTTCAGCTGCTTCCGACACTAGCACCACATGAACGCAACGGGATATGATATGGCTTGTCTGCAACTGCCCATGAGTTTACGCGCTCAGGAGGTTCGCTTCAGACACTAGAAATGTGTCATGATATAGAGACGACGATTGAAGATTCGGATCGCAATTGGTGTTTTTTGGGCTTTTTGACATAGCAACATAGGAATGAGGAGCTGCGCAGGATGAAGCTACATGGTACCGAAGCGCTCTGGCATAATGATCAAATAAATTAATTACACAACCTCACGCCTCGTTATAGCGGATGCTAATCACTCTCGCTGAAAATTCGCTATGCGGGCTTCTTTCTGTCGCCGTAGCACTTCTTTGCCATCTCGGACAGGAAGGATATGGGTCGCCAAGTCCGTTTCGTAACCTTGATGGGCCGTAAGGTAGATTTGTGTGGCGAAGGCGAGAAGACGCGCATCTTGAGTCGCGTGAGCACTTTCTTCGGTTCCCACTCTGGGGATGCCAAGGCGACCAACAGAGACCCGTTGACTGATCAAAGGTACAGGGTCACCTTCTAATTTTGCAGCTATTTCGGTCGCTAATTGCACCAGGGCTTCATCCGCAAACCAGATCTGCGAAGAGCAGTCGCGTCATTGCGTGCCAAAAATCAGGTACCTCAAATTTCATGTTGCTATATTTGGATGTTGTGGGTACATTTGGCCCATTGATTGGAAAATGGCCCACCATGCTTGTGTGGGGTTGAAGGACCTGAAGTCATTTTGGTTGGAAAATCAAGAACGAGAGCTATGATTTGTGGCGGTTAGAATCACAAAATCAGCTATAGTTTTAGGGGAGCCGCTCAACACCATATTTATGTAACATAACTAACAATATTCAAGAGAAAAATTAACCTCAAACATATACAAATACACAAAATTTCATTTGAATACCATTCATGCGAGATTTTCACCTAAACTGTTAACTTTTGCAACATGATATAGGGTAAGTCAATAATATGAGGGTATGCATATACCGGAGCGCAATCCACTTTACGCGATCGTCGAGGTTGGTGAACACTAAGCGATGGGTGAGCGTGAACGTCGGCCGCATCTCGAGCTGGGTGATGACAATAATGCCCAATTCATGCTTCAACACCAATTAGTGCGCAGCTGATAAGCTGGTTAATATGATACGATGGCGCTTCTCAACTTTACGCTCAGCGAGGAGGGCGTCTCGGCATTTCGTGACGCGCTCATCTGCCTGAACAAGTTCAGCGACGACGTGTCGCTCGAGGCTCGCAGGGATTCGGTGAGCAGCATACCGTTCCTGCCCTCCAAACACAAAACTAACAAGCCCGCAGTTTGTAATCACCACACTCAATACTTCAAAGTCCGCATACGCTAGTTTCAAGTTTGCTACAAACAAGTTCTTCTCACGGTACCAGTTCCAAGGCAGCGGGCAGTACCGTGAACGGTTCTACTGCACTCTCTACATTCGCGTGCGTCGAAGTATCGAGATCAACGTTGAAATGGGATTTTCTGACTCGTTGACAGGCACTGATCTCCCTTTTCAGGAGCCGGACTTCTACAGACAGCCAAAGGGACGCAGAGAAGCAGACTTTGATTGACCGGTGTGACGTTGCCATTGAGGATGGCGAGGGCATTGAAAGCCGGTTCATCGCCCGAATCATTTTCCGAAACGGCTTGACATCTACACACCGACTCCCTTATGAGGTTTCGGTTCCGGTTCACGCCAAGTTTAACAGGCAGGAGGCCCCGCACCACTGGACAATCTCATCTAGGACACTACGGCAGTTGATGGACCACTTCGGGCCCGGTATCGAGTTCCTGGACATCAACACTGATGGAGACCACGTCAACTTTACTTGTTTCAGCGAAAAGACGGTCAGCGAAGACAGTACGTTAACTCCTGGCACAAGTAACCAACAAGCTAACGCCCTGGCACAGCGGTTCTAAAGAAGCCCCTCCAAACATCCATTGCTGTGGAAGCGGACGAATTCGATGACATTGACGTCGAAGACAAGCTTCACATTGTGATATCTGTTAAGGATTTCCGAGCCATTGTCCAACACGCCGGAATTACTGGTAACGATGTGTCGGCTAGATATTCGATCCCCGCCCGTCCTATCCAGCTTTCCTACACGGGAGACGCCATCTCATGCGAGTTCCTGATCATGACTGTTGGTGAGAGGGGCAGTAATCCCGGGCAAAAGACGAAAAAAGGTCGCAAGAATGCTCCGCAGAACACCGGCCCTCGCCTCGAAGCCACGTCTCGTAGAACAAGCATGGCTCCGTCTGAGTCACAACCGCCACAACCGCAGCCGCAGCTGCAGCCGCAGTTTCAATCTCCTCTTCCATCTCGGCCACAGCATAACCCGAACCCGACCCCGCAGCTGAGTGCTGCTAGGGCTAGCACGTCACGCATAGGAGCGTTTGATCTGCGACCGTCACAAAGGCCCCCGCCAGCTGCGACCATGATGTCGGAGAGCTTATTCGTCGAGGACGAAGGCTGGGAGCCAGTTAGAGACGAGGACGAGGATGCAGATGAGGACGCAAGGTTGGAGTGGGATAATAGCGTGGATGTGGTAAGTTGGCATCATTCTCTTTGCTGTTTTCTGAGGCACTAACTCTCCCAGAACCCAACCACTATGCATATGAGCCGAACCGGGTCAGATCGACAGACAGCTGAACCGGAACAGAACCGTCCAGACCCAACAGCAGACCAATCCCAATTCTTGGAACCAACGCAGAGGCTGTCGGATGTTAAAAACCTGGCCCTGTTCCCCGACTGAGAAATCTAGGTCATCCACGTGTGCTACGGCCTTGTGTTTTTTTTTCTCTCGCTTTTTTATCAATTTTTTTTCTTGCTTTGCTAGACTTGGACGGAACCAAGTCATTCGGATGTAATGAATACCCAACTGGTGGCACAGCCAGCACCGATTGTGCCTATCTTAGAACCAGGAGGGATGAATTTTGACGATGCAATGACGTTCCATCTGCCCTTGACGTCGTTGTTCTCAACTTGTGGTCCACAGTTTCCGTGCTCGCCCCAGCCCCATGAAAGAACATCTCCTTCAACCGACAGGGCAACAACGTGCTCGCTTCCGATGGCTATCTTGCTCAGCTTGGGGAGATTTGGCGGAGGCAGCTGTCCGTGGTCGTCTCGCCCCCAGCTTTGTAGATCGCCGTCCTCGGTTAGGATGTAGACGTTACCCCAGCTCGCACCGACATCCTTCCACTTGGGAGCGGGCTTGGGAGCGTTGGACTGAATGTTCCACTTGTCGGAGCCCAGTACCTGAATATTTCCGCTCGCCGGCTCGCCGAACAAGCATGTAAACGTCCGCCCGCAAACGGCCCGCGACACTTTAAAGTCCACACCCTCAATCTTTCGCGGCGCGTGGATGATCTGGCCGGGGCTACCAGCCTGCTCTTTTAAACCGTTACCCCAACCGTAGGCGTCGCCGTTTCTCAGGACCGCGACAGCATGGCTCATACAAGCAGCGAGATCCACAACTTCCGTCCCAGGTGGGGGGAAGTCTTTAATCTCGCTTGCGGTGGGCGTGCGAAGAATGAGTTCACCCAGACCCAGCTCGCCCTTCCCGCCTAGGCCAAAGCTGTACACCTTGGTCCGCTTGCCGTCCGAGTCCTTTGCGACAACGACCGAAGCTTCCCAGGTTGCCGCAATCAGGTCAATCTCTCCCAAGTCGGCGCCCTCGTCCTTGGTGAGCTTGATCTGGCTAAAAACCGGCGCGTTGGGCCTCGATGACAACCCGCAAGCTCCGGAAGTAGAATCGCCGCTCCAGAATAGCTCCCCAGATTTGGTCAATAGCAAAGTGTGGTTGCCGCCCGCCGTGATTTTCTCAACCGGAGAGCTTGGTGGACCCGGCTCAAAGAGAACTTGCTTGGGAACCGAGACATCCTCTTTGTGCCCGATTCCCAGCTGCCCAGAGCCATTGGAGCCAAGCGCAAATATGGCCTCCATAATTTGAAAATTTTCGGCACGGACAATTAAAAAAAAAAAAGCCCACTGTATGGAAAGAACTGGAGCCTTTTGGAATGAGAGGGTGTCTCGATGGCTGGGGAACTGTGTTGTGCTTGATAGCTGCATACCCCATCGTTGTATCGCAGAGCCGCCCGGTGGAGCGCTTACATAATCTGACTGATCTCCCCCACTATGTAAACGGCGTTCAACATTTTTTTTTTTCAACTTCTCTTCTGCCATCAACCTTCACACCTCGACGAACAAAAATTTCTTTGCTCGTCCCGGTCTGCGCAGACTCGCCTCGTGGGTGTTTCTGTAGCTGCAGGATGTGATAGATACCTCTCTGCTTGCCAATTCCCATCAAGCGGTAGATAAAATCTCAAAATCATTATGGCTTCCACTCAGAGCGCTATCCCGGCTGGGATGGAGAACTTCGTGGTTGGACTCATTGGCATGGGTGACATGGGCAGGATGTACGCCGAGAGGCTGTCCGCCGCTGGCTGGAAGTAAGTTTTGCTGCTGCTTCCAGCTCCTTTCCCGCTTGTTTCTTTGGTAAGTCAAAATTTTCTTTCCAGTCGCGTCGCGACTTTACACCTCCCCACGATCATGATGACTAGAGCGCATTTGGCTCGAGCATTGTTCAGGGGTATCTGGTATCCGTTCCGGCCATCAGAATCCCCCCTGGGCTCTCAATGATGTAACTGCTAGCTACCTTTTCAAAACTATTGTCTGAAACCGTCTACTTGCATACATTTTTTTCACTGCAAACTTTTCTTGATGACAGTGGCGCTAACATTGGCATCAAAGACTCTAGGAACAATTCGTCATACACCATCCTATGTGATGCTCCGCGAGGCCGTGCCCAGTGGCTAACGGCGTATATAGAATTCTGGCCTGCGACAGGGAAGAGAACCAGGAACGTCTAGAGAAGGAATATGCTGGAAATGTATGGCTCTGTCACCTGTCTCATGTACCTGCTTGCGCATGGCCAGAATGCTGAAGCTTTTGAGTAGAAAAATATAGAAATATGCCGCAATGGTCACTACGTATCCCGTGCAAGCGACTACATCATCTACAGCGTCGAAGCCGCCATCATTGACCGTGTGATAGCCCAGTATGGACCATGTATGCACTCTCCCCATTTCCATGCCCAGGGCTGTAAACCCAAATTGCCTCGGCGTCTATACCCATAGTGTCCATCTCTCATCTAACCTTGGTTCCCAGCCACTAAGCTCGGCGCCATTGTTGGAGGCCAGACGTCGTGCAAGTCGCCCGAGATCAAGGCCTTCGAAGCCCACCTCCCCGCCGATGCCCACATTGTGTCGTGTCATTCGCTGCACGGCCCCAACGTCGATCCCCAGAACCAGCCGCTTGTGCTGATCCAGCACCGCGCCCCCGACGAGGCCCTGCACAAGGTCGAGGCTGTCCTGACATGCCTGCGCTCCAAGTTTGTCTATCTCACAGCCCTCGAGCATGACCGCATCACGGCCGACACCCAGGCCGTCACGCACGCCGCCTTCCTGTCCATGGGCAAGGCCTGGCATGCGAATAAGCAATTCCCCTGGGAGCTGAGCCGCTACGTTGGCGGCATTGAGAATGTCAAGGTCAACCTGATGCTGCGCATCTACAGCCAGAAGTGGCACGTCTATGCCGGCCTAGCCATCCTCAATCCCGAGGCTAGCGTCCAGATCAGCCAGTACGCCCGTAGCGTCACTGAGCTCTACACGCTGATGCTTGAGGGGAATCTTGAAGGTCTGCGCAAGCGTGTCTACCATGCCCGTGACAAGGTTTTCGGCCCCTCCATCACTTGGGACACACGTCCACTGCTTGAGCCCTCGGTGTTGTCGGGCTTCTCGCTCGGCACGCCCACTGACGAGCCGCGCCCCAACAACCACCTCTCGCTGCTTGCCATGGTTGACTGCTGGGCCGCTCTTGGTATCGTGCCCTATGACCACATGCTGTGCAGCACGCCGCTCTTCCGTCTGCGCCTTGGTGTGACTGAGTACCTGTTCCGCAACGAGGATGTGCTCGATGCTGCTATCCAAACGGCCGTTGACGACAAAACCTACCGCAGTGATGATCTCGAGTTTACCTTTGCAGCCCGCGGCTGGGCCGAGTGTGTGAGCCTGGGCCATTTTGAGACATGGGAGAAGCGCTTCGTCAGCACCCAGGAATTCTTCGAGCCTCGTTTTGAAGAGGCCAAGGTCGTGGGCAACCAGATGATGAAGAAGGTGCTGGAGAGCTTGAAGAATTAGCTTTTATTCCTTACCATAGAGTACTTTTTAATAACTATGTATCGGATATCTAAAGACGGGCAAGAAGTCGCCACAGACAAAGAATTTCTCTATGAACCTCTGCAAACATGAATTCCAAGAATGCCCGGTGCTGCCCTTGAGGGGGACCAAGTCTAGTCACTATGTTGGGGTGCTTCTGTTCGAGGCCCGCTGATCTTGAGGAGATAGTCGGTAGTCTCGTCTCGTTCTGGAGTGGAGACGGATCCAACGTGATCCATAACTACACACTCAACCTTGTATCCCCCACTAGAATGGGGTGCCTGTGTGGCATCCTCTGATGATGTAAGCTGTGCTGCTTCTTGGTCCGTTGGCCCAAAAGAGTACTCTGAATACTTGTTGAATGCTCTCAAATTTTCGTATCGAGGGGAGCGAGACAATTGACCCGAAACAGAGGGCAAGAGTGAGGAAAATTCTTCCAGTTCAAATTCGCGGCTGACGTGATCGTCGTGCCACAGTCCACAACTCTGGGCGATTTGGTCGTCTAGCAGATCTATCATGCTTAGGCCCGACGCCAGAGTGCTTGCTGTAAAGCTTGTATTAGAACGAGGCTGCATTCCATTAGTACATACTTCCATATATTATCAGGTGCTTAATGACACTTACTGGCGGAGGAGGACGTAGCCCGAGCTTTTTGACAATGGCTGCATCTACAACAGGTCGTTTGCCCAGCGCTTGGAAACCAAATCCCGTGGCTGCGGTTGGTGGCAATTCTCCAATTGCGACGGCAGTTAGACTTAGAAACGCTCGCTCTGCATAGGCAGGCCGACAAAACGGACAGATCTTGACCTGACATTCCTGGTCGTCAACGCAGAACCAGCGATTATGATAGCCGTTCTGGCCAGCACTGTCCACACTGTTGGCTGGGTGAAATGGTCCCGGTAAAAGAGATCTATTCTTTCGAAGGCGCTCCTTTTCGATTTCGATTTGCAGCTAAAAACGCAAGTTAGAGTATTGCCCTTGGCACCGTGACTTGCTTTCTTACGTTTTCCCTCTGCCGCAAGATGGTGGCGACTTGGTCCGGCTTGTACACCGTCAGCTGCTCACAAGTCATCTCGTCCAAGAAGCTAAGTCTGTCCTGCCGCGCAGCAGGGCTGCCCTTTCGCACTCGAAGCTCTTCTATCAGACGATGCCCCATGTCGTCAAAAGCGGTCTTGATTGAGTTAGTTGGTGGGACAGAGATTTGAAGGCGGAGCACCTACAGTGAAGCCTCCCGATGCTGCCTGTTCAATCAATTCTTCCCGATCCTGAGTACAGCGATACACCCACCCAAATGGCCCGGGCCGGTGACACGTCTCATAGACAAAGTCAATACCGTACAGACGGGTCATGGTGATGTGCGAGCACTGCGGTTGGAATCTCCGGCGGCTTTGGGGACTGTTCACTTGCCGGTACGCCATAGTGAGACGTCTAAAACAGGCCGAGAATCGAGAAAAATGCCGTCGAATATGACACGTAATTTTAGAGGAAATCGAGGCCAAACGTATTGGGGATTCGGTTGCCTGTGGCTGTAATCTGAACGAGCGTGGGTGTGTAAGTGATGCTGCTGCGAGGCTACTCTATGAATCAATATTCCCAGCGAGCGACATGGTCTGCGTGGCGAACGATAACGAATGTCGATGTGACCATAACGGAATATGAGGAATTAGAAGAAGATGAGAATGTGCTTTTGAGAATGTTCAATGTTTTCACGGGCGACATCGGGAGAGGAAAGTGCGAGACGGCTGGCAAACAATGTAGTGCCTGCCACAACAGTTGCACCAAACATCGCGACGAGGGGACACGAGTACAAGGCATTGGGGCCATGATAGAGAGAAAATCCTTTTCGAACACTATATTCTCCCTTTTTAATCCTTTTTTTACTACACGATTGAAAGGTTTGGCAGCCTCAAGGTATCTGGGAACAGCGCTGTCGCTCTACGCGCTGCAGCGCACCAACTACATAGCATCACACTGTTCCAAAATATTTGGCTAGTGGAGCCACCACACACAAATCTCTTCTCCGAGACCGAGGTCACACCCGAGCAATCAAATAAATGAGAAAAATACAAAGTGGGACCAAATATGAAAATAGGTAATCGGAGCAAAAATAGGTCTCTTTTTTGGACGGGAATTGGGCTGCACATCATTCAGGGCTCTCTCGGCAGTCAACTCGTGGGACAAAAAGACAACGTCAAAAAGAGATGAACATGTGTGGGGGACCCCAAAGCTCCTGGGGCATTTTCTTTTTTCATCTATTTTTTGATGCAACGTCCCGTAAACACCAAGGCCTTCATAGAAAACCCCTTCCTTTAGCGCCCTCGCCAAGCTTCAGAGAGGACTGCGCGTGTAACATGATGAAAATATTTCTTGATTTTGGCAAGTTTCTTTCAAGCCAGTCATGTGTCGTTCAACGGCGCGTTATATTCTCTAGCACGAATGTACATGCCAGAACCGCAGGCAACGCAATCCCCTTTCCGATGCAAACCGTAAAGCAGCCCAAAAAACCGACCCAAAACCTTTTACACCTCAGTGGTAACCTTCGCCTTGGGGTTGGTGACCTTCACACCAAGCTGCTTGGCGCGGCCAATGATGTCAATGCGCTTCCGCGACGAGACGTTGTGGGCAATCCTGTAAGGCAATTGTTAGTCAGCTTGTCTTCCGTAGTTGAGGGACACGAGGGGAATCTAGTGTGTCCTATCGGTGTAAGGGTTCAACGTACTCGGCGGCGTAGGTGCGGTTGTGCATGAGGAGGAGCTCGACGTCCTTGACGTTGCTGACAAGGAAAGCCTTGTGGCCGGAGGGGGTCAGGTACTTGGTCTTCTTGTTGGAGCCATAACCAATCTAGAGTTGCAATTCGTTAGCCAAAATTGTGTTCCGCAATCTTTCAATCGGTGCGGTTTGGTCACAAGGCCAAACCGCACGGGAGTTCCAACATACCTTGGGCATGGAGATGGCACCACGGAAGCGTCGTCGAACACGGCCATCGATACCCTTGGGCTTGCGCCAGCTGGGGTCCACGCACTTGAATCGGTCACTCTGGTGACGAGCGAAGCGCTTCGTGCCTGCACACACACACACCAGTCAACATTTGATATTCTTTTTTTGCAAGTCTCGGAGTCTCAGTCTCTCGTCGTCCTCCCACCGCATCTCTCAACCGTTGTCGTCGTCGGTCATGACCATCGTCGTAGTCCAATGTCTTTTATTCTTCTTCTTCTTCTTCTTTCTTTTCGAGGGGCGGTGGGGGAAAATCCTGAGAGACGAGCTGTTCCTGCAAAGGCATTGTGTACATACGCTTCTTCACGATGGGGACGTGCTTCTTGGCGGAAACCATCTGGATTGACGTGTCAGTAATTCAGGTCCTTCGCAATGGTGTCGTCGTTGTGTCGAGAGGCCGGTGATTGCATACCTTGACTGCGGGTTAGTCGACGGGCTGGATGGCTGTGATAGTGTCCGGCTGTGAGGATCTGGCGAGGCGAAATTTTGGCATTGTCAAATTCCGTCCCGCTAAGATCCAAGGGCTTAGGGCTCTTGGACCACGTGACCCACGAAACCGTCCGCGAGCGCCTGCCTGCTGCGCTAAGCCCCCCATGTGGCCCCCCGCCCAAAAGCGGACTAGCGACTTTCGAGGGCACAAACCCTCCTTCTCGCAAAAAATCGACAGGCGAGCTAGACCATCACAACACGTCCCGCAGCTCGTACCTTCACAGCACCTCCGGCAACCAGACAATCAGCAATCATGTCGTCCCAGAGCGTGCAATGCTTCGGCAAGAAGAAGACGGCCACCGCCGTCGCCCACTGCAAGGTTCGTAGGAGGAGAACCGCTGCCGCTTCCCCTTCGGCGGCGTCGAAACGAGATGGAACGAATTTTGGCTAACGACGGTTCTTTGTGCACAACAGGCCGGCCGTGGTCTCATTAAGGTCAACGGACGCCCTCTGCAGCTCGTCCAGCCCGAGATCTTGCGCTTCAAGGTACGATATTTCCCCGCGAACCCATAAAACCACACATCCCACCATCGAATTCGAATTACTTGGCACGAAAAAAAAAGTCTTTGAGAGACGTTGTGTGGAGAGAAGAGAGAGAGACAGAACACTTTGACGAGAAATGGGAACGAAATGCTGAGACTTTTTCTTTCTTCAGGTCTACGAGCCCCTTCTGGTTGTCGGCCTCGACAAGTTCGCCAACGTCGACATCCGTGTCCGCGTCTCCGGTGGTGGTCACACTTCCCAGATCTACGCCGTCCGCCAGGCCATTGCCAAGTCCCTCATCGCCTACTACCAGAAGTTCGTCGACGAGCACTCCAAGAACCTCCTCAAGCAGGCTCTTGTCCAGTTCGACCGTACCCTCCTCGTCGCTGACAACCGTCGGTGCGAGCCCAAGAAGTTCGGTGGTCCCGGTGCCCGGGCCCGCTTCCAGAAGTCCTACCGATAAACGGTCGGGAGGAGAAAAGGGGGCAGCGCGCCACGCCCTTGCGGACGCCGTGTCGGGCGTGGCTGTTTGGGTGTTGTGGGCAGTGCGGAAAAGGGATCGGAGTCACATATTCCCTGGTCTGGGAATGGGTTTCCCATTGGCATTTGCATGGCCTTGCTTTTGACGGATTGTAAAGGATCTGGCAGGCAAATGAAATCTTTCAAGTTAACGACGCGGTTCATTCTGCAAAAAGACTGTGATGTGCTCAATGAAATGTCCAGAATTGCCCTTACCGCTGCAGCCTCCTGTCGAGTGCCATGTGATGCTGTGAAGACCCAACGGGCCAGTGTATGTGTGCAACTTGATGTGGTCCATCATCCCTCGTGGCGAGTCATTTTTTTTAGGCCTAGGGAAATGCCCCTTGCTTGAGATTTGAAGCACGCATAACGTCTGCGCCCTTTGGTTGCTGCCGAAGAGTCGGTCTTGTCTGTACAGATAATGTTACATGTAGTTATGAGAAACTTGATTGAGCAAACTACCGTCCAGACCATCCTGTTAAACTTTTTAGGATCTGGACGAATATTGGTGCTGAAAAAAATCCGTGGTGATGGCAAGGTTACTTGCTTAGTGGTCTCCCGAAACCAGACCGCTACAAAACAAAAACACAATTACTATTCAGAACGCTGTCGTCAAGGCAGACTATCTATTCGTTATGCCATATTTCCTCGGCAATACTCCCAACTCCCTGTCATTATGATATCCACTCGTGTTGCATACTGTCTCCCGTAATACCCAATGTTTTCTAGACTGGCTGGAACTATGGTTCCTTTCCTTTGCGCACCAACTTGTGTTTGAATTTCAGTTTTGATCGCACTCCTCGCAACTCGGTCCTTTCCAGATGCTTCCATGCACCAGATGCTCCTCCCGTACGTTTTTTCTAAAACCATGGTGCTAGGACTTTCCTCAGAGCCCGGGGTTCCTAGGTGGCCCACGAGACCAAGTCCCGCTGTCGGCCAGTTTCGTCTAGGTCCACGACCTGCGGTGCCCACTCGCCTCGCTCGTCCTCGGCCTCAAGATCTGTGACCTCGAGTTCGACCTGTTCTCCATCTTCCATCATGACATTGCCGCGGCGTAAGTAGTCTCCTCGTAGATCCCATTCCAACTCCCCAGCTGCCATGGCTTCGAGACCCGCAAAGGCGGTACCGACGGCTAGTTGTTCGGGTGTAGCATTAGCGTCCAGACCGAGCAGGAGCTCGTCGAGGCGGCGTTTGTATACTGTAAGAGAAAGACGCAACTCCCGGGTCTGCGACTCGGAATGGTCAAGAATTGACCCATCCAGCCACGATGTGCTATATGAAAGTTGGGCTGCGAGGGAGCGGATAAAGGTAGCGGCAAGAATCGGACGGTGGGCTGGAAGACCATAGGCTCGAAGGAAAAGTTTGAGGAGAATGTACCACCACTGCTGAATGCAAGAGTCATTGCCTAGATGCATGCCGACAATGAATGCAAACTGAAACTCTCCGACAACATCACCGTCAGTCAAGTTGCTATTGGGTTGAGTAATGACGGATGTGATGTAGCGAGTAGAATCAGTGGCTTCCAGTGTCCGGTCTGCTCCGGTGTTACCGGTTGAGTACGTCTTGGATCGTTGATCAAAGGCAAAGTTGAGTTCTCGAGTTTTCAGCAATGGGTTAGAAATGGATCGATCGAGATCTATTTCTGCAGCCATAAGGATGGACCCGTTGACGCGGTCACCAGTGTGTACTGTCCAATTTCCCTCATGCTGGCCCGTAATACGACTCAATGCATCCTTGGAGATGCTGCCAGTCAACTGCTGCCACATTTGGAGGTTCCTCTCCGAGGCTGCCTGGGTCAGGCTCCCATCGGCAGCATTGACAGCAGACGGGTCAGAGTAGGGAACAAGCTTGGAGTGGAAAGTCTCGAGGTTGTCTGCCTGGATGCGGGCTTCGGCGTAGGCGGACTCGCTGATAACCTCGTTGAACTTGTCCCATTGCATGACATGAACTGTATCGGCGCCACCTGCCACAACCCAGAAGCCACAGCGAGACGAGAAGCCTCCCGGGTGCGCAACCCAGAAGAAATGGGGACCCGGAGGGATGTCTCTGACGCCCCCGAAGTGCTTGGCCGTGAATGATACTGAGTCATAACCGACGGTGAACAGTTCAGGGAGATCGAGAATAAGCACAACGTCGCCGCCACCCATGTCATGTCTCAGGGGCTCGCGAAGAGGGCTGCTGGGAGATCTGCGCGGGCTGACCGACGAAGTACTTTTAATGATATCATGTGGTTCAGATTCAGGCCCAGCCGGGGGATCCAGAGGAGGCGGGCCGTCGTCGTCATCCTCGTCCACGGCTGGGTCGGCAGCAGCATCATGCACACGCAAAGTGCCGAAGGGATGCGCACCGAGTACGGACACGGAGTTGTGGGACCTGATAGAGCCGCCCCCGACCGACAAGTTTGAGTCTGATTTGGTGAGCTGCGGGATGCGGTGCGGGATAGGAGTGTTGTTGGCGTCCATGGCGGGCGACCTTTTGCGACGACTGTTGCACGACGGGAGATATGTCGATGCGCAAGACAAGATGCTAAGTTTTTTTTACTTCGTCCGTGGAGGCCTCTCTCTGGGAGAGGATTGGATCGAATTAAGGTAAATGTCTTAGTTCATGTTCTGATTGAGTGCGAGTCTGGTTGGGATGCAAGCCCAGAGTTGATGCTATGGTGGGGTCAAGGGGAAAAAAATCCCATAGGTTGTGGAGGGGCTGGCTTGTGTTCTGCCTGGAAAAGCAGCAGCAGTAGGTGAGTGAAAGTAAGAGTGAGTTGGAAAAAGGAAAGTATCGTAGGACGCAAAGATATGTCGAGGTAAACGATAAGTAATTTTTTTTTCTTCCTCTCGTAGGATTGTAACTATGGAGGCCCAGCACCGAGGTCGCAGTCCCCAAGGGAGGGCGCGATGACGTTGAAGCAGGTTTTTTTCTCCTCCTCCCCAGCTGTGCGGTGCTTATCACGGCCCCCAGGCAGAGACGTCATTGTCGCACATGCCCTCCGCATCAGCGTGTCTGGGGAAGCGCACGTCAACGGGCCCAAACGGCGAAACACAATCACAAGCTCGAGACATGTAATCAAAATAGACTACCGATGACAACCAGCACGCCGACGGCCCCAAATTCGCACCGCCCGTGCAAGACACGCCCCCCATTTTCGCTGTCATCCGTCAGCACCAACTTCTCCCGTCGGGGAGGCGCTGTAGCGCGGTCCCAGGGGAGCGGAGGCACTGTGTTCGTGCTTGCGCTACACCAACGCGCCACCTTCTGCAACCACTGTTTGGAACATTCGAAATAACTTCTACTGTACGTTACACCCGCCTGACTACCAAGGTACCATGTGCAATTTTTCTTTTCTATTTCGGCTCTGCATCCAGAGCTTATCGGAGGGGAGTGCCACGCAATCGCACGCCCGCGGGGCTCGACCGCTGGGGTCTGATCTGTACAACGTCCTCTGTAGAAGAAAAAAAAAACGACGTCTTTCTCCTCCGCACCTCGCCTCCGCATTTCGGCCGACTGACCTCGTCCGTTTCCGGACATGCTCAACCTCTATCGCATAGGTATGCGAATCGTGCGACAAGGTCAAAGATATGCACAACCCATTTCCGGCTTTGAGTCTGGCCTTGGCGGTTCCGTTCGCGCCACGACGAGTTTCCAGCCCCAACGTTGGCTTCAGTGGCCGTCGCAGCGCCTTAGGGCTGCTGATCTATCGCTAGGACGGCCGCCCAACTCCAACGTGGGCAACTGTTGCGCACCCACTACAACTGCTGCTTCGGCACTGCTAGCGTGGTTTGCCGAAACTGCCGATTACTCTGTTCGCATTAGAGGTAAAGGTAAAAAAAAAAATTTAATAAATAATAATAATACGGATAATAATATTTGGTTTAAATATAAAAAAAAATAAAAAAAAACCGGAACGATGTAACGGGTGTTGACCCAGTTCAATCTGATGGCGCATACATCAAGCACACGCCCCCCAAGTTCGGCTACTACTCCAAACGGGGACAGGATGCGGCGGCGCAGGGAACCAAAAGGAAAAAAAGAAAGGAAAAAAAAAAGATAGTCCCCGGCAATAGCAAGGACGCAAGGTGCCATAGTTTTAGGCTGATGGGGCATCCCACCTCTAGGATCAGGAGATCTAGTATACTGTATGGATCCTGCCAAACCGGCAGCTACCGAATGGGCCGGTCCCTGCTTTGGGGTGGGAGGGGCCCTGGATCTCTCTTCGGCAGTTGTGTTTCCTTCGCGAAAAGGCTACGCCGCCTAAAAAACCCCTGGTGCTTGGCTGGTGCTGGTGTTGGTTTGGGTTGGATAGGCTCGCCTTCTGGGGCCCCAAGCCCGCGCCGTCGGATCTCCCGCGTGTCGACCGGGGTCGCTTGGCTTTTCTGTGCCCCTACTAGTTCCAGAGTTTTAGTCGTGCGGATAGTAGTTGGTCCCCTGGTTTAGTTGGCCCAAGTGCAGACTATACTCGTCAACTCGTGACGTGCGCTGGCCCCATTCCCCATCCACCCCTCCAAGTTTGCTGCAGCAAAAGGTGTACGTGTAGAGAAAAAAAGGGCTCCTGATCCTTGGCCGAGTTGGCACGAGACAAGGCTGAGAGTATGCGCAGTCTCTTTTTGGCTGGCGGGACGGGTTTCTGCATCGTCTATCGGATACCCGGGAATAAGAATCCCGGGTTATTTCCAGGCTATATCCGCGGCGTTTTGTGCACCACACACACACACATGCGCCGGGCGTTGGCCACGACTAAGGCAGATGAGCAGTAAAAAGAGCCCACACATCCCCACCGGGGCCAGGAAATGGGTGTGATGGGGATGTGACGAAATGTAGTCTAAGGCAGGTCGCACAGAATACTAAACTAGCCGCCCTGGGCTTGTGCTACACATGCCTTGCTCCCTTGAGAGGGGTGGTTTTGCTGGTTTCACCACCCACACCAGAACCGACAGAGTGGCTCACGTCTCTGGCATGCTGTCAGTGCTGGGCAGAGGTACATGCAGTTGCTGTAGGGGGTCGTAGTTTAGCGGGCAACTCAGGCAGTCTGGCAGGCGAGTTGATAACAGAAGCCCAGCGGGAATACGAGGGTAAAAGGAAAGGAAGGGGTAAAAAAAAGTGTTCCGAAAACGTAAACCCCGTTTCGCAAGTCATTTCTCGACAACTCCTCCCGCAACTCCCCCGCCGTGAATCACCGTTTCGCAGCACAAAACACTCGTGCTAATTCACTGCGTTTCGCTCGTCCCATGCTCGTCGGGGCATGCAAGTCTCTCTCTAGCGGTTAAATTCTCCTAGCGCTCCGCGGCTCCGCCTCACAGCCAGGTACCCCCCCTTGTCGGCTCTTAACGGCGTCACACACACTCACACATACGCAAGCTCGCCGATTTCCCTCCACAGAAACTGGCCCTCTTCCCCAGGTTTCCTGCTGCGCTCTTTGCCCCCAGAACCCTTCCTCCCCTCTCCCCCGTGCACACCCCCTCCAGGCCGAAATAGAGAGACGTTAGCTCGTCTGTAGGCCTTGTTTTGTGGGCACAAGCGGCGTGCTCTGCGAGATGGTCTCCACGGGCGCGTGGGGATTCGACTGGCCATGTCATGCGAGATGCCAACAACCATGACGGGTTACACAAAGGACCAGATGGGCACGCACCCTTTTCCTGATCTGGCCCAGTGGCTTCCCTTGTCCTTGTACGCATCTTCTCCTCTTTTTTTCTCTCTCCCCTTGTCGCAAAGAAATACGAAAAATGCGAGGCCCAAACCTAATCGCCATCCATGTCTTGGTTTTTTGTCTTGTATGGATGTATACTACATCGTTCGGCGTTCGGGTTGCACTCGACTTGCCGAAATATATCTCGGATACGCGGATCTATTCGTCTCCCCGACATAGTTTATTTTTTCCCCCTTCCTCATCCCCTCCCGAAACTCTGCCCTTCTAGAAATTGGCTAGGCTTTTCCCCACCTGGCAGTGATCGCGAAACCTGTTCCTCGGGGCATTTCCATCAGAGTTCAACCAGGCAGCTCTTGGTCTCAAGACTTGCATGTCAACCCCCCTGATAGCCGAGAAACAAGACGGTCCTCACCACCCCCCCTCCTACTCTCCCCTACTCCCCGACGACGCTCTAGAAACCACTACGTCGTTCCCTTTGCGAAGAGTTGTCTCAGTCCCGGGCGCCATGCATGTGCGACTCGACAGCCCACACCCCCTTGCCTGCTCAGCCTACCTATTCTCGGGCATTACTCCCCCCGGCCCAACACCCTGGGAGCGAGGGTGGGAGAAGAAAAAAACCACCCTCTATCAGGCCTATTCGTACATGGCCCGAAATCCATAGCCGCCTTAGCGTCGTGACACAACCGCAACCTCTTCCCATCTCTGTCTAAGGCCCAGCGCCACCCCATCCCCCCCCAGATCAAGGTCACCATGTCTTAAACCCGCATCCCGTGGATACGGATACATGGGGGGCGTGGTTGATTTAGGGCCACTTTTGTTCCCTTCCCGACAACACCTGGGGTAGTACAAATCGAGATCCTTGTATCATGCCATGTCATGTCATGCTATGCCATGTGCCTGTAGCCTGTATCCTGTATCATGCTGGTGACCCGGTTCCTGCATGTTAGAAAAAACCCAGCCGTTTAGTCATAACTTATAAAAATAATCGCCCATCTATCTAGCCTTGTTGTTGATTCTGACACCCATCCTATTCTCGACAACCTTCAATATCTTCAAGTCAGAGCTTTATTTCGCACCACACCAATAAATTCTCTCAAGTTGCACGCACATTGTTCCTCCCCACCATCATCTTAACCACATGAGCTGGTCAACTGCCTGCAGTTCCATAAACATGAAACCGATAATTGTCTCAGCACGTATAATCTGATCCTTCGTCATGCTCAAGCAGACATTCCTTTTGCATCTCTCTCTCTCTGAAAGACAACAGCAACTTCACAAAATTGCAAAACCTGAAAAAAAAATTGATATAGAACAATCATATATGCCGAAACAAGTACCTCGTCATTGCGTTTCTTGTATCGACTCGGTCTAAGTACCAGCGCGCGTATCAACGTCGTGCACAATCTTCTTCCCCTATGTCATCAAAAGCATGAGCAGGTATCTAAAATATCCATCCACCTTCCAGACCTCGGAGACTGGCCCTTGGGTATACAGTTGCGAGCTGTTCACGAATGGCCTCTTTCCATGCCTTTCCTCCCCCGCCCAACCATTTCCCCCCATCACTCAAAAACAAACGTGACCAAAAAGCAAGCGAGTAATAAAATAGAGTCATCAATCCACCTCCCTCGGCACTCATATGCGAGCTCCGATGCTGGTTCCAAGTGTCAACTGCAAGAAACACGCCTTCCCAGCGCATGCTAGCAGCCGACCCAACTGCAGCTGGGGAAATATCGCCAGCCCTATATAGCCCAAAGACCGGCCACCTATGCTCATAAATGAAGATACCCCCACACCCCTCATGAATGCATGTATGCGGAAACTCCGGAGAAAAGAGCACAAAAAAAAAAGAACCGAACCATATAGACGTTCAAAGGGTTTGTGGTCCATACCGAAAATAGAAAAAAGAAGAAATAAAAACCAAAAAATAAACGAGCCATCGCGCCAGAGAATAGTGCCAGGACGAGCCATTTCCCATGATTGACAAGAAAAGAGGGACAGATTAGAGAGCCCGATGTGAAGATCTCTGATCCCAAAGGTCAGTTCGCGACCAAAGACCCCCATGTCGTAAATCGGGTCATCAAGTGATGAGAAGTTGAACCGTGGGTATGGTGGGAATGCAGTGTGGGTCCAATATAGTACAGCGGGTATTCCTTTTCCATTCTGACTTTTGGTGACTTTCCTCCTCTAGGGCCCTAATCAACCACCTCCGCCGAAAAAAATTAGTGGCTTGGGGGCTGAGCTCCATTTGCTGCACCGATTAGTCAGGACGTGCGTTGACTCGCGCGGGGTTGCCCAACTTACACTGGCTGTAGATGCCCTGGGTAGGCTGAGCGTAGGGAGAGTGGGGTTGGTAGTTAGGGTACATGTGGTTGTTGTAGTCGGGCAGCGGCTGCTGGGGGACCGCCGCTGAAGGTGGAGGAGGATACTGCGCGGGCTGGTAGCCGATGGGAGGCAGCTGAACTGGCCGCGAGCCGGGATAAGACGACGTGGGAGTTCCGTCAGCACCCTGAGGATCCCCGCCGTTCTGCGCAGCGGCGGCAGCAGCAGCTTGGCGCTGGCGCTCCTCCTCAGCCTTTCGCTGGGCCTCCTCCTCCTTCTTGCGAGCCTTCCACTCCTTGCGGATCTCCTTGAATTCTGTGAGACGTCGGTTAGCCACCGCCTGAGACCCCTGCGATCCAGTTTCAGATACTTACCCTCGGGAGTTCGCTTCTGCCCGTGAGACTGCATTGTGACGTGAGCGTTAAGGTGGTTCAGAGTGCCGTAGGCCTTTTCGCAACCGTTCCATCCACACTTGTACATTCTCTCAATCTCCTCATACCGTCTTCGAGGTCGCTTGTGCTGCTGTGCGCCAGGAATGGGGACAAATGAGTAAACCTATATCACGTCAAGTTAGCCATCAAAAGAATCCCACACCAAAAAAAATAAAAAATACTGTAGACCACTGCGCAAGATGAACGTGAGCGAATCGGCTTCCCACGCGCGCCATACCCCGCAGCTGAATTCTTCCTTGTTTCTTCTTCTTTCTCTTCCTTTTGGAAGGGGGGGGCCTGCAAACAATTGCTGTCCGGGACGCGTTTGCGCGAGTCGCGTCATCTCTCAAGTCATCAAGCAAAACAGTGGTCCAATGCCGTCAGCGTTCGTCTTTCTTTTCTTGTACATACCTGGTTGGGTCTCTGAGGAGGTGCCGAGGCGGGAGACTGGGCATAGACGGGGTGACCTGGTGTCAAAGGCGCACCACCGTGCTGGCCGTATCCAGCCCAGTCTGGTCGCGGCTGCGCATACATGCCGCCGCTGGCGGGGTGAGAGTAGCTGTGCGACATGTCTGGGTTGGGCGCGTAGGGCGAGTGCTGCCCGTAGGGATAGGTCGGGCTGGGAGCGGCGATGGATGGATCTATAGGTACATCGTTGTCAGATTTGACCGAGTGGGTTTGATGGTTACGCCCATCCTGCTGGGGCATAGACGGACTGTTCTGTTGTTGCGCCATACCTCCGCTGCTGCTGCTGCTTGCTGGATGGTATGAACGCTGGATGTGCTCGGGGAAAGATCCTGATCGAGCCGACTGAGGATAAACGCCGTACTCAGAGGTGGGAGTGGCCGAGGTCGACGAGTAAACTTCTTGCTTGACCGGGTATTGCGCAGCAGACGCGTGATCTGCGCTCGATTCTTCAGAATTGCTGTCGCCGAAGTTGCTTGGATAGGGCGAGGGCAAACCTGACTGCGAGTACTCCGGGGCACTTCGTTCCATAGAGCTGGGAGAGCTGAGGAGCGTGTCTAGGGTTGCCTCAGAGCCAAGTTGGGAGGTGTTGGAGGAATGAAGAGATGCGTGGTTGTCAACAAAGTTATGAGGTTGTTGCGTTGGCACCAGGAACATGCTACAGCTCCAAGGAACGGGTGATAGGCGAATGGCCGGCCAGGTTTAGCTTCAAGGCCCGCGTCAGGTTGGAATTTGTCCGGTAGCAGGGGAAGAGAAGGGTAATGGCTGAGCGCTTGCAAAGAGACTCGCGGCGGCGCGGCGGTATATGTTGTTGGCGGCGGCAGTAGTAGCGCCGTTCGTGAGGCCAAGGGTAGGTTTATGGTTAAGTGTGTGATGAGAGGAGCTAGGCCAAGTCCTTGGGCGCGGATCTTGCTGGGGAGGGGATGGGGGGGCTAGGCAAGGATGGTCGCGCTCGTCCACGATCACTGAAGGTCGAGGGGCTAAAGACGATGGTACACCTTGGGGAGCACACACTAATATAGTGCGATATTGAATCGGACTGGTAGTGTGGACTCTGCCGAGAACCAGGTCCAACAAAGTCTAGCGCCTGAGCCGAGATGGTAAGGGTGGTGCTAAAGTGTATCTGGCGACGAACACTGACTCTTGTCTGTTCTGAGCGACTCAAGTAGTGCAGGGGGGGGTGGGGGGAGTGAGGAGTGTGGGAGCCCAAGAAAAAGCTTCTGTAATGACGGAGACGACGACAGCCGGTGCGGGACCGAAGAATTTTATAGGGCCCTGGACCAAAATGAATGACGGAGTGATGGACAGAACGAGCTCCGCAACCTGGCGCGACCCAGCAGTCGATGCGAGGTGGGACCGACTGGCAGGCGGCTGGTCCTTGTCTGCGTCCAGTCGACTTGCAGCGAGAGAGAACCCAGAGCGAGTGAACGAACCCTGGGCCAGGCGACGAACTCTAGGCGAGTCCCTCTTCTTGGATGGATGGGAGGTGAATGGCAATGCCCAGGCGCACAGTTTCCAGGGCAGTGGGCAACCGAATCCTGGGCTTATCGAGGCAAATGATGGGATAGCGCTGGTCTGTTGCTCGAGGGGGCGTGCAAGGGTCGGGGTATTTCCGTCGGAGCGCAGCAAGCAGATAGTGGGAATTAGTTCACAGGTCCAAGTTGCTGAGACTAGACTCCGCTGCGTCTAGGTAGATCACTCTGCCGACTGTACCCCAGTATGGCGACCGGTGCCGGATCAGCCGCTGACTCGTGCCTCGAGCGAAAACGGCGAGGGCGAGCAATTACGGATACGTGCGCGACGAGGAAAAAAGGTCCAGCCTGGGGTGTGGGAGCAAAGAGAGCGGAGGCGGTGCGGCGAGAAGGTGAGGAAGAGTGGAGGTGGGAGAGAAATGGGGGAGAGTGGTAACTGCGTTTTTCTGGCTGGCAGAAATTTGTTCAAGGCCAGCCAGCCAGCCAGCCAGGAGAAAAGAGGTGAGGGTGAATGCAAAGGAACAGACGAACGGGAACCCTGGTCCCCTGCCAACCTTCTCCGTGCTGCTGCTCCTCTTTCTCCTCGCTCCTCGCTCCTGACTCCTCTTTGCCCGTCACTCCCCTGGTCAGGTTCAGCGCAGCTCGAAATTGTGGCGGAGGGGGGGGCGCTCCGTGAGCGCGGGAAATGTGGCGATTGCAGAGTGTGTCAGTCCACAGCTTTTGTCATCTGATTGTAATGTGTGTGTACGTGTGCGGTCGTTTCTTTGTTTCCTGAGTCGGTCCTCCCATTTCGGCGAGTCTCATCGATTCTCTGGGTGCGATCGATGTCTCTGATGGCACAGCGGTTCGGAGTGTACGACGAGCAAAACCACCACCGCTACCATGACTCTGCCCGTACGGAGTACCGTACCAACCATCACGAAAGCCGACACGCTGGAGACGAGTGATGGGGGGGTGGTGGATAGACGGACCGGGGGGGTGGTCGTCGTTCGGTGCCCTGCCCTTCCTCCCCCTCGCTCACTCGTCACTCGTCCAGTCGCCGCCCACTCTGCGACCCGACATGCAGGCTGCGAGCTGCGATGTCCGAGCTGAGGGCTTGGGTGGAGGTCACCAGCCAAGCAGCGAACGAGGTGCAGGCGAGGGTGCATGGCCACGGAATGTCCATGGCGGGAGCTCTGCTCCTCCACTGGCCACAGTGCGCGAAACCTGTCCCCGAACTGCGGCAGTCGATCTGCGGCCTTTTCCAGGTCCAAGCCCAATCAGAAGAAAAGTGGCTGGTTCCACCGTGAGGAGGCGGCCAGGATACCTGGCAGAATGCAGCTTGGGGGCTTGGCTCCTGTCCTCAAAGAGGGGTCAGGGTGCCGATTATCCTTCCAGCCTGCGAAATGCCAATGGGGGGGACTCCGTGGACCACAGAACTGGGCCTCGGGTGCCCGGTTGCCGCGGGCACAGGGCACGCCGCTGGTGAGAGATTGCAAGAGGCCCTTGTGACCAGTACTGACTCAGGCAGGATACCGAGACCTGGGCAAGGTATGTTGATGCCTCAGAACGTGGCGGCGAGACTGTGAGGGTGTGCGAGTGCCCGGCGTGCTGGTTCCCGCCAGGCGCTAGTCGCAGTCGCGCGAGCGAACCAGACTCAATGAGGATGGGAATATTCTCCGCGACACGACTGTGTAACGAACGTTTTTTTATCGCTGCGGAACCACGCCAGTCTGTGCCTGAGCCGGTTCACTATAATGCGTCTCTGGTCTAGTATCAAGGAGCGTTGACGTGCATATCCCAGGCCTCCCAAGGACTGGCGCCGCTAATTAGGCCATTACTCTCCTCCTGTACCTCTGGACGGCGGTGGGCGGTGGGTGGGAGATCTGGCAGTGGCCCCCCGACTCAGCCCTAGATGTGGTGACCCAGACCTGCTTGACGGGCGCTATGAAATCCGGCCCTCGGGCAACTGGAACGATAGGTTGTACGCGATGGTCTGCGTCGCCGGGACAGACTCCCCGTCAGTGGCTCGCAATGCTATATCACACGCTGGTGGTAGCCAGCGGCCGCAGCAGTGCGCTTGCCGACCTGTCAGTAAGGCGCGCGGGGCATAGACGTCGTATATCACACCTCGCGGAGCGACGGGGATGCACATCCCGAGAGGAGAGATGAGGGTAATGTCGTATAGTGGAGAGCAGGGACCAGAGAACCAGAGAAAGGTGGCAGACAGAAGCAAGCATCCAAGAGGCCGCACGCACCGCACGCATACGCACAGTCGCAGTCAGTGTTTCCCATCTGTATGTATGTATGTATGTATGTATGTATGTAGAGAGTTTTCACCTTGGCCAGAGTCGTCCAACTCAATGCATGTCAATATCATGGATCCCTAGCTGACCTCTCCACATTAGCCCGCCCAGCAGGCAGGACAGGAGCGCCGTTGGTAGCCCGCCGGATCGCGTCTCGTTTCACACTGCTAGCGACTTGACTTGCCTTGCCATGCTGGGAGGGACTGCCATGGGCATGTCCGGATCTAGATCAACTCAGGGCGGAGTGGCGATGGATGCTGGACCTCTTGTTTCTTTTTCGGTTCCAAAATAAACGTATGTCGACGCATGCTATGATTCCCTTAGACTATGCCTCAGACATTTGCCGTGGCATGGCACGGCAAGGACATGGGTGGTCCTTCCTCAGACACACGCTGGGATGCCTGATATTGTACATGAAGTACTTGGTACAGCATAGCAGGCGACAGGGAAGCCAAGGCATGAACTGGCAATCATCTCACCTCAAGGGCGTCAACCGAGCGACCCATGGCACTCCTCTGGTGTCGCATTACAAGTCATCTTCAGCTCGGTGAGGCCAACCAAATCGCAGTGTATGCACCCTCAATGCTCGTCGCACGTATCATTTGTCGACGTGTTGCCTCATCCCACTCCCTTGAATTTGTATTTGTTTTTTTTTCTTGCTCGGTGTGTGTCGTTTCTTTTTCAATTTCCAGCTGCCAACGCATCAATGCAAATTGCTTGTTTCGTTTGCACTGCCATCAGCGCTTCCTCTGTCCTAAATCTGTCGACCCGTTCCCAACACCCTGGCACGCTTGAGAACGTCCTGGTCGAATGATCTGTCGTGGAGTTTTAGGCGCAAACAAGATCTCAAGCGAACCGAACCTCCGGGATGAACTAAAAAGCTTCAATGTCCCGAAGAGGCACAGCCGGCCCATCTCGTTGGTGGGCTCGCTAGGCACTTGGGCTGCCCCGTTTTCCTTGCGACCAACTCAACGACAACGCCTCTTTGTCTTGACCTCATGCGTCGGACAAAGAGTATTTTCCGTCCCATGCCCACAGCCCACAACTTCAGCTCTGTCAAAATATCCATTCGCCGTCGTCAATTGTGCGTGCATCCACAGAGACACGGCGAGCCTCGACACAACGTCTGACCACATGCAGATGCCGCCACAACGAGCCAATCCCCAGCTTGCCATGACCCAGCCGGGCACGAATTGGGCGGCAAGCCAGGTCTGGACAGGGAAGCAGGGACAAAGGACACAGGCCTGCGGCCGTCGTCACTTTTCTCAACAACGCCCTTGGCCACAGGCCTGGAGGGTATCACTCGGCCGCAGGTCACCAGACCGATCGCATTTTTTTTTCTGACATCCCCTCTTGCGGTCTGCCTATCAACCCTGATCGTAGCATTGCCCTCGGCGGCCATCATCTACGCAACATGGTCGAATGCAATTCCAGTCGCACAAACAGATGGAACCTTCCCCCCAGCAACTCCACGTGTTGGCCTGACTCTCTGTACAGTTCGAGTCTGCAAGACAGTCTGGAATAGACCTCACGTGGAGTACCCACTGATGCGCGGTCCATGCTGATTCTAGCCCTTCGGGGTCCAGTGGCTTGGCCCCCTGTTCAACACTTCGCGAAAAATGTGACATCTTTGCGACACCCACGGTGGTCGGGTCATCACAAGTCACCCACCCACGCATGCATCGTTGGTCGGCTCAAGGACGGAAGACCGAAGACGCGCCCTTTGCAGCAGTTGTCCAGGCCTTCAATCCTCCTGCCACACAGTGCTGTGCCACACCCAGAGCAGACCCTTCAACCACCACCACTGGACCAGCATAATTCCTTTGCACTTGGTTTGTGGATGGCATCGGCACTCCCTTCCCCCTTCGCTCACATGCAGACACCCTCCTCTTTTCCCATGAAACCCTATTGCCGCGAGTAAACCCGCTACTTCCGCCGTTATCCCCATGTCATGCCAGAATACGTACCGCAACGGTACCTTCGCCAACCAGAGCAATGGCCAAAGTAATGAGAGTGCCTCAGCCCAAAGCAATCCAACCCTGATGTGCATTTCCAATCCAAAGCAATGCTTTGCCCAATCCAATACCAATGCAATGGGCCCCCAAGGCGGACCCCAAGTGGCGCATCTAGCCTGCGAGCTTTGGTCAGGGAGAGCCCAGTTCCCTGTCACGCAACGCTGTCTATCTCAACTCCGTACTCCGTGGGCATGGACTCCATCGTTTGCAGCCAAACGCGTGCTGACTCGCTCATGGGTCCCCTATAATCAGAGGCTCTACTGCAAGCTGGTCCCCCTCAACGCTAAATGGAGGTGGGTTACTAATGTGCAGGCGCAGAATCGACATCTTGGAAAACGCCTGGATCGTAACTCCCTTGACCTAGTCTGGTATAACCACCAAGATGCGCAGATGCTGCTCAGCGAGGCGGGATCTGGGGTCAACCGCGGGCTAAGCAGGCCCCGTCCAGCTGTCTCAGAAGACGATATCCAGAATGGGCGTCTCCGCAGCCGCTAGCCCTCATTCACAAGTCTTCTTTCAACTTCGACTCTGAATCTCCCATTATATCATACATCCACTTTGATGCAGCCTTCCCCTAGCTTATTGACCTTGACCGCCTCGCCGCACAGTGGCCCAACCACCAGGATGTTCTCTTCCCTCAAGTGGACTCCTCCTGCGGCATATGCGCACCCCTGAGCATGGAGTCATGGGGCCCGCAACAAAGGGCACGGACCGCCGGGGAAGACTATCATTTACACCATGCTATTACTGCAGGGGATGGCTGTCGAGCCAGCTGGGGTGAGGACAATCAATCAAAGTCACAGTCGCAAGCGCACTGTGGTAGGATCAATCCCACCGGACACCGGGATGTCCAAAGCACCGACTCTACACGCTGTCACGCATTTCAAATTTCCCTTGCCCATGGATTTGACAGCCTCCGATCATAGGTTGAAAGCGGGACCCTGACTGGGGGAGATACGCTGCGTTGGCGTAAGGCACAAAGGCAGAAAGCTACCATCCAGGTACATACGGCCAATGGAACGTCGACCATGGGTCGTGTTCCTTTGTCCCGGGTCGTTGAGGAAACATTGACCGCGCTTCTCGCGTAGCTGTCGAGGTTGCATCGGCCGTGGTCCGTATTCACGGCAATCCCAATGGGTCGCATTGAGGCATCCGTGATCTTGTACAATCAGTGTCTGCCATATACACACAGAGTGTGCGTGGCTCGAGGTCGATCACCAGCTCACCAAGCAAGAGAGGTTCTTGAGACATGCTGGAGGGGAACCACCATACAGGGTCAGTTCGGCGATTCAGCTCCTTCGGCTAACCACAAGAGGATAAACCGCTCCAGGGAAGCCCTAAGCGCGGCCGTGTGCTAGGATGGAGCCCAGCCCCCAACATCCCCCACACATCCACGACGGGCAAAACATGGCCCAGAGGAAAGCACCTCTGTTCACTCTAAACGAACCTTGACTAGTGTGGTTCCGCCACGCTGGTCAACACGACCTAGTGATCGCCACGAACCATGAGCCACTGATGAGAAACGCAACAAAGGCCACAGGGGCGGGAGCGCAAAAAGTGTGGGCAAAAAAACTGATCCCAAAAATGGAAGTTCGTCAAGTTTGTGATCACAGGCCTCCCCCCGTCAGACAGAGACCCCAGTCCACACGCTCAAAGTGTGTTAGGCAATTTGCAGCCCCAAATCTGACTGGACCCTTCACCAATAAGTCAAGCATGACATGATGCAACCAAAGGGTCTGGAAGAGTCGGAAATAGAAGCACTCATGATTACCCCCTGGAATCAGAGCAATGCCAATTACCGCTTCGCCGACGCTTTCACCAGAGATGGTATTAATCATTTTACCAGCATCTACAGTTCTTACACACGGCGTTTCAAGACAAGATGATGGGGTACTGATGGCTGACACCGGTGGATGACAAATGGATAAGTGGTGAGTGCAGTGCAGTGACGGGAGGTGTGGGGATGCTTGGCGGCGTGCTCAAAAAGCAGAGTGGCTGGTGGTTGGGCTTGGATCTTTTTTTTTCCTTGGATTGACCGCCAAGCTCAGTGACAGGTGGTGAGCCCATGGACCGATGCCCCCAGATCCCGTGTCAGTAGTGGGTTGAAGACGATCTCAAGCCATTGCGATCCTGTTTTTTAATGGCGTATGAACAAGGAACAGGCACAGAGTAATTAGGACGCCAACGCCAACGTCAAGCAGACGAGTACCGGCATACCGGATGCTCAACAAGCCGGATGATACCCACCCTCCCCAATTTCACAAGACGGTCGCCGCGGCAGAGCCAATAAGAGACCCGTGGGTAACATAGGCTAGCGTGGTTTCGTGGGCATTAGCGGCAATTTTCCAGCACGGACGGAGCTTGAGCGAGAGGGCTGAGGAGTCGCTAGAATGTCACTTGCATCCAGGAACGTGCGAGGCTACAGTAAGCCATGGGCTGTGACGGTGGACGGCAGTCTGTTTTAGCCTGCGTCTGTGGTGTCTTGAACTCCAGCAAACGGTCGGGCTAGTCTATGAACCAGGACGGCCACGATCTCAAGGCTTCCCGTTGCGCTGGGAATCCCGCGCGCCGGGTAGCTAGCTGCTACGCGCAATGTGTTGCCAGAACACGCAAAACTGGAACAATGGCGCCGAGAGCTGACCGATTGTTGTGGGTTGTGTGAGAAAAGGGATTTCACGCAGGCTCCTGCCGTCCAGAAACAGAGCTTCGCCCGACCAACCAGGTGATCAGTCACCTGCTGATCTACGAGCCAATCTCAATTCCTCATGTTTCTGGACCTGGCTCCACTCTAGGGTCGAGGAAATCCAGATCTTGGGTGGGCTGAGGCGCACTAGTGATCTGCACGACGGTGGGCGCGAGAAGGCCCAGGCGGGCTCAGCTCACTAGCGCACATCGACAGGGTCAGGATGCTAACTTGTCATGGTGGCCCCTGGATTCTCGGCAGTCACCGGAGCGCTGCCAGAAAGCAATCTAGAGCGGAGATTGTGTTTGGGCTGAATGGACTTTTTGGCTTCGGCACCGAGCTGGATCAGTGCCGACCTTCGTGGCAGAGGTGTTCATCCAATGACATGCTGCTTGGACCAGCTGTGGACTCTTCCCAACCTGGGAAGGGAGAAGGACCAGAACACCCAGATGAGGCAAGGTCTCATCGGGGGGTGAACAAGTTCGTACTGGGCTGGAGACAGTCGGGGGCTACGCGAGCTGATGCTGGTGGCGATCCTGCCCGTTTATCTTTCTGGAACCTCAAAATGCTGAGTTCAGAACGTCACCTTCCCGAAGAGGAACACTTCAGCTAAGGCTGGTCGCTGTTTGTCTCTAAGGGAAAGCGAGAAAAAAGAAAGCCTATCAACGGGCTTGGATTGTACGACATGGCCGCGTTTCACTGTGATCACGGGGCAGTGCTAATCGCGACGTCTTTTCAGAGGGTCCTGAAACGAAATACAGTACCGTACCTCCACGCATTTTGGCACATACACAGAGGGTGCCTGGCACCTGGATCCCGGATCCTGGCAGTGATGCCCAGCCTCGCTCAGTGAGGGGGGAAACATGGGCTTTCGCGCGGCAGCCGCTTCCTGCGCAAACGTGCAGATACAAGCACATTCCACACACATCTCTGCCTATACGCGTGTGGGCGTCTGCCATCCTGTCTATCCTGTTCAAACGCAACTGGCCTACTACTGTTTCGGAGACGCACCCGAATTGTCGGCCCCCCTCCCCAAGGCTTAGAGCTACTAACGATCGTCGTTTATTCCTCCGTAGTGGGATCCATCTTCCCACTCTTCCCCAGGACAAGGGCTTTGGCTTTCGCTTTGGAGGCCAACACCTAACCTTGCGTGCTGACTGTACGATGCTAGACAGAACTGGCCTCGGCGCCAGTGAGCTAAGAGTGAAAGGGGGCTACGTATCTTTCCCGTGTGGACATTCGTTGGTCAAAATTGTGTGAATTGCCAACCGGCGTCAGGGATCCTGTGAAGGCAGAGAGGGATGCCGACGGCAAAGCCCATCCGGCATCTCAGCCCGCCACCGACGTAATGACCAATGTTGTGCTAAATCGCATGCTCACATTTGCCAATATTTGAGGGTGAGACAATGGCAATGGGGAAAACCACGGCAGAGATGTCGCTGGGCCTTCGATGTGCTGGATCATTCTCCACTTCAGAGGCGGCCGAAGGCCGGCTGGCCGGATCCAGCAGCATGGGGGCTCTTCAGGATGTGGGCCTCACTAGTGCCCTGGGAGGGTAGTGATGAGGGAGGGCATTATAGCGCCACGGTGATGGTTCATGAAGGCAGAACATGGCTGTGGCTATCGCGGCTCGCTTGACTTGTGTGCTTGCTTGACAGCTATCCGGTTTTTTCCTTGTGATGAATTGACAGACAGCTACCTACCTACGACGAGAAACAGGATACTTGCAATGGAACCATCTAGGCTCAGTGCCCACTGACAACCGAGTCAAGAGACTTTTTTTTTTTTCCTTAGTTACTCCTCACCCTGTGCCCAGGTGCGAAAACCAGATTAGGGGAGTGTCATCGGGGAGACGGGAAACAAGTTACAGGTGGTTGGTGACGTTTATTGATTTCAATTTAATTCTTTTTACGAGTCGTGGCAATTGGACCCTGAAGGGTACGATTTCACCCGACAGGACCACCATCAATCAAACTCGATGAGAACGGACTTTGGGCGCGTGGGAAGGTGACAAGGGATCGGGGTCAGAGCAAAGAATCGGCATGGGATGAAGCGGAGAGAGAGAAAAGGGTGATGAGGGTTTTCAGCTGTCTGTCTCAGTTGAACGAGGACTGCGCCCGGACAGTGAGCCACTGTCACAGAAACGTCCAGGTCGGGAGAGGTCAGAGCATACATAGACGAGGAGACCATATGGGGGTACGATGTGAGGCTGCGACACGATACAGGGACGACCAACAACACGACATGTCACGGCACGGCATAACACGACACGACACAACACGGACCCCAGACCGAGAGGGTCCAGGCGTCTATCTGGCTGCCTTACCTCGCTAGCCTTGGGACTCCGTAATAGAGCGTTTGGAGGCTGGTGCTGACCCTGGGGGCAGGGGGGGCCGGGATCTGAGTGCGCCTTGGAGACTGCACGCACCGGTGACACGGTCCCCCAGCTCCACGGTCTTTGCGCATGCTCTGGAGACTTGGCTCGAACCAACAGACGTTGGCACCACTCAGACTTGGCCTGTGGGAAGCCACACCATACTCTGTCTAGACGACCAAGTTGAAGGACTCGCATGAGGCCCTTTGATATTGAGGTACAGATGGCTGGCGGTCGACCCTGAGAATATGCCCAGATGCACCACCCTCCCCCCCCTTTTCGCTTTTCCGCTTCTCCTCTTTTCTGATGGCGTACCCCTCCCGGTATTCGCATGTGTGTGTGTGTGTGTGTGTGTGCGCGCGCGTATGTGTGTGTGTGTGTGTGGGCGAATGCGGTGTCCAATCCGCAAGCAGCAACCACAAGGAGGGCCCGTCACAGCTTTGCTGCAGGGCAAGCAAACAGCGTCAACATTGTGTGTTTGCCCCCCTGCTCTCAGCGGCAGTTTCTCCTTGCCTCTGTGGTGTCGAGAGGCGAGAGAGCATGTGGTGGTCCCGCCCCCCGAACATTTTCGGGTTCCCTCACCCACTCAACAAAGAGGCAAGAAAAAAAAAAAAAAAAAAAAGAGGGCTCCCTGCTTCCATGACTCTCGGTTGAGGCGAATCAAGACTCGCCATCCCCCCTGTATCTTTCAGGAGACTTTGCTGGGATATGCGACCGTCACAATATTGTTTGTTGCCGTACCCGTCGGCGTAATACTCGAGTTGGGTCATTACCTCCGGCATGTCATGTTAACCCCGGAAAAAGAAGGTTTATCGTAGCGGCCGTCGAGATGAACGGCGTCGTCGGTCAGCATCCAGCCAAACCACTAGGCCGAAAGTCCATCTTGCTAACATGACGCGCCATTGTCATGCTGTTCCGCCATGGAAATATTGGCCCACGGCGTCTGGCGCGGCCCTTGGGAATTTCAAAGCTATTGTGATCGCGTGTGCATGTTCATTTTCCTCGGTCGAATTGCTGGCTTTCAGCCGAGGCTACTGCAAGAAGAAACAACAATCAATGCTTGCGGGACTGGCTTGTGAATGGGACCATCTTCACGACATAATCTACCCTGTAGCCATGTTTGCAGGCTCATGAATCCTTCTCGGTGAGGGCTTGTTTGCTCGTATATATCGTGTCGGTAGTAGTGTGCAGGGATGGCTGGAGTTTGCGATTGTGCAAGCCATCCTACAAACATTTGAAGATTCCTAATGTCAATGAGTGACAGGCATTATTCAGGTGAACCCGCTTGATATGACGCAAGTCTTCCAACAATGGCATTGATAATCTTGCCTATGACAAACGTCAAGTCGACGTGGAGCTACGTGGAACATGATATGTGACGACACGGCATTCCACCAAAACCACACTCGCACGATGAAAAAAAAAACCGGTAGACCTACCACAACGTTACACCAAATCTTTCTCTCGTCCTGTCTTCCTTTCCCCTCTCCCCCACTTGAGCCAGATCCGCGCCAAGGCCACGGCGGGAACTGTCATGCTCCGGCGTAGATCACACGAAACCAACGAGAACACTACTGCACAGCTCAAGCCCCATAAGGGTCCAAGCCAGAAGGAGGAATGCAAGAGTTGCTCATGACATGCCCCGGAATAAACTCAATCGTGAACAATGCCAAACTTGGAATCAAATCGAGTAAAAATGTAAAAAAAGAAGGAGAAAAAAAAAGGTGCACACACCTACCCGTGACCTCCCCCCCTCCCCTCACACACTCTCTCCCTCAACCACACCCCTCCCATCCATCCGACGTGTCCGAGTTGTCCAGACCTGATCCGCTTTCCAACTCAGCCTCCCCTCTCCACCGTAAGCAGAGAGATGGGGGCATATGACACCCCTTAGAAAAGAAGAAAAGAAGGAGAGGGAAAAAAAAAAGACACTACCGTCCCCTCTCTCGGCAGTTGGGCATCCGGTGGGTTGGGCGAGGACAGCGAAAGGGGTCACAAACTTGGCCACGATGAGGCTCTGGGAGCAGGGGACTCCTTGGCAAGCACAGCCCAGCCCAACGGGAATAATTGCTGCCAAGGCACACCAGTGCTCTCGTGATGGTGCCCGCAACTAACTTTGACCGGTCCTCTGGGCATCACTAGGTCTCCCTGCTCCCTCCAGACACCGCTAGTTTAACCTCAGATCACATCGAAACTCTGACATCACATCACTCACAGCCACCAGGCTCAGCCAGCATTTATCGTATATAACCAGTATCGATTATCGTACCGACCCTGATACTTCTATCAACTCAACCGAGGTAACTATTGCCTCTAGGACCCCCTACCCAGTCCAAGCAATTCAATGATTGTCATTGACCCACGAACTAGAGTCTACAATGCAAATGTTACCATGCCACCTGATATCTCTCAGCTCATCTCTCTTGCTCATCCCACGCGAGAAATATCAACTTCATCATCCCCAAGACCGTGTGCCAATCTAAAACCATTACTTAGAGCGACAAAGAAAAAACTGTAAAAAAACAAGTGAAAATGCTATGAAATGAGATGCGTTCTCACAAACATGGAACGCGAAGCAAACCGTAAGCCGGGCTCAATGGCGAGCCCTGTCTAATCGAACCACACCTGTCCTCTAACAAACAAACGCCGTTGGTGTCATGTGCTTTTTGGGTAGGATCATGGAGGATCCTGAGAACGAATGCCAGGCTTTTTTTTTTTTCGTGTCCTTGGTTTCAAGAATGGGCCAAGACCCGAGGTCCGAAATGGACTTCATATTTACCATCGACGCTTGTTGATCGGCATGTTGTTGGCGTTGGCTGGAAAGACGAGTCAGCTCGAGAGGATGTCTTTATTGCTTCAGCGTCGTCGGAACCCACCTCTACCACCGCCACGACCCCGACCCCAGCCGCCATATCCACGGCCACCACCACCACCGTAGCGGGTCATCTCAGCGAGACGGGGGTCAATCTGTTGCTTAGCCTCCTGGAGGACATTGACAAGATCACGGGCCTGCTTCTGGTCTGCACATGGTTGTTAGCAACACTGCCAAAAAGCTAAACGAGGCAAAATCGATGAAGGAATACTCACTATCAGTGGTAAAGAAGGTAATGGCCGTTCCCTTGGCTCCAGCACGGCCGGTACGACCAATACGGTGGATGTAGTCCTCCGAGTTGTTGGGGTAGTCGTAGTTCAACACATGGGTGATGTTGCGAACATCTTTAGCAAGAATGGTTAGCAGACGAAAAAGGGGTTTGTATAGCAACGTTCCAGCACGAGAGGTGAAGGCGGATAGCTAAGCATATTGGCAGGCCATCCTGTACTTCGCTCCTGGCGGACATGGGGCAATCCTAGTGCGGTGAAAATGCCATCCTGGGAGATTCAGTCTCCGGGTCCTCGGGACACAAATGGGAGCCTTGGGCGCAGCTTGATCGGGGTCAAGAAATGCCACCTCCACGCTCGTACCACGGAAGCGAAAAAGGTACAAGAGTGGAAAAACGAGTATAGCAAAGGAAACAGGCTACACAACGGATCAAGACTCCACGGATAGAGAACCAAATGGACACGGCTATGTCAGGCAGATACGCACAGTCAAGAGAGCCCCTAAACACGAGAGTAAAGTACAGCAAGTGTTTTTGCTGGAAGTTGCCATGAGGGGAGGGGGGGGAGGGATTATACTCACCAATACCACGCGAAGCCACGTCGGTGGCGACCATGATGGGGCTCTTTCCGGTCTTGAACTGGTCCAAGACCCAGTCACGCTCGTTTTGCTGCTTGTCACCGTGAATAGCTACAAGAGCTGTTAGTAATAATCAAACAAGTTGCGCACAGAATATACGTACAAAGGGCAGGCCAACCGTCCTGTCGAAGGAATCGGGTGATCTCATCGGCAATACGCTTGGTGCCGACGAAGATGAGAATCTTGTTCTCCTTGTTCTCCATAACCTTCTCGAGGTGCTTGATCATACGATCACGCTTCTCCATATCCGTAACAACCTCGACGATCTGAGTGATTCGGTGGTTGGCAGCCAGGTCCATGGAACCAATGTTGACCTGGATGAAGTCCTGGAGGAAGTCGGAAGCAAGAGCGCGGACCTCTTTGGGCCAAGTAGCAGACCACATCAGAGTCTGTCGGTCAGGGCGAATCTGACCGATGATCTTGCGGATCTGGGGCTCGAAACCCATGTCAAGCATGCGATCAGCCTCATCGAGCACCAGGTAAGTAACGCGACGAAGGTTGGTCTTGCCAGCTTCGAGCATATCAATCAGACGACCAGGGGTGGCAATGCAGACCTCGACTCCTCTAGAGAGATCGCGAATCTGGGGACCCTTGGGGACACCACCGTAGACGCAGGTGTTGCGAATGCGAGATGATCGGCCGAACTTGGAAATCTCCTGCTGGATCTGGACAGCTAGTTCTCGGGTGGGGGCGAGAATCAGGACAATGGGACCATCACCAGGGGCGAGGAGGGGCTGAGCGTTGATGTGGACAATAGCGGGAAGACAGTAAGTGAGGGTCTTTCCGGAACCGGTCTCGGCAATACCGACGACGTCGCGACCGGAGAGAGCCATGGGCCAACCCTGGGACTGAATGGCAGTAGGGGCAGGGAAACCCTGAGCCTTGACCTCGTCCATGACATATCTGGGGAAACCAGCCTCGTCGAAGGTCTCGACGGGCTTGGGGACATCGCTACCAGCGATGGTCATCTGGTGCTTGCGACGGAAAGCATCGACCTCGGCATCCGATCGGGTGGCGACATCGCTGTGCTCCTTGTAGAAATCTTTCTCGAACTTGGGCAGAGCAGAAACGTCTAAAAAAAAAAAGTTGTTAGTCAACGTGTTCAGAACGAGAGCAACACGATGGAAGCAAAAATGCACACATACCCCATTCCTGCTGCTTGAGGCCAGAGCCAAGGGCGCCCATGCGGTCGCCGCCGCCGCCGCCGTAGCCACCTCCGTAGCCACCACCACCACCACCATATCCGCCGCCGTTTCCATATCCGTTACCCTGGCCGCCGTGGTGGCCGTTGCCTCGTCTGTGAAAAATATTCAGGTTAGCGACGATCCGCATGAAGTTTTGCGGCGATGACGCGCTGTGCGATGGCCCGACGCGAAACGTGGAGCCGCTGGCAGGCAGCCACGCTCCGAGCCCAAACCACCAACAGCGCGCCGCAGCACAAGAACAGAAAAAAAATCGACTCACCCGCCATAACCACCACCGCCGCCGTATCCGTTGCGGTCACCGCGATCGCCTCGATCACGGTTGTAACCACCACGTCCGTAGCCGCGACCACCACCGCCGCCGCCGCCACCGCCGCCGCCGTCACCACCGCCGCTGTAGCCGTTGCTATTGCTGTTACCTTCGTAGCCTCCAGACATGATTGCTGCGGAGCGAAGAGTGCGAGGCTGACGTCTGTTTTCAAGCAAGGGCGAAGGGGGAGGAAGAAAACAAAAAAGGTAGGCGACAAAGAGAGTAGTGAGAGAACCCGATCAAAAATCTCGTCTTGCGCAAGATATCCCTCTGGATGATGAAAGGAATGCGTGCCCCGATGGGTGGATGATGGAGTCGGGAGGAAGAAGGGGAGAGAGTTTGATGTTGGGTGAAAGGTTTGAGTTGCAAGATTTCCAAGGACTCCTTTGCGCCTTAGTTTTTTTTTTTTTCCCTTAGCGGCGAAAAAAAAAAAATCTATGCGCGCTGCTGCGGCAGGCCCGTAAGGGTGGGGACTGGGTTCTACGGTCTAGAAGGGCTCCACCCAGTCAGGACGAAGTGAAGAATGATGACATAATACTACTACTGGTCGCGAGTGCATACCCTACACTGTAGCCTTTTTTTTTTTCGCCTTGGCCGACCAAATAAAAAAATGGCTAATGCCAGCCAGAAACCCTATTGAAGAAAGAATGGAACGTAGAATTTGTCATCAACGTGGCATCTGCGATGAAATCCAGCCCGAGTATCTGCGTATTCCCTTTTGTGTAACGGTGACTGTTTCGTACCACGTCGGCGTTCCTGGTTTGAAAGTCCTTGATGACCGAGCTTAATCTACATGGTGCTACAAGAAAATTACATTGCCCGGTCCTCTTGGAGAACGAAGCACCAACGCCTAGAACAACAATACCGCCGAGAACGGTTCGTCTCGGCCAGGCTATTTTTGGCACGTGCAGCACGACGAGATTTGCAGACCCTACGGATTAAATGACACCTGCCCTGTTTTTTAACGCGCCTTGGTCAAGCGAGCTCGATCTAAGCCAATGCCTCCCGAGACATTTATAGAAAGACATGGTTTTGATCTATCTTGATACCCAGATCCATCACGTTAGAGGGAAATCGCGTAGAAATGCAATGGATGGGCATGCCCAGGGATCGGACGGTGTCTGGGCCGCCGGCCATGTAGCATCGGCTGCAGATGCATCACGTCCCAAAACATACGCGTTGTACAACTTGACCGCCAATCATGAATTTTTTGACCTGCACGAAAAAAATGTGCCAACGCGAAAGAGAGCAGGGCACGAGACCAAAAAGAAGCGGGCTTTTCCCTCACCGACAGTCCATCAGGCATCCTTTTCCCTCTGCAGCTTCTCGCCCAATGCCTTGTCCAGGGCGGCCTCGAATGCCCGGACGAACCTCCAGCAGTCCCAGAAGCTGTTGTACAGCGGCGCCGGCGCCACCCGTATCACGTTTGGCCGGCGTTCATCCACCAGCGCCCCGCGCTCCTCCAGCCCTGCCATGACGCTGTCCAGCAGCCCGTCGGCCAGCAGGATGCTCACCTGGGCGCCCCGGGCGTCTGGGTCCGAGGGGGTCAGGATGCGCCAGTTCGAGAGGTGCTCCTGGGGCATGCGGTACAGCTCCTTGACGAGGTACGCCGTCAGCTTCTGCGACTTGGCGCGCAGAGGCTCCATGCCGCCGGCCAGGTTGAAGACCTCGAGCGACGCACACAGGCTTGTGATATCGAGGACGGACGGGTTGCTCAATTGGAAGCCCGCAGCGCCGGACACGGGGCGGAAGCCCGGCCACATGCCGAAGCGGTTCGCCTTATCATTGCCCCACCAGCCGGCGAGGCGGTTGGTGTGGGTGCCCGAATCGTTGACGCGTGCGTTCCGTTCATGCACAAACAAGCCGCCGATGCAGCCGGGTCCGCCATTGAGGTACTTGTAGCTGCACCAGGCGGCGGCGTCGACATCCCAGTCGTGTAGGGCGAGCGGCACGTTGCCCACGGCGTGGGCCAGGTCCCAGATGACGAAGATGCCGCGGGTGCGTGCGTAGGCCGTGATGGCCGGGATGTCAAGGAACTGGCCCGTATAGAACTGGATGCCCGGGAGGAGCAGCAGGGCTGCCGTCGTAGCGTGTTCGTCAATGACGGATTGGATGTACGCCGTAGAGAGGGTGTCCTCGGAGCCGGGAGGGTGGAAGGCAATCATCGAAGTGTCTGGGTCGAGACCATGATGGCGAACCTGCGTTTCAACCGCATACTATCCAAGCCCTGGTGTCAGTTGTATTCTTTTTTTTTCCCTTTTGGTATTGCATATATACTGGGGGGCTATATCTGACGTACAAGATCGCTAGGAAAGGCTTTGGCTTCGATGATGATCTTGTGGCGCCCATTGACGTCTGGCTTATAAAAAGCAGACATGAGGAAGTGCAGATTGGCCGTGAGCGTCTGCATGACGGCGACCTCGTCGACGCGAGCACCCACAATTGGAGCAATCATCTCGGCCGCCCGCGCATCGACATCGAGCCATGTAGGCAAGGGCGAGTCGTCGAGGGGCTTGAAGTGGCCCTGGACGCCCTGCGTGCGCCAGGTGGACAGGTACTGCTGGATGCGCTCGGCGGTGCGCCGGGGTTGGAGGCCCAGTGAGTTGCCGACCAGGTAGATAGCTTCCTCATTGGCGTCCTCTTTTTTTTTTTGGTTCCTCGTCAGCACCAGGCTACCTGCACGTCATTGTCCCCGTATGCGTGTACGTATTACTCACCCGTCAGA
The DNA here is from genome assembly GCA_017140755.1 of Calonectria hongkongensis. NCBI lineage: Eukaryota > Fungi > Ascomycota > Sordariomycetes > Hypocreales > Nectriaceae > Calonectria > Calonectria hongkongensis. The sequence goes on along the minus strand of JAACJA010000020.1, from coordinate 1,015,929 downwards.
GCCGCGTTGTTGGTCGCGGTATTAGTGAGCAGGTCTGCTGGAGGTAGCGTGGTGCGGGATATGTCAGCCTTGGAGGGGATGTTAAATTCGCCGCGAAGGTGCTTGAGGGGATCTTCAGCGTCCAGCTGGGCAGCGAGCTCTCGCCCAAAGGGCTTGGACGGCACCTCGTCGGATCCGGCCATGGCTACGGGGTTGTATGCCAAATACCTATCACGGTCTGATACGGAGGCAAGGTCTGGTATAATTCTGCCAAAGTAGTAGTGCGGGGGAGCTTTTTTTTCGGACGAGTTGTTTAACAGACCAAAACCACCGCCCGCCGCCACTCACAGCCCTCCAAAACCTAACACTCCAGCGCCTGTAAGTGACGCCTCTGACAGCTACATTGCTTTTTCCTCGGTTGCATCCTGCTGGAGATGGCCCCACGTAACCACTGGACCCTTCCGTTCCTTATAGCACGCGACATCATCCGCTGTCAGGCGCGTCATCGAGCCCGATCTCCCTCGGAGCGTGCATTCGATTTTTTTTTTTGGGGACTCCTCCTGGCTCGGCATCTAGACCGAGGGTGCCCCACATGAGCAACGCCGGACGCCGAGCAATCTCCTGTCCAACTAGTTACCGGGAACATGCCGAATCCCATGGTGAAAGATTTGGTATGTGCCATGTCTGCGGCATGATTGAACACTGGGCAGTGTAGCATTGGAAATTGAGTCATACTGAGGTGTGCACGCCGATACGGAGCTCAATTGATACCCTAGGTAAGCTAGCTAGAGCTGTTCGTTTACAGTAGTAGCATTGTAGGCAGGTCACCACCGAAAGGCAAAGTCAAACGTAAGGGTATCATGAAGGTCGTAGGTCTTGTCTATCTCTCCCATCGCATCTCTCTGCTTCTGTCTTTTAAGTCCACCAGTCATACAAAGGGTCCCAAGACCTCTTCCCTCCCTCTAGAGCCTTAGGATACAAAGAAAAAAAATAGTAACAAAGCAAAAAAAGTCGACGAATAGTTACAAATAAAATGAAGCATTCCCAGCCCAAGCCCGATTCTAATCAGACGTCTATTAGTCCAGCCCAGCCAGGATTCACAGCAGCCCTTGTAAATGCTCCAAGTAAACACCCATCCCTAGTACACACAGTTGCAAAGCTGCACGAGCCGCCAGGGCGGTGCTAAGCTCGTGCTGGCCACAGCTTTATTTTAAAATATCGGATCCTTTTGTATCAAAGTTGAGTCGGGTCCGTCAGATTTACTCTCGGGACACATCGCGACCGAAGGCTTTGGACTTGAGCCAGTCGAGGATAACCAGGATACGGTTGCGGGCTGAGAAATAGCTGTTAGCATTGTCCTGTCTGCGGAATTTCTAGACTTGGGTTAAAAACTTACTGCTGAAGCACATGGAAATGTAGGCACTTCGCCAGAAGAGGAAAGTAAGGCTACCACCGCTTGCAACGTTTCCGTTGAACCAGGTAACGTCGGCAACGGCCTTCTCGCTACCGATATAGGCCAAGCTGCCCTGGTGAGAGTACTTGAAGGGCTTGATGTCCTTGACCCTTCTGAGCTGCTTCTCGAGCTGCTCAATCTCCTGGGTAATCTCGGCAGTGTTGCCCTGCTGGAGGTTCAGGTTGCCGCTGAGCTCCTTGATGCGGGACTCGTAGCCATCAGTCTTGGCCATGTTGTTGAACAGGCGGGCCAGGAAAGTACCCTCCTGAGAGGCAACCTGGGCGGTGGGAGCATAGCCGGCGACGGCGCAGTCACCGACGGCCCAGATGTCACGCGCACCTTGGACAACAAGGTACTCGTTGACGGCGAGACCTCGGCGAGAGTTCTTCTGAGCAGGGATCTTGCCGAGAAGATCGCGGACAACGGGACGAACGGCGTTACCGGTGGCCCAGACGAGCAGACCGTAGGGAATCTTGATCGTCTCCTTGCTGCCGTCAGGGCGCGAGGCCTCGGCCTCGACAAACTCCTCAGTAACACGCTTGACCATGGTCTTGAGCTTGATGTCAATGTTCTCCTCACGCATGGTGTTCTCAGTGTACTCAATCAGCTGCTTAGAGAAGGAGGGGAGAACGTTGGGGAGGGCCTCGATCAGGGTGACCTTGAAGCGAGGGCTGATATCGGGAATCAACTTCTTGATATCCTCCTCAAAGAAGTCTCGCAGCTCACCAGCAAACTCGACACCGGTGGGACCACCACCAACGACAACCATGTGCATGAGGCGGTCAATCTCCTCCTGGGTCTGGCCCTTGAACGAGGCACGCTCAACGCAGTCCATGATATTCTTGCGGATCAACTGAGCATCACCAATCTCCTTGAGGAAGCAGCTGTTCTCGCGGACACCGGGGATACCAAAAGTAGCGTTCTCGGCACCAACACCGATAACGAGCATGTCGTAGGGGACCTCGGTCGCAAGACCGCTCTTGCCAGCGGCGTTGTCAACAATCTTGACCACCTTGCGGTCGGGGTCAATAGAAGAAGCCTCAGCTTCGTAGTACTTGACAGCGGCCTTCTTGTGTCGGAGGATGGTGCGAACAGGCTCCATGATGGAGCGGTGCTCGATCAAACCGGTAGTACATGAGGGCAGGAGAGGAGTGAAGAGGAAGTAGTTGCGAGGAGAGATGACGATGACGTTGTAGTTCTCGGTATCGAGGTTCTTGAGGAGACCAACGGAGCCCCAACCGGTTCCTGCGGGGAGCACATATGTTAGCAAATCTGGCTATGATTTGATAAAGCAATTCCCAGCGGGTTTTCACAGCAACGTACCGAGAACAACGAGGGTCTTCTTTGAGGGATCAGGCTGGAACTGCTCCGGGGGGTGGCGATCGTCATAGACGATGTAGATGCTGTAGCCAACAAGTCCAAGAACGGAGAGATAGCTCAGTCTCCAGGTCCACCGCAGGATACGGCGAATTTTGCCAGGCTTGCGCTTTGGGGCCTCGTCGGCGTAGGTTCTTCGGAAGGCGATACGACCCGAGTTCTGGAGCTTCATGGCAACAGAGGGGCGGGCAGAGACCCTGGAGGCTGTGGTGAGCGAGCGAGTCGCAATGCGACTGCCCTGGGCGAGGAGGCCAGCCCGAGCGAGGGCGGCGGACATGGTCCTGGTGGAGGAAGCCATTGGCGATGCTGGGGAAGCTCAATTGGGAGCAAGCACCAGGCGGAGGGGATGGGGATTAGGAGGGAAGAGGGGGTTGATTACGGAGGAGAGATAGCGAGACGGCCGCGGGTGAGGGTGACCGGGAGGATATGACACAAAAAAAAGGGCATAGGGAATTAGGTAACTTGAGGCGCACAGCAGCGAGCGACGGACGGCGATGACTGTGTGGTGGGAACCTGTGGGCTGGTGGATTCCATTGGGCGCGGGCGAGAGTGGGAGTGCCAGGACGTGGGGACGCCGCGCTTCAGTGGAAAAGGGCAACAGTGTGCCCCTGTAGCCCGCGGTCCCGCAGGGGGGAACAGGTACCGCTACAGCGGCCGAGGGCGAGGGAACGGCGAACGGTGCCCACTGGCCGACAGCGTCTTTACAGCGGAGGTCACAGTACCCTGGCTGGGCTGGGCTATTCCTGGCACCCGCGCACCAAACTGCAATTTTTTCCCCCTCCAAGGTGAGATCCGTCCGCCCATCCCTTGCAGTCCCTTCCGTCCACCCATTCTCTCCATTCACCCAGATAAGAGCGCCTCCGGAGGCGGGATGCAGAAAGCATGTGTCGTCATAGTACCAGTGCAGCTCCTTTCGACACAGCCATGTTTCTGTCCAATACGAGGCAGTTGAGTTGCATCACATGGGATGGGGGTGGTCTTAACCTGTCTGCCATAAGCAACAGGAGAGGAAGACAAAAAAAAACCTGCACAGGAGAGCGCGCACCCTCTGTTTGGGAAAATAGCCCTCACTTCTTGATATCTGATTATGCACCGGGAAAAGCGAACATCAGAGCCTACAGCTGGTGTTGGTCGCCCACCTCGGCCAGTGGAAACCGCACTGCTAGCGTATCCCTTGTTAGCGCAACAGCGGAAACCCACGCTGACCCGCCCACTAGCCCGATGACGCTCAATTTGAGGTGGTAGATTTTTGAGAGATTGGAGATGGTCGACATGGATCGGAGCTCCACGTTTGGGGAGTAGTATTTTTTTTTGTGAAAAAAAAATCTGGACCGCGGACGCCTATCCATATCGCTCGCTCGCTTTTGAGCCCCGACTCGGGGCCTTGCTTGCACACCGAGCGACCAGAAAATACACCTTTGGAGTAAAAAATCAATAGCTAATAAACAACGGCCTTCCAAGGACCGGGATAAGAACCGGGAAACCGCTGACTAGAGCCCGGGAACTCCCTGGTGCTGCTCCTAATGACAGGCTTTTTTTGACCCCAAAATTTCTCCAAAAAATCCCAGCTTGGGCAATGCTCTGCATACGGGCGGTCTTGGGACGCCGCCACCGGCGCTCGCCTCTCGTCTCGGTGACTAGACCATCCCCGAGTGTCGGATTCGTCACCTGGAATTGCCTTTCCGTGCGCTGTTTCGTTTAAAAAAAAAATCCGATCAACTTTTTCCGGCCGGTGAAGCCGGAGCCACCGGTGTGCGAGACCCGGGCACCCGGGTCGCAGCCACTGAACTCAGCGAGAATACGACAGTGTCTTGGCTTTTTCCTTGATTGCCTCCCTAAACAATCATAGCCACCGTCATATCTTAGTCTGCTTTTTTTTCTTTTTGTGTGTTTAAGAATGAGATAAGCAGAAAAAAACTGCAAACTTGGCGTTAATTTGTCACATGTACACACATGTCTCATACAAATTAATCATGGCCTATCAAAGCAGAGGTACACACGCCGATTTGCATTAATGTCTGAGCAGCAGCGTGGCAGTCCGTCATCCCGTCGTCTTTAGAGGCTCCCCGCCGCCCACCTGCTTTTTTTTTTCTTCTTACCGGGATCCCTGATGTTTTCTCAATGCCTACGGTGATTCAGCTGGTTCAGCCAGCCCCGTTGTTGCTGCCGCCGCCACGGCGTGTAAAATTGCTGACAACGAAATGCTAGCCAAGCGCACAGTGTGTTCCTTTTCCCACTGCCATTTCACCTTGCTTGGCGGGAGCCCTAACTCGCAGCTTTCTGGGACAGGGACAAGGAAGAGATAGCGAGTGGATGCTGTAAGTTGCCGCGATTATCTGGGCCGGTGCACGGGAACCGCAATTGTACATGGCCCATCCATTTATCCATGCCTGTCACTCGTGCTGTTCCCTTCATCCAGCCCAGCCCGACGTAGGCTTCCCTCGTGCTCAGGTGGTAATGTCAACTTTTTGTGCGTAAATTACGTGCCCTTGCGGCTGGCATCCTTCCCTCCCCCCACGGGGATGCATGCACAGGCCGGCATCGTCTAGACTTGTACGACCTCTTGTTGGATCCGGTTTCTCGCGACCCCAGACTCCGGCAGCTACCGACCCGGGAGCTAGCTGACGGCGTGACCACTGACCACGCAGCGTCCGTCGGTGTGCCGGTGAGAAGCATCGGCCATCATGCCATTATCACGACTTTTCACATGTTAGAGCAGCTAGGGGGGGGGGAGGAGGCAGAGGACTGGGCTGGCCCTAAGGGACCCGGTCCACAGTTGAAGATGAAGTATGGAGAAAACCACGAGCATGCAAGATGGCCGACCAGAGACCCAGTTTGCTGCATCGGCGCGCCTCGAGCGACATTTCGACTTCCTCAGGATGCACCCCTTTGGGTAATTCCTAGCGCGAAATCTCTTCTCTAGAACCAGCACTCGCAGCTCCAGCAAATTAAGCCTTTCCCTCCCTAGGCATTGCGACACGGGTGCAGGCCTTCACCGAAGGTGGGAGAGGTATTTTTTCCAAGGTCAAGGTGCGGATTGGCCGAAATAGGAAATCCATTGAGCCTGGCTCGTTTGCGAGACTGGGGGCGTTGAATGGACAGAGCTAACGGTGGCCGTAATGCAATTACATACTCGTGACTCAGTACCTGGCATTATCTCTCGCGACTATTTTTTTTCTCTCTCTTTCTTTCCCAAAGCTCGCTTAGTCCAGTAGACCAATTGGTTTATTTTGATACTATGAATAATTTTATCTCGAGAGCTATCACTGGACGACACCGGCATCATGCCGATGGTTTTTCTGTAACCCAATTGTAGCATCGGTAACACCCCGGTGTCTTGAATCCCTCCCCGATGTCCAAGCCAAGTCGTGTAAATAACGTAGAACATTGACTCAGAACCTAAAACATTTTGTTTGTGTTGGCATGAACAGGTTTGGGCAAACTGATTGGACCTAAATGGTGGATTGCCTGCGCCTCAATTACCCAGAGCTGTAACTGTTTAGCACATAAGCTTTTCCATTCAGCATTGGATTTAATATAATCAAAATAAATGTGGTTTGTCTATTATAAGCAAGATGGTAGTTGCTCCATGGCGCATAAATTTCCTTTCTTAGCTTGGTGGACCAAAGCTCGACTTCGCCTCAGCTCGGCTCGGCTGCGGCAAACGTCCAACCAGCGGCTCTGCTGGATAGCTTTACGAAACGCTCGTGTTTAAGCTTCTTTTGTTGTTTGCGTAGGCTGCCTCTCACGAGACACATCTGGGAGGACCCAAGCCCTCCCGGTCCTGCCAGTATTCGTTTTCTCATCTACCGCGGTGCGTCTCTCCTTTGGACCGGGTGGATATGGTTCTCGTGGAGTCAGAGTTTCTCCCGCGAGCGCGCTAATAACGGATCCGCGCTTCTCGCCCGAGAAGGCCCGCAGCGTTCGTCGCGAGGCTTGAAATGGGGATCGCGGTCGACGGTGTGATTGGAGCGCATTTCCTTGTGATATCTCAAGGTTGGATACTGGTCATGAGGACAGTGGAGATAGCATGGAGATAGTCTACAGTACGGTGAGAACACTGGGGAAACAGACTACGACACCGAAATCTACGAATTCGTATTTCCGGGCGACACATAATGGAATACGGCGGCTGCTTGTGTCCTCGCAGTCTTGCGTGCCATTGATAGTGCTGAAATTAACCAATGGGCAAAACTAAGCAAAGAGTGAGAACGTGGCAGGACTGAAGATCAACGATGATACGGAAGCCATGGGAAGTTGGTGATCACGAGCGCACAGAGCGTTCGTTTGGTAATGTAATTCAATGGCCATTGGAGCCAGTTCTCAACGATGATGACGTCTTTCGGAATGAGAGGAAACCGGTGGCTCTTGCGCGTAGGATTTGTCTGCATGATGAGCAAGCATTATCCAGCAATCTCGCCCAGGCGCTTGTCAACGTTCGAGTTTGAGGCTAGAATTGGTCCGAAAAGGCTAATTTTTTCGATCGCTCCCCAAGTTTTTAACTCTTTTTTTCAGCCCCTGAAGGCGTTTCTTGGCAGGAGATGGCAGCCTGTGGCATGTGTGTGGACAATCTTGCAGAGTGTGTTTGGGCGCCTCGTGGCGTTGCTCAACTCCATTGTGCGCTTGCTTGATGCGGCAAAGGCGCATGCTGAAGTGCGAGAGCGAGCGCGGGAAGGTCACTGTGAAATTATCGCGAAATTATCGGCTCATTTTTGCATAGACGTTGACCCATATGGTGCTCATTTTTAATCGATGCATTTCCTTTCCCGGAAATAATAGGGCGCAAGGCGCTGATTTGAAGCTCGTCTTGACCGAAATTTCGATGCTTTGTGTGGGTTTGTCTCAGCGCCGACCACTCGGCTGGCTCGTCTCACCTTGGTCCCAAGATGAATATTTCTCCGTAGGCAAAACCCGACCTGTTGCAGAGAAACAGCAATGTGGCGACGGACGATGGAGTAATTATCGGACCGGGTCCTCTCAAGCTCTGCAGAGGCAGGATGACAGCCGTCTGCGACAGCACATGAGACAGAGCGACTGGAGGGCAGACGATGAGCTGGGCTGGGCCATACTGGACGAGACGAGACGAGTCAGGCCTCGGCGCATGACTGTTGCTGTCTCTGTTTGAGCGGCGATGCGCCCGTGAATTTTCTTTGATGGTTCGGGTTCGGCTGAGGTAGCTCGTGGGGAGCCTCTGGTGGCCGTTGCGCCATAGAAAAGTTGGGCGACTGGGCTGATGTGAAACGCGGCAGAGAGATGAAACGAATGAGATGCATCGACACTTGGCAGGCTGGGAATGGGGGCCAGGCTGGAACACAACAACAGCGAGCGCGTGGGCGGTGCTACGTGGACCTAAACAACAAAAGAACAAACGCGGATGGGGATGGCGATACGACAATAAACAAATTCGATATTATGCTGCCATTTGATTGATGGTGGGAGGGCATAGCCCAGTTGCGTGAGGGACGCAATCTACAGGTGGGTGTTCGGTCCTCTTCAACATGATGGTTTAATATCAGGTCCCCAATCTAGACTGGACTAGAGGAGCGCTGTCGTCTAAGTGAGACCCTACTTGAATGGCGCGCGGGCCCAGGGCTGGATCGTGTGCATGGACTACCCAGGCTGTGAGTCTGTGCGGGGGGCGCAACCACCTGGCCGCTGAAACACTTAGGGCCCCTGGGCTCGCGACGTAGATTCCCCGTAATCAACCAAGCGACGTTCCCCGATTCGCAAGGGACCACGCTGTAAATTGCCCGGGTATCATGTTAGAAGAGAGCGGCCAGCCTGAGCGGGCTGCCGTCACGCTATTGCCTGTGGCTAGTGTCCACTTTTGAGGCCTGCACCGGTACCTGCACCTGCGTCTGCGTCTGCGTCTGCGCCAACGCCTGCATCTGCAACTTGATTCATTCTCTTTTTTCCCTGTCTCGATCTCTTGTCTCTCTCTGACTCTGACTCTGACTCTGTCCCATCCATCCATCGCATGGCAATGCCTGCTGCCGTCACATATTGACCTGTCGTGGCATTCATATCGCCGTGACGTGATACCTTGGCAACCCCCCACCGCAGCGCTCCTCAGCCTGGCCGCTCCCAGTCACAGGCCCCCGGCGAGCCCGTTGATCGTGGGGTCGCAGACACATGTCGTGAGATCCTTGCTGCGACAACAACCTTCGAAACCCCGGGACATGGCCTGTCGTCTCATTGACTAGGTTGGCCTTTGGACGGACGCTTTGTGACTGGAGACGAAGTCACGCACGCACACGGACACGCACATTCATACACATACACAGACACGCCATATACTATCCACCCTCGTTCGCTTTACTTTTGTTTCTTTTCCCTTCCTCCCCCTCCTTTTCGCTTCTCTTCCCAAGGCCGGCCCTTTATATTATATTTTTTCCTGTTGCATGTCCTAATATCACCCAATTCCCAGTCCGGGACTGAGGAACTCACTCCACACCCGTTTACTCACACTGTCGCTATCGATCTCTCCGTGACCGACCACCCCTGGGTTCCCGAGTCAGCACCCTGCACCAGAGGTTTATTCACACGCAGCCGTTGTCAATCATTGTCTGGGGAAAAAAAGAGAATCTTCTCTCTCATCGAGGAGAAGTAGGATTTAAAATGGCTATTCAACAGATCGGCGTTTCTCACCACCGCTGGCAGATGGAGGCAAGGCACGCGCATGGAAGGGCTCTCCCCCCCTGGACCCAGGCAGACGATGGCAGCGATCATGAGGATCACGATTTCTTAATGTCGAAGAGACGGAAGCTGGAGCGAAGGGTTAAGCGAGATGACACGCCAACCGAACGCAACGTCCGGAATTCAACCCCCCGAAGACGTGACTACGACCTCCCTGGCAACTCACTCCGGGAGTCAAGTGTGAGCTCGCCGAGTGAAGCCTCGCAGACTGCAAGTGGGTCGACCGACAACACCGCCGTCGCCGACACAAAGACCTCCGAATCCGCTCAACCTACAACCACTACTTCTACCGCCCAGCAGGCCTATGAGTCTGGCAGTGACAGTGACAACGACCACAGTGCAACTGATGATGAAAGTGCCTACACTCGAGGGACGACCGCCGATGCGGCATCCACTGCATCGGCAACCATCATCGGGATCAACCAGGATAATGAGATGGTGAGTTCGCATCTGAGACATGGCGTCTCATCGTCGTTTAATTCTCCACAAACGGCCTCGCTTTTTCCCGTCTTTTTCTAAAATGCTAACCGTCTATAGATTGGCGATCTTCACAACAACGTCCACAAAATCCTGCTCTCCGTTGGCACTGTAGTCTGCTTCATCCTGCTTGCGAGCGTTCTCATCATCGCCTGGAAGCTCCGCAAGAGATCCGACAAGCGCCGGCGATCCTTTATCCTCAACGACGCAACCTACCGCAAGCACTCACGCCTCGACAAGTTTTTCTCCAAGATCCCTTTTGTCAAGAACCGCTACTCAAGAGGCAACTGGTCCACTCTCTCGGGTTCATCCAGAACCTCATCAAGACACCCTTATGAAAAGCAGCGAAACTCTCCATCCCCGACATTCAATGACCGCAATCGCCACCGCATCAGCTCGCAAGTATTTGGCCCTCAAAAGTCAATGGGCCTGCTGAGCGAGTTTGGCCACGACCGATCTGAATTCTCTCAATCCAACTCAACTATCGACACCCAATTCATTGCACCCGGCAAGCCTGTTTACAGCTCCAAGAGGACCATTGCTACTAAGTCAAGGACGACGCTTGGGGCAATCAGCCCCACGAGCAGCCACTTTGTCGAGGATACGGCAGTGCAGGTCCGTGTCGTCTCAAGGCTGGCTCCCAAGGAAGTTCGATTGACCACTCTGGGCAAACCGTTGCCGCCTCTGTCACCGAAATGGGCCACTCATCTTAAGCGCCAGACCGGCGCCAGCGATCTATCATCCATCTCGTCTGGCTTCGGCGACGGCGACATCATCATCACGCCCGAAAACACCGTCGCTACAATTAACACAAGACGCCCCAGCCAACCCTCGCCCGTCGCAAGCATGACATCTCTGCGATCCTTCCGCGGCGATTCCACACGCGGCATCTCATCCCGACAGACTTCGATGAAGTCCTCCCGCTCCCAGCGCACCATAATCTCCAACGGCGCTGGCACACCCGTCTCTCGCCAAGCGTCAATGCGATCCCGACGTGACACGGTGTCGACGGTGGCCTCGGTCGAGTCAAGGGCCCGGTTCCGCACCGTAAACTCGTGGGTCAAGCAGCAAACTGGTCAGGTGCGCCGCCAGCAGAGGGAGCGGTCCGACAGCGATGCGCCTCCCGTGCCCATGCTGCCGCCGCCTGAGCCCGAGCTGCGCTATATGATGCCAGATGGGGAGGAGCCGCGTCGGGTAGACCAAATGCAGTGAAATTAATTTATGCACACACACACACGCACACATACTTTTTTGAATCTTCTTGTTCATTATCATGCTTCCTTCTTTCTTTATTTTATTGTAACAAGGCGCACGAGGTAGATACCTAGAGGTGAACGAATACGGCTTGTCCTGGAGACGGCACAGAGCAATGCATGATTAAACGAGCAAGGGAGTAGTAAATATGTATTTTAAAAATTAGAAAAACAATAAATAAAGAGCCTTTGAAGCATAATAATTTTTATTGATCTTCATTTTCATTTCTTTCTTTTCTGGTGATGCTCCGAACTTCTATCGTGCGTGTTATTCTAATTCTATTTGGAAGGGTACATTTCCCAGAAGCCAATCTCCATCTGGACAAACGGTGTTAGTTGGTTTTCGGACAGACCACTTTCCCGAATTGACCTACCTTCAGCGCGTGGATGAATATTTTGACCAGCTCCTCGACCCTGGATGGTGATTGGAGGAGAATGTGTTTCTCGATGAGCTCTGTTGTTGATGTATCAGTATGCGCAATTTGCCACTCGTCCAGTTTGACGGTTTCTGAAACCACCAGTGCAAGGGTAAAACCACTCACCGGACCCCAACCTGACGGCCTCTACATAGTCGTCCGCATTGTAGTTTTGGATCCAAGCCCAGTAGGTGTTGTTCTCCTCGCGCGTATCGGGATGGTCGCGCAGCATGCTCGCGACAGCACCGTAGCCGAGCAGGCAAGGGGCTAGCGACATTTGCAGGGCTAGCCAGTCGCCAGTCATGCCGACGTCGAGGACATAGCGGGTATAAGCAGTGCAAGCTACGGTCATGGTGGTTAGCCGAGATGGGTGAAACGCGGGATCAGCGCACCTTGAAGCTCTGGTGTGGCTGTGACCTCGGCAAGGGTGAGGCCGAATGATTGGCAGTAGGTCGTGTGCAGTTTCAGCTCGTGCATGATGTGCATTACAATTTCACTTGCCTGATATCACATGTCGTTAATTAGAACAAACAATATTTTTCGCTCATGGAAGCACTCACTCTCGAGATGTCTTGGACGTTTTGCGCCTTGTAAGCGGCCAGTGCGTTGGCACGCGAGAAGTGAATCTGTCATGTTGGTCAGCTGTTCAATGGCGCGCAAGAGACGTCCTACCAAATAGAGATAGTCTTGGACAATGTAACCCTTGAATGATTCGAGAGGTAGTGTTCCATTCCCCATGGCCATGACGAAGGGGTGGTATACAAACTCCTTCCAAACGTCCTTGACATCTGGCCGCTCGAGGAGATATTCGATGAAGTAGCCCCTGCCCATGTCAGACTTGAAACTTACATAGTATAGGACTTTGGGAAACCAGAAAGGCTGAAACCTACGGGGAGAAAGGAAGCGTATAGGTAGAATGGAAGTGGTTCAAAGGACCGTGTCCCTTGCCCAAACCGGGAGCTGTCCGGATGGCGCTTTCAATGTATCGGCAAGCGGACTGAACAGCTTTGGGGGCGTCGAGCCCCTTGGCCAAGTTAGATGCAATAGCCGCTGATATTTGTCAGTTCTGTCCCGATTGATAAGATGGATGGAGAAGAACATACACGCCAATGAACAACCTGTTCCATGAGTGTTGTTGCTGGATTGGTAGGGACTTTTGACCCTAAGGACCCGGTTATCGGCTCCAACCAGGACGTCTAAGACAAATTTCTTGTCCTCTTCGCTCTCTGCAGCTGTCAAGTCGTCCTTGAAAGGCTGATGTCCGCCCTTGACGAGCACCCACTTCGGGCCCAGGGCGTGAATCTCGCGTGCAATAGTCTCGAGATCAGTAACGGAGCGAATCTCTACTTCGGGCCGACCATTTTGCTTGAGAATCAGAGCGGCCTCAGGAATGTTTGGGGTGAGAACTGTAGTGTAAGGAAGGAGGTGCTGAGAGAGCTGTTGAATGGCCTCGTGAGGTAGCAACTGAGCACCTGACGTCGAGACCATTACCTGGGGATGAAATTAGCGGGATCGAAGACAGAGAACACTGGGGTAAGATGCACGGACGGGATCGACCACTAACGCAGGGACGTTGTGCTTTTGGACTATTTTCGAAATCATCTCGATGGTGTCTGCGGCAGCCAGCATACCTATGCTCCCAGGATGCATCGTCAGCTTCCAAGTCGTTTCGCTCAGCTTGGGCAGGGGAGATGCGCACCAGTCTTGATGACATCCACACCGACATCGTCAATGCATGCCTCAATCTGCTGCTGCACAAAGGCAGCTGGAATCACATGGATGCCCTGAACGCCCCGTGTGTTCTGTGCCGTCAGAGCCGTGGTGGCCGTCATGGCGTAGCAGCCGTGAGCGGCAATGACCTTTTGGTCTGCCTCGAGGCCACTGCACGATATTCACATGTAATTAGATTGCCATTGTCCGTGATAGATTTAGAGACTGTGCACTTGTCTGGCTTCATTATTTGGGGGGGGATGGTGTTGCAATGACTGGTGAAGTGAGCTTTACTTACGCCCCGCCCGAGCTGTCTGAGCCAGCAATAACCAGGACTCGTCCCTGGGCCATGGTGCTTCTCTTCCCAATTGGAATGTGTTGTGTGCTGTGTAGTTTAGGGCGAAAAAAGGCCTTTGGATTGGTAGTATTGCGACTGGGGATGAAGAGTTGGTCAATGCTATAGGCCCAAGACTTTTTTCACCATGTTAATGCCTCGCTCGCCGAAGATGGTTTGCCCAGCCAGTAGTGGTAGTGGGGGTGTGGCTCCGGATGGTTCACGGCGGTACTGCTGGCCCCCTCTTTTAACGTCATCGCCTGACGGTATCTCTTGCATCATGAGTTATCGCTGCTTTCCAAGTATGACTCATTGTGAAACCGTCAATTGCGTAGACTTGTTCACAAAAAAAGCCATGCAAAATGGTGTCTGGTACATTGTCTTTGGGGGTTGGCCAATAGGACTTCGTGGACCGGTTTGAATCGTTTTTTCTTGACACTCATTGGACCTTTCTAGTGTATATTGATATACATAAGTGCCCCTCAATAGATGGCGTTATGGTCTAAAAAATACGTATACAAGCCATTCTATTCGATTGTACGACTATGGAATCCGTACAAACCCGATTCGTAGGAACCGCAGCACTCGCGAGCCGCTACTACCACCAGCTGCACCGCAGTTCTGCTCAAGACTTTGCCATCTTTTGCTGCAGCGCCACTGAACATGCCATGCCGCCGAAAGACATAAATATTTCCATGGTTTTTTTTTGTCGCCTTTTGTATTTAAACTTATTTTCTGGTCTGACGCCTTTCACTTATGATACCTTCCCCGTGGCTTGAAGCCTTCACCAGAAATCAATACTGGCTCTTGGCAAAACCCACCATTCTTATCCTACACCGATTATTAGGCATCACTTTTGGCTGTTGGTTCTGTTCACATAAACGATGGCCCAGAATCGCAATTTGTGGGGCATCTCGAAGCGTTCTGGTCTGATTTGGTCGAAGCCAAGACTCGTACAAATACAGGGGTGAGAGTTGTGTTTTCACGAATTCTTCCTCACATTCTCACGCGCAGTTTCGTTAATAACAATGCGCCATATCTTGAGTATCTTCGGTGTCTTCATACAAATTCTGACACTTTGCTTCGCAAACATGCAGGCAGGGCAAGAAACTGGCGGTTCGCTGGTCGGAGATTCGTCGCTGGAATCCACACATAACTCGCATGAACCTAAGCTATACAAGAGGATTCGCATTGCGAAGCAAGATGACCTCGACAAGGTTCTTCAACTCATACATATTTACATTGATACTCCAGAACTGGCCGAGTCAGTTGAGGATATTGTCCTGGATGCTACCGCCTTTGAGCACCATAGATCCTGTCGAATCCCATGGACTGGAGTTCCTACTAGAGAAATGCCAATCTATAGCACTACTTATGGTGACAGTGCCTGGGAGCCTATCAGGGCATACATCCGAGATATTGGACTCAGCAGAGCATCAACAAACGCAATGCTGCGGTCGCTGGACTTGATGAAGCGACACGAGGCAACCCCACCACAGTGTTCAGACGACTGTAACACAGGATTCCGCATCTTTCCACTAACCATGGCCGTCATAATTCTTTCATTTTGCAAAAACATCAAGACATTTTACATTGGTGGTACTCTATATAATTCGCCGCTAGAAGAATTTCTTAGAAACGCAAACTATGGTCTGTTGTCTCGGCCTGCCTTGCAAAACCTGGAGGTTGTCGAGGTTATCAAGGGCAGAGGTGCTTACTCGGACTCGGCCAATTATTTGCCGGTCGAATTCATGGAGTATTTTCAGTACTTCCACCGTCTTCCAGCAATAGAATCCATCATGATGAACGGTCTCACGGATTATCAACCAAACCGCTCATTTTTTGTTCCGCGAACAGGCAACATGAAGAAAATCGAGATCAGATACTCTGGGATTTCCGGCGAGCTGCTTTCAACCATTGTTACTATTCCAAAGGAACTAGAGGAATTTCGATTGAGCCTTGGCGGGCTGCATACCAGAGATGGTAGCTATTCCCAAGTCTTCCCGAAACCTCTGGGCTGTTCCTTGCTCCAGCATAGAACTACCCTAAAAGTTTTGGATGTGGATATGGACCATGTTCTTAATGGCGAGTACCATCTTAATTGGCATCTGGATAAACGCGAACGGTCTGAAGATTATGAAGTGAGTAGGTGGAAAGAGGAGAACAAGGACTTTCTACAGCAGCGCCAGGAAGAGCGATACGGGACTGAGTATCTTCTGATGGATCAGGAACTCAGCGGAAGCTTCCCGCTTCAGCTGGAGCCACAACCACGACTGTACAATTGGACGATCGGCTCACTTCATGACTTTGAGGCGCTGACCCACCTCAGCATTGGCCTAAAGGCAATGCTGGGTCCAACGAGTTTCCTTGACCGTTGGCCCCCATATAAACTCAGCAGCAAGCTGGTGAGGGAGCCCCCATTCCGACTCATCGATGCTCTGCCGCCCAGCTTGGAGTCTCTGACCCTTTACGACTACGCCAAGGGCGAGAATCCTGATATCGACGGACATATAAAAGAACTTTTTGAGGAAAAGGACAAGAAACTGCCCTTACTGAAGGAAATAAACGGAGTGTATGAAGGCGACACTGTCTGTAGTGTCGCATCGCTATACATTACGGGTGTAGTTGGCGCACGGGATAACGACAATATTTGGATACGGCCCGAACGAAATTTTGATTGGATTTAACAGCATATTTGATATAACAAGTCTTGGTATTATGTGTAAAAATACGCCTAATAAGAAAGTCTATCACTTTTGGCACATGTTGAAATCAATCTTTCCAGCTAATATATCCCATCGCTCAAAGCCTATTCGTCGTACGATCAGGGCGGAAATCTAACTCTGTGTAGTCTGCCTCAACTATCTACCCCAGGATACACCAACGAACTCTGGGTATTATATTTTCGCACTACTTTCGAGGAAAACCTAGTAAGTCATAGTAGGGATATGTAGTTTTGTGAACAAAGTTGGTGTGACTACAGTGGGTTGCACAAGTGGTTGTGGTATCTACCCACAACCGGGACCAAGAATGCCTCTTTACCATCAATGCATTTTGAGATACTAGCTGTAATGGTTGTTCCTTCTTTTTTCGAATATTTGGCGCTTTCCGGTTGATATTGACCAAATTTTGAGGTAAACGAGCTGTATCCTTTGGCAAGGCGTGCTAGTTGATCCCAATCCTCAGCAGTTGCAGCGGCATGGATGGCACTCCCGCGCCTCCCTATGGCGACCCAAGGGTGCGACGCGTTTTCGTAGCCGCAAGCAATTATGAAGTCAAAGTTGCTTTCAGTTCGCAAGTTCTTGATTTTCATATTGATACAAGCACAGAATTTCGATAGGCCTCTTGTGACGAATCTTTTCTCTGGTTCATACCGGTACTCACTGTGGGAGGTGCCTAATCGATCATATATCAACCCTTCGCCAACAAACTGGAATTGGATTGAAAGAGAATCCAATTCGGAATTAGATACAGCTCCGGAGTTCGCATTGATTGAGTATTTCGACAGATATATGGTTTGTTCGGGGACCAGCACGCCCCCATTGGTGAAAAGGCGAGTGGGGTTCTCCCGAATGTATGTGCTCATGCCTTGGTATCGGAGCAAGATACCAAGATCCCTCAAGCCAGTTTTGGGGCAATTGCAGTTCAGTCTCATGAAATGTTTTCCATCGGCCATCAACCGTAGCTGGGTTTTGATTCGAACCCCTTTATTTGTCATCGTACACTCCGGGTTGAATGTGGGGTGCGTTGAGGCGACGATGTGATTTCCACCTGCGAAGTATCTTGGAGACTGGGCAAGGATCCCGCTAAAACCTTTATCTGCGACTGATTTGAGCGACGAGTCTATGGCTATACTTGAGAGGTACCATGCAAATATCGACAGATCGTTTGTCTCGCGTAGAATTTCCTCCTGCAGCCGAACGAAGGCTTTGTCGCCTTCCCCATAAAGCAGGGGCATATTGACATCAAATAGTCCAAGCAACGAGTACGCTCTGTCTTCAGGCCTTTTAGTTTGGCGTAATGCTGCCCAAGACATTTTCTTTGCCACCGTCATATTCCTTAGCATCCCATCCAGTTCTGAGCTGCCTTGTCTGGACAGCACTTGTTCATCAATACCTGTTATTTCGGACAATATAAAACTTAACACGGAACGGGTACCAAAATACACCCAGGCGCCGTCATAGAATTGTACCACATGTGGCGCGATGAGCTCTTGCAACGTCCATCCTCGTGAAAACCAGCGACAACCCGTGAGCTGCTTGACCGTGTCCTCGTAAAAGATTGAGATGCTATCGGGTTGTGTGCGGCTCGAATACTCTTCTATATGTGCATAACAAACAGCGGCCTCGGCGTACCATTTAAACATGGAATTGATCGACTCTGTTAGCTCAGCGCTACTTGACTTGTCGATGCAGCAAGTGTCAATCCAAATATGACTGAACCCTTGGCCCAGTGCGATCTCAACCGTCTTGTCAATTTTGGCCCAATTTCGTGTCGGCGCAGCTGATCTCCCAGCAAGATAATCTTGGTATGTCACCTCGCTTCCATCTTGGGCCCATGTGTGCGACAGGATGGCATATGGGGGAATTTCCCCAGCGGGCCAGTGATCGTCATTCTCGAGACCTAGCGTTTTGCAGTTGATTAGTCTCATGGCGAGACGTGTTAGACGAATGAACCGAAGAAAATAACGAGACAAAGAAAAACGCAAGAAATAAGGTTGGCAAAAATGATTGACAGGAGACTGAGTGGCAGTGCTGTTGCCACATTAAATGGTTGCCTTAAGGGCGGTGTCTGGCTGCACTGCGCCTTGCATTTCATATGTGTGTACGCCTCGTAAGGCAACCAGTCACGAACGTCTTTGCTTTGCAGCTCTGAAACGCGGCTCGTCAGCCCAGGTGGCCAGGGCACAAGTAAGGCTGCATGGTAACTCTTGGCGCAGAAAGCTCGCCGTAGAGTCAAATCAGGATGCCTTTGAATAATTAGGACTCTATCTTACATGATCTCTAAGGAAACTAACTATGAGACGGGGCAGCAAAATTTGCTCCTCGTTTGATCAAGTCAAGGTCGCCCTTGCAGGCCTAACCTAAACCCAACTGAACCCAACTAAACCCCCAAAAATTAAAGACGATGAACATATTCAAAGCTAACCAGGAATGGCATGTTTTCTTCATTGATTTCTTGGTTACGAATTTTGTAATGGCTACGTTGGGCAAGAAGCTTGCATGTTGGTCGTCATGCATCTCTTCACTTTTTGCCAATACACTCACTAGTTGGGACATGGAATCGACTTTCTCAAATTAACATTCATCGCAAATGATTTCTCATTAGTTCTCTGCACATCAGCCGGCCCTAAAAAAAGACATGAAAGCCCATCCATGCAAGTCCATGACCCCCTGACTCCTCACCCCAAACTCCAAAGATTCCGACTAGCCCCAGCTAGATTCTGCCACCGCCTCGTTAACTTTGATATATACATATGCCTACGAAAGAGGCGCTTCCTTTGACTCCACGCCATTTGCTTCATATGCGTTCATAACCTTTTGAGATTGTTGTACACTCGACGCTCGTGAAGAACGGGCTCTTTCGTAGAATGCCTCCTTCCTCTGTAGAGACGGACTCTTGATATACCTCTCCTTTCCTCACCTATCCTTTATCCCTTCAGCGTGGAATGCTTAGAGGTGCCGGTAACAAGTCCCGAGGCACTTCCATTGGCTCGCTGATGCTCCTTTGCCTCTCTGTCCTATCATCACCAGAGCTGCCTCCCCCATCATTGCTCTCTTCATCTTCACTCTCGTTGTCGTCACTGCTCTCAGTATCCTCATCTTCCTCATCAAACACAATCTGCCTCATGACATTCTTGTCGAATAAGTCAATCACCATTCTCCTCACTCCCAGTCGGTAATGGTTCCATTCCATCGCTCCCATAACCTCCTTGAAAAAGTCCTTGCTTAAAAAGGCGCTGGGCTTGAGTTGCCTAATCTTCTGTAGCTCCGTTACTGCTTTCTTGTAAAGAACCATATTCCCAAGATCGACGATAAGCTCTATAACTCTCCTGTTGACGTCTTCCTCGTTCACGAGAGGTGGCATTTCAGAAGGCTCCAGAGGTGGACGGGCGGGGCGTGGAGGAGGAGCCTCTGTGGCAGTTCGTTGTGTCATGGGAAGTGTGATGGATGCAACCGTTGTTTGCTTCCATGGTTTAATATTTAGGAGTTTCGACAGCTGGGCAGGAAGACAGAATCCCAGCGAGTGACCCAGATGAGTTGTGTTTGCGTCCCAACCGTTCTCCGACAGAATCTCAATTCCATGCGTGGACCGTGAAATCAAGCCCAAAACGAAGAATGCTGTGCCTCGAAGGCTCATCACCGAATGGGATTCGGCAATCTTGATAATCTGCTCCACCACGTCACTAGATTCGAGGAATGGAGCTCCAAGCTCCATGGATCCAACATTGCCAACTGCCCACATGCAGCCCTTGACCTTGGTAATTATCTCAAAGTCTTCCGACTCCATTCCATGCTCGCGAATTGTGGCCGCGAATTCCTCAAAATGTCCCTTGTCGCTGAGCAAACGACATCCTTCTTGGGTGCGGGTCAACTCTCGATAGAAGTGAGGTGGTACATGGCTGTCGTTGAAGTCTGGATCAACTTCACCGTCATCAAACAGACTAATTCGGTGGTTTTGTTCGTCCGGGTCAATGAGGAACGCCTTGGCCAGACTTGCCTCGATGACGCTCACGTAGGTATCGTTGCGTCCCAAGAACCAGTCATCCATTTCATTACTGATGTAGTCCAGGCCGTCTAGGTAGTGATATCCAATAGAAGTGGATAGGAACCTCAAGAGCAGAGGAGCTCCAATTTCGCCCAAATGGTCCAATGCAGGCCGGCATTCGACGATGTACTCCAGATATGTTTTTCGGTTGCAAGCCTTCTCGAGAATCTTAACTGCCGTGGCGCATACCTCAATATCCGGGTCGTAAAGTTGTGTTACGAGTAGTTGGATAGCCCATTTAGAATCTCCCACGCCGCCCTGACCATTAACCGAAGGAACCGGCCGGATAGCATACTTGCGGAGAACATTTGTTGCGTGAGTTCGGATTTCCTTGGTTCCTGCGGTCAGAGCCTTTGAAACGAGGACGCGGGGATGGCCTTGGACGCTATAATCGAAATTAGAGAGCAGCAATTTGATAAGGTCTGGTCGCTGTTTAAAGTCCATGATATGATACATCATGTTAAACATTCGCCACCTTTCCATAAGCTGTAGGCCCTTGGGATCGCCACTTAGTATCCCTAGCATAGGAAAGTATCCTGCACATAACGTATCGGTTACTCGATCCCTCGAAAACATGGGATACTGGGCGCTGATTCCGCTGGTCTATTTGACTGTTAGAACTTATTTCATAACCACTCGTGTAATTGAGCTTACTGGGTCGCACTGGGCAAGACACTCAGCGATCTGTCGCAGTAGTTTGCTGTCTGCTAGGAATTTGATGCCTTCTGGGGACTGAAGCAGTGAGTGCATGAATGCACACCCTGCCTTGACGTATTTTTGAGTATTTCGGGTATTTTTGATTTCGGCAAATTTGTACTTGAATGGTCGATAAAAGCTCATGATTCGCTTCATGAACTTCGACGCCTTGATTGCCTCCTCAAGCCGCTTCCCGTTCTGCAAAGGCCCATCGAATACTTTGACAATGTTTTCCCAATTCCATTTTGCATAATTGGAGCTGTTGAGAACATTTGTGTCGATCAAAAGTTGCCGAAACGAGGCGTCGTCGAAAACAACTGCAGCCGTAGATTTTGGTGTGTCCTCTAGTGAGGTCAAATCCGCCAAGCTGCCACTGGAGGGAAGTGCACCAGATACAGCACCGGTCGGGGCGCTCCTGTATAATGTCCGACTAACACTGCTGATCTGGTAGATTATACCTGAAGCTTCGAAGTGGTTTTCGTCGTTTACTTTAGCCGCGGCAGAGAAGAGTTCAGGAAGAAGATGAAGCTCTGCACTCCACGTGGGGGGTAGGAGTCGACTAGACAGTTTTAGTACCTCACCGATGAGCAGAGTCACCTTGCGCTTGAGCGTAGGGTTTTCGTCATGTTGGGCGATTTTTAGGAGCGTAGGTAGAAGACCAGCGCTGATAAAAATGGCCAACAGCAGAGCGGTGTAATGTTCAACAAAGTTCTGTTCACCACTCTCCTCCTCCGAGTATGGGTTTTGCCCTCTTTCCCTGCTGTTTGGAGACTTGAGATTGGCAACTCTTCCGTAAGTCGTCAATCGCCGACCAGCAAGGAATGGCGTTGCCCACGCGGGAGATTTAATGCGGAGCAATGAAAATATGAGGTCGATGACGGTTTCGCGAACTACCGGTGCTGGCAGTAGCATGCTATTAACAAGCGAACGAATAGCACGTAGGTCGTACATGCACAGAGACATGAGTCCAGGCCATGATTTGAAGCTGGCAGAGATGGCCCTCGAATTTTGCTTCAAAATCACCTCGTTGGATATGAAGTGATCTGTGAACACAGTGAAGAGCACTTCAATACTATATCCGGGTTGGAGGTACTTTCGCTTCTTAGGCGAATCGAGTAGGTAGAGCATCGCTGAGACCAGACTTTCTGGAGCCTTGTAGATGCCCTCGCCGAGCGCTTCTGACAAAGCTCCCAGGCCGCCTGATGCTACCAGCAATGCTGGATCACGGACCAAAATTTCGGCCAACGTCTCAATGCAGATTGGGCGGAGGCGATCAATATCTTGGTCTGCAACTTGTACGTTAGTCCGGCCCTCTCCATGCTCAGCAACAGCTACTATGGTTCGCACGACTGCTCGGGAAACCTCTTTGACGCCCCCTTTGACGTCGAGAAAGGCGCGGACAAACTTGAGAGCCTGCTCTCGCTCGACATCTGCCTTTCGGTAATTATTCAAGGACCTAGGATAATCAGTACAAATTAAATTGTCGTTTTTTTCTGTCGAGAAACGTACCTGATTACCAGGTAATCGGTGTTTAAGCTGCGAATCTTTTTGAGAGAGGCCACATCCGAAATGGCATACCGCGTCATTCGATAACCTGCAGCAGCCACTTCACGACTCTCACTGAGTAGCATGACCTGCATACGTAGTCCAAACACGGACCAAACGAGATCGTATTTGAGAGTCTGATGACGTTTGAACAAATCCACCAACTGATTTGCACGGCTGACATAGTATTCCGGCATCATTCCCTCAACCTCGAGAGCTTGAAGCAGTTCGGCTAGCGCATATGTTGGGCTCTCTGTCGATTCTTCGCCATCGGATCCTGCCCCAGACCTTGATACGCTTTGCGGAGAGCGCATAACACTCGAATCAATAGGGTTCTGGCTCTGGTTTCTGTTTCGAGTGGGGGTCGAAGGGGGTTGTCGGGTTCGCTGGGTATCGGAAATCTTTTGTCGTAGTTCTCTGATACGGGTATTGCTGGCATTGAGTTCGGCCTCGACTTTCTGACGTTGCTCTTTGGCTTGCTTAGCTTTCTTAGAGTTGAGCGCCTCGAGCATGTTCTCGCTTCCTTCTTTAATCTTCATTTCACGATTGAGACGCTCCTTCAGGTTCGCAATGGCCTTATCGGTGAGAGAGTCGGTATCATCCTCGTCGACCTTGTCCATGAAGCTACTCGGGTACATTGACCCCGCGTCAGTTCTGCTTCCAGCGCGGCTGCGTAACTCGGAACTGAAGCTGCCAGGACCGGCACTGGGGTTCAAGCTGGGTCGCGGGGCAAAAGAGACGGCCGAAGCCGAGAGGTTGCGGGCACTGGTGCCATTCGGAGGTTGTAGACCGCCGACGTCGCGGTCAATACTGGTGCGGCCTTGGGAGGACTGGCTCGACGGCGTCAGGCCCTTTTGGGCGGCGGCGGCAGAGGAGCTCAGCATCGTGAGGGTGACCGGCCCACCGGCTGGGACGAAGCCCTGGCGCGGTGGTGGTGCATTCGTCGGTTACTCGAGGTTGTTGGGTCGCAGTATGCGGCGTATGCCAAGATTATCCAAGTTTTGAAGGTATCTATTCGTCGTCAAGTGCTGACCTTATGTGGACCGGCTGCGATGCGATGACAACTGTACAGAATCGGCGGGACGTGTTGCGAGTCGGTCGGAGAGAGGTGTGGGCAAGGAGGATGACGATGTGGTCGCTTGGAGATTTGGCGTTGGGGGGAGGCGGAGATGGCGCCCAAGCAGCGTGTGTTGTGTGTGCTTGCGTGGATGTAGAGGCTCTGCAGCCGCAACACGAGCACGGTAATGCAACAAAGGACTTGCAGGCGCAAAAGCCAAGCGACTTAGCAGCGGGCAACACGGACAGCAGCCAGCGAACTCAAGGAGACTTCAAGTTGCAGGGCGACAGGGTTCGCGAAACGAGCGACCGGGATGATTGGAGGATCTCACGTGTGGGTGGAGGAGGTGAGGAGAAGGAATCCCAGTATGCACTATGTTGGGAGCTGGATTAGCGAACGGCCAGTGGGCGGGAGACGGTGGTGAACCCTGGGGCAGGTCGGCTGTGCAGTGCAGGCCAAGGTGGAGGGTTGTGAGTGTGGAAGCGGATGTACCTCGTTCGCGTGTCAGAGTCTGGTAATGGGATGGGTGGTGGTGATGAGGTGGTGGTGGCACACGCCAAACCGATGGTGGAGGAAAGGTCCCAGCGTTATGGGGTTGGGGTCGGCCCCGAATTAGCGATGCTGATGGGCATGTAGCGTCCGTGGGAGGGGACGCATGTGGTGCAGTAGGTTGGCGGCGGCGAGCCGGGTGATTAGTGGGATCGCCAGCTGGGGAAATGGGTGTAGTTGGGCACTATGGCCACCGCATGTAACCCGCCATCAGCGCCGTCAGGGCCCTTCAGCTGGTGCCTGGCACCTGGGTTGAGGGGGTGCCACTGAAGCAGCCACCACGGGATGCATGCAGGGCTTTGACCTCGACGAACTGGCGAGTAGCCCGGCCTTATTTACAACATTGATAAGGCCGGCCGAAGGATGCTAGCCTGCTCCGGTATAAGCCAGATGGATGGGTGTAGTGTAGCGTGGAATAATGGAACATTTTGCAGTTCCCCCGTTGAGGTGATCCGGTGATTGTCAGGGGCTGCGACATAATTCCAACGGTGTCTATCAAACAAGCTCGATGATGCATGCGCTCTGGAATAAATTAAGTGTGGAAACTGAACCACGCCCAATTTTATCGCGAGCTTGTCTTGGTGCGTGGGTACAGAAAGGAGGCGGGCGAGTGAACTGACGGCAACTCTCCATCGTCCTATTTCCCACGCTGTCTCCATATCTTGCAAAGATACGTGCTAGAATCAAATACTAACAGAAATGACGGGTCACACAGAAGCAGGTACAGAAAGCATGTTGTGGTGCAACAATCGCTGGTGTACGTGCAAAGCGCTGCTCTGTATCAGCACCAGCGGCGGCGGGAGGCCGAGATAAGATATGAAGGCTGATAAGCTAGTCCATCCCTTATCAGAGCGGCATGACTAGAGGCGGCAGCCACCACCTCCCGCTTCTCGGTGGGCATGGGAATCGGCGCCCTCCGCGACGCCGGGACCGTCCACTGATGGCCCCATTGCAACCGGCACCTCGCCGCCAATCCGCGTTGTTCGTTGCCAATGGGTTCGGCCGCCGACGCCAACGAGATCGCCGTAGTCCGTTCGTTGTCACACCCGATGGAACACTGTAGTTACCTATCTGGAACGCCCGCCGCAGCTTGTGCCGCCACGGCTGTACGGCTTCAAGCTTACATATATAGACCTTATCCCCTCCCCTCCTCTTCACCTTCAGCCTCCAGTGACCTCAAGATTTCCAATAATTCCCTCTTCTCTCAAGCTTGCAAACGCAAACAGCAAACGCTTTGATCCGCCCCAAGCTTTGTTACACCTTGATAACCGTGCTTTGATCCCCCTCTTCTACCCCTCCAATACCACATTCCACCTTGATATCAATGAGCCAGGAACTTCCCGTTCGCCCAAAGTCTTCCAAGATGCCTTACGTCTCCGCTGCTCGCTACGGAAAAGACAATGTCCGTGTTTACAAGGTCAACCGCGACGCTGAGACAGGTGTTCAGACTGTCACTGAGATGACCGTTTGCTGTCTCCTCGAGGGAGAGATTGAGACCTCCTACACCGAGGCCGATAACAGTGTTGTCGTTGCCACGGATTCAATCAAGAATACCATCTACATTACCGCCAAGGAGAACCCCGTTACTCCTCCTGAGCTTTACGCCTCTATTCTCGGCAACCACTTTATCCAAAAGTACGGCCATATCCACGTCGCCAACGTCAAGGTCGTCACTCACCGCTGGACTCGCCTGGAGGTTGATGGCAAGCCTCACCCTCACAGCTTCTTGAAGGATGGCGAGGAGACCCGCAATGTTGAGGTCCGTGTCAGCCGCAAAGATGGCATTGACATCAAGAGCTCCATCGTGAAAATGACCGTGCTCAAGAGCACCGGATCTGCATTCCACGGCTTCGTCCGAGACGAGTACACCACCCTTGGCGAGACTTGGGACCGTATCCTCTCCACCGATGTCGATGCTGCTTGGAAGTGGAAGAACTTCAAGGATCTCGAGGCTGTCCAGGCTTGCGTACCCAATTTTGACCCGGCCTGGAAGTCCGCACGCGATATCACTCTGAAGCTTTTTGCTGAGGACGAGAGTGCCAGTGTCCAGAACACCATGTACAAGATGAGCGAAGAGATTCTTGCTGCGGTCCCCGATGTTGAGACTGTCATCTACGAACTCCCTAACAAGCACTACTTTGAGCTTGGTAAGTCACCGGTTCCATGTAATTCAATATTTTAAAGAGTTTCGCTAACTTTTGGTAGACTTGAGCTGGCACAAGGATCTCAAGAACACTGGCAAGGACGCTGAAGTCTACGTTCCCCAGTCAGGTCCCAACGGATTGATCAAGTGCGAGGTTTCTCGTTCCTAGATTTTCTGGCATCGCAATTGTGTTTTGAATTTGAGTAAATACATTTCAGCGTTGGAATTCGGCGTGTCATATAGTAGAACCAGCCTAATGAGATATGAACCAAGAATAAACCATGTATCAACTTGACTGTATGATTAAACCATTCCTCGGCGTGACTCCAAAACGCCGGAACTTGAGTAGTTAAAATGAGCAATTGCTTAAATCCCATAGCCCGCATCCTCCTTAGTCATGCAGTTTTTAAGACATCATATATTCAACGAATCACATTCGGAGTGTATACCATACTGCGTTTTGACGTTCAAAATCTTATCATTGCTTATGCCATGTCATGAGAGGTGCCCACATATGGTACAAATAGTACACGACTTTTTTTAAGTCCATCCACGTTATTCTACATCGCCGCCGTCAATCCTTGTAACAAAATCCCCTTATAATCTGTTCTTGTCAGATGCGCGGATTCGCTCAACAGCCTTCTCCCAGCCCTGGTGGCCCACCACCTTGCCGCCAAATCGTATCAAATTGTCCTTGTAAGGGTGTGCCTGACCTTCAAATGCCTTGAGGCGGGCCAATCGCTTGTCTCGCAGTCGGTTCTTGGGCAGCATGCCGCTCACAGCCTTGCGCAGGACCTCGGCACCACCATGCTTCTCCATCAGCACATCCATTGTCACAGTTTTGAGGCTACCAGGGCGAGTAGTGTGTCTGTAGTATGGCTTCTGCCACTTCTTGCGGCCTGTTGTGTGCAGGGCAGCGCAATTGGTCACGACAACGTAGTCACCGCAGTCGGTTGAAGGGTCGAAAATAGGCTTGTGCTTGCCCATTAGCAGGACAGCGATGCGGGAAGCCAGGCGGCCGAGGGAAGGAGGGGTGACGCCGGGCTGAGTGGAGAGGGTTTGGTGGGGAGTGGAAGCCGAAACTGAGTGCCATACTCGAGAGTAGGCGAGCTTAGTCTAGAGAGCGAGCGAGGTTAGATCGATATTCGGATGTTTAGAGAAACGAGGCCATGACCTACCAGACCGAGGGTTTGAGACATCTTGACAGCTACCAGGGGGGTCAATCCCTCGTTAAAATCACTGCCAATTGGTTCGGGTCAGCGGCGGGGCCCAAGTTCTGGTGTTGCGTCGTCGAGACTGCGCTGATTGTATCGCAAGATCGCGAACTTGCACAGTCGATATGAAAGTTTGATGCCAAGCCCAATTGATGACTAAGATGTGTAATGATCACGTGCTCGCGCTCGCGCCTTGTCGCCGCTTCCCGAAGTCGGTGCGGACCCACAGCGGGTAGTTGCGTCGCCATGAATTCCGAGGGGTATCACTGAGCTTGGATTTCAAAGCAACAAAATTCAGCTTCACAAATGGCGCCCAAAATCACTGCTCAACGAGCTCTGGCAGCTGCATCTTTCGCAATCGTAGCAGGATACTCGGCTTACCGTTATTCAATTTCTCGCCGCAATTCCAAGGATACGTCGTCTTCCTCAGGTCGGTGCGCCTCTTACACTGGGTTCAAACGTTGAAGCTAACTAGTCTAAGCAGCCTCGGACAAGATGACAGAGGACAACTCGTTTGAGGTGCGCCCACGTCTCACAGCGATGACTCAACGCTTTGAGAAGGGGACGAGAAGAGAAGAGTTGTGGAACAAGGGATACTAATGAAACACTGTGAAATCAGACTCTCTTTGCTGTGCCGTTGTCATGTGACGGCTGCATCAAGTCGGTTTCAGACTCGTTGTACAAGATCAGCGGCATCACCAAGGTTGAGGGCAACCTGAAGGACCAATTGATCACCGTCAAGGGGACAGGTAATTTGGAGCTCGTGTTACAGCGGAATAAAGTTCAAGAAGCTAATGGTCTATTGCAGCCGCTCCGTCAGCTATTGTAGAAGCTATCCAGGATACCGGCAGGGACGCCATCTTGCGAGGCTCAGGGGCTTCTAACAGTACGTGCAAGATTAATTTCTTTTTCTATCAAAAAATCGGTTGCCACAAACAGTTTCGAGGGCCTATTGTGGTTGGGTATCTTTCATCGGGCTGACTTTTGATACACGACAGGCGCTGCTGTTAGCATTCTTGAGACCTTTGATGACATTGAGCTGGAAAACAAGCCT
This sequence comes from Calonectria hongkongensis, assembly GCA_017140755.1. NCBI lineage: Eukaryota > Fungi > Ascomycota > Sordariomycetes > Hypocreales > Nectriaceae > Calonectria > Calonectria hongkongensis. The sequence goes on along the minus strand of JAACJA010000020.1, from coordinate 987,208 downwards.
GAAGAGCAGGACCGAGAGGTCAGGGGATTAGCTAGAATGGTTCAGGTCAGCTCCGGAAAAACATTGGTCGACCTGACCATTCGTGGTGTCGCCCCCGGCACATATTACGCCTCAATTCGCGAATACGGAGACTTGAAGGAGGGCGCCCGATCTACTGGGCCTGTATGGGCTGGAGCCGAGAATCAAACTCGTGGCGCCCTGGGTGTGGTCGAGGTTGGCCAAGATGGACGGGGAGCCGCCTTCATTGCTCACCCCTTCCAAATCTGGGAAGTCATTGGACACGCGATGGTATTGACGAGACAGGAGGAGGGCGAACCTCTCAAGAACGATGAGAGTACCGTTGTCGGAGTTATTGCACGAAGCGCCGGCATGTGGGACAATGACAAGACGGTGTGCTCATGCACGGGTAAGACGCTCTGGGATGAGCGTCGGGACGAAGTCAAGAAGGGAATGCTGTAATGAGTCGATGTGGATAGCTGTAGCCGTCGTACTCGTTCGACTTGACCTCTACCTTGACTTGGATAGTGGGATACCAGGAGAGGAGCAAGCAACGAGTGGAATTAAGGTTATCGAAGTCCTGACATGATCGATCCTTGGCAAGAAAAATGTTCTCTTACTTGCTTCTGCACGCGCCGCATTCTCGCTTGAAACCAGGAGCAAAGTCCGAAACGAAGGCAGGTCAAGATCTAGGCTTCTACAATAAGTCTGGTAAGCAACGTGGTGCGATATCTCGGGCTTAGGGCAAGATCGTGACATGGGTAAGGACGATAATCGTTCGACAAAGGGCTGGGCAGTGGCCAGTTGCACCGTCACTTTCACATTCTGGCTGCCTTCGGCACGACTAAGGGACAAAAAATCCCCCAGGCTCGGATAAATCGATTCGAATTCAGGACAGAGTCCGCGAATGGCAAATATCCCGTCTTCCAAAGGTCTTGATTACACGGACTGCCAGTTCATACGTGCAAGCGATGTGTATCATGCCCTTCCCGGACTTGGCTACCGGACGAACGGTGGATACCGTTGGGTTATACCTGTGCGGCTCGACATCTGCCGAAAGCGCTCGAAACGCGCCTCCAACTGCGTCACAATGCCGAATACAGAGATGCGAAGCTGTGACCTAACGGGCGTTATGGCATAGAAACCTCTGGGCAGCTTGGGCGACAAACAGCTTGACGTATGCAGTGGAGCTTGTAAGGTTGCATGCAGAGTGGGCGACTGAGGGGAACGGTGCGGAGGTTACAGTTGATTGGAAGGGCCTGGCCAACTCCACATATCGAAGACCGGAAGGGTCCGGATAGTGGTGGCAGGATGAGACAGCGCAATACCAGGAGGTGAATCAGTTTTGGGTAGGTTAGAGAAGCAAGAACTCGCGGAGACGTATAGGATGGGATGAACATGCGCGATGGGAGGGCCTGACGGGCTGGCCTGCGTAGCAAAGCAAGTCGACACAGCCCAATGCGAGGAGAGAATTGGAAAATGTGGCATGTGAAATGGTACGGCATTTGAGACTTGGTGCCAGATGGACAACTGCCCAACTTGAGCCGTCACATTCATTTGCTTTTGTTGAGGCAGGTTGACGGCGTGGCTCAAGACGGTTACATGCACATAAGAAACTCCTTCTGGTTCAGTCGAGATAGCGGCGCCATTGACGCAGCTCCTTTGGCATGCGGACTCATTTCCGCATATCCTGCTCAACTATTACCTCGAAAGAATAAAAAAACCCGAAGACCTTGTTGTCATGAAGTTTTCTGGCTGTTGCATTGAGAACCCCTGCCTCTCTGGATCTCGGCCCGGTAACACACCTTTGGCCAAACGTGTCAGTCACACTGCGACGGGCCAGGGTGCATCTCGGGGTGGGACTTGGGGGACTGCTACCACGGTGACCTGAAAGACGGGGGGGGGGGGGGGGTTTGGGCCATTCTTATGTTGGACTTGGAAACG